>OW052184.1:28598113-29180613 GCA_932526625.1 Rhingia campestris
AGTCGTTCACTTTATCCATCTTAACTGGCACGTGACGGTTGATTCAATTTGCATTTTTCACTCCCATTAAGACTTTTGAAAAAGTTTAAAAGGCTATCTATGGTCTAACATCGCAGGTAGTGGTCGACAAATGAAGGCACATCTAGCTAAAAATTAATGTATGCTTTTGTAATCATACTGTCCCACCAAATACATTCCCTTTAAGACTGGGTAAAGATTTTCAACAATATAATGATGTTAGTTCCTATTGGGTCTTAATGTCGTTAGTATTGGCACATCTTTGACTTCAATCGATTATGTAAAAGGGAAAGATTTTGTAGTTGATCAGACCGAAAATAGAAAGTGATGCAGAAGTCTAGCCAATAAGACAACATCATATAAGTCAAAAGCTTACAAACAAGAAACTTAGTTATTAACTGTGATTGAAAATTCAAATCGATCATTTTCCCCAATCGATGTGTGTTTTCGAAAATGTCTTCTGCATCAAATTGCTTTTGCAGTATGTTCGAAAACGCATGTTGCCAAAGTCATGTGTTCGAAAACGTCATCATAACAAAACTGCATTATCATGTGTTCGGTAAATTTTATTGCATGACAGCAACTTTCCTTTTAGTTTTGACGAGATAATAAAAAAATTCACCAATTTGTTCACTTCATATAAACGCATATAAAACGAAACAACAAGACCGGAAGAGGGGCATCAAATTGGGAATATTTTCAAGAGTTCGATGCAGTTTACGGAACAAGGCATTTCGTTAATGCACCCCCTTCAAATCTGGGAGATTCCATGTTAATCGGTGATATATTCGAAAACAATACTGAAAATGTCGCTGCTTCTACGACGGATAAACCTTCGAGCACAGAACGCACAGAGAAGAAGAAGAATGAAGTATTGGAATACTTCCGAACTTCCAGAACTTGACATGATCTGTGCGGTTACAGACCGCTTACCAAAGACACTATGCTTCGACAAAAGATTCTCAACGGAGATCACAACCAGAGAAGTATGGTGTAGCAACAACCCACCAAACTGCCTAAACGGCCTAAAGTGGTATACCGATGGTTCCAAAATGGACTCAGGGGTAGGAGCTGGCATACATGGATCAAATAGAAACATCTCAATACCTATGGAAAAAAACCCTAGTGTATGCCAAGCTGAGCTCCATGCCATAAAAGAATGCGCAAACCTAATACACAACTCAGGTATTAAAGACGCAAACATCCATATATTCACGGACAGTCATGCAGCTATAAAAGCCCTTAGCTTACACTTTATTGACTCCAAATCAGTACTACACTGCTTCAACTCCCTCCAAACACTCAGTTCCAGGAACAAAACCAGACTATGGTGGGTCCCCGGACATAAGGGAATTGAAGGTAACGAAAAAGCTGATGAACTAGCCAGAAAAGGTTCGGAAACCCCCTTCATTGGACCTGAACCCTTGCAATCCCCAAATCAGCCATAAATCTGGTCATAAAAAACCGGGAAGAAAACAAATGTTTTTCATACTGGGGAAACATCCCAGGCCTAAGACAGGCCAAAAGAGCTATTCAGCCCTTCAAATCAGATGCAAATAAGATACTAAATCTTCGCAGGCATGATATCAAAAACTTAGTAGGCTACCTAAGTGGTCATCAAGGTCTGCGATATCACCTAAATAAAATGCATCTAGTCGACTCACCGGAGTGCACACTATGTCTAGAAGAAGACGAAACAGCCGAGCATATCATATGTGAATGCCCGTCCCTTTACGGTATGAGAAGAGAATCTTTCTTCAGGGAATTCTTAAGTCCCGAAGAATTGAGGAAATCTTCGGCTGAAAGTATTATCAGCTACATTAGGAAAGTAGAAGCGCTACTAACCTAAAAAGCATCTGACGACAAGCACAATAGATCTTTTAGGTCGATGTGTATATTACTGCTTAGGCAGGTCAGAATTAAAAAAAAAATGGAACACTTGAAGGAACAGGAAAAAGTTGAAGCAAAACGCCATGAAGAATACGTGTCTCTTGAACCGGATAAGCTTAAAATAGAAAAAGAAAAAATCGCAGTTTTACGAGAGCTCCAATCACTTTTACAAAGTGATAGGGATAATTACAAATACAAATTTTTGGCGCAACAGGCTCGTTAGTACCCAGGGCCTTTCTCACAACCATCCATGTGTGCGTATGTACTCCGAACGGCTTAGTTGAGATAAGCTATTCTTGACAATTGATACTACTCGGATGATTTGTCAGATCATCACGAGAGGAGGGCCAGTGAAAAATCATTTAGGTGTTGCTACGGCTGGGAATCGAACCCAGACCTCCTGCGCGGCAGTTCATCGCACTAACCATCGCGCCACTGAGCCCCTCTGATAGGGATAATTAGAACTTCAAATAGTATCTACCTACTTCTGAAGTACCAACAAGACACTCCTACCTTTTTTTGATTTTGTTATTGAGATTCTTTTATTTTATTGTTATTTTAATTATGAATAAAGAAGTGTTAGTTAACAGATGTTTTTAATTTATTGAAAAAAATGTTTATGCATACAGCAAGCTTGCAAGAAGATCTCTTTTAGAACGTCCTGTTGATAAACTGGTAGTGCCGGGCAAGTTTTCCATGGCGTATGATGCAGATTCAGTTCTGTCCTGAAAACTGCTTAAGAATGGTTCTCCTTTAAAAATAATGAAGTTGTGTTACACTACACATGCCAAGACACTGTGTCTTTTGTTTCCAATCTTTTTGAAGTTTAAACTTTCAAGAATTCTAAACTTCGCTTTTAAAGTACCAAATGCTTTTTCAATTTTAACTCTTGAAGGGCTTAGACGATAATTGAATTGTTTTTTCATTTCACTTAAAGTGCCGTTGTCTTTGTAGGGTACCAACAATTAGGTAGATAATGGATATTATCCGAGTCACCGATTAAATGAATATCAGGAGGTACTTTCAAAGTTTCATTAATTAATTTTTTTCCGAGTTCACTTTATTTAAAAACGTAAGCATCGTGGCATCTACCAGGCCATCCAAAAAAAATATTTGTGTAAGCTCTATCACTATCGCATGTCGCCTAAAACATTTGCTTTGTAAGAAATGATGTTTGGAGTTAAAGATAACTAACCTGAAGTACCATGGAAGCAAAGCCCTTCCAATTCTAGTAGGTGGAGCTGTCATCCGACGGGCTCGGAATTTTTATATGGCGCCTACAACATTTGGAAAACTATTAGGCCCACGTAAATAATTGAATTTGCTGACTATTGAGTCTATCGCTTCATTTGATGAAGCCCATTTAACAAATTTTGACAAAAGCTCGACAATTTTCTTGCAGGTTTTAATAAGGATATCAAATACAGTGCCGAAGGACTTATTGAATCGGTCACCAATTTCCCTGTAGCAGTTTTTGTTTCCTAAAGCCCATAGAGTTATGTATAAACCTTCTTCTAAAGGAATTCCAGGACGTCCTCTCTTTGTATTTGTCCATAAAGGATTCAATTCTTCTTTTAATTTCTGCAATACATTTTTTTCAAAATTATTATTATAGCCTGAAAAAAGGTATACCTAACTTACATTAAAAACACTTTTAGACATTCTGAAGTGGATGTGAAAAGTTTCGTCAGTGAATTCAAGGATTTTTACCAAATAGTTTTCGATTTTTGGAATTTTCGGGATATAAACAGTTTGCATACTTAAAATAATTTTCTTTCTTTTCTGTGATAATTTTTTTAGACGTAAATACTGTTTATCATTGTTTTCATTCAAATTTTGCATCAAGTTGTCCAACAAAATTTTTTTATATAAATGTTGAATTGCATTGACTGTCATTTGCAATTGCAAATGACTTTTTTTACATTTCCGAAAACACCCGATAATTACAACATTCGTAAAAACAATTCTTTTAAGTCCTAACACATTTGTCTGTAAGGCTAAAATTACCCACAAACACTAACTCAATCGAAATTTATTTAAATTATCTGTTTCAACATACAAGATGCAAATGTAATAACCTCCAATAATTTTTGTTACCGATTTAGAAGGACACAATTCCTCGTATTCCTTTGGGGTGAATATTCATACGAATACAAAATTCTCACCCATACCGATGATTCACCGCCAAATAATTATGTCGATTGACCTGAAAGGTATATACGTAACCATGTGCATTAATTATTTACCACAAGTCCAAACCCCTCCAATACACACATCCATATTCTGTCGACCAGAAAATTGGCTGGAATTTTAAATTGAATTCCACCAACTGATTGATTAAATCCACGTGCGCTGGTCAGCACTTGCCATTTTTGATCAGAGAAACACAACCCCCGGCACCGCTAGTTGCAACGTTGAAATTTCCTTTCATAAATAAGATATGAGCTTGGTGCATCCGTATCCTTGCCGAGTTCATTGCGAAGTAATGCAATCGTCGTCGTCTTGACAATGTGTGCTACGCGACACAAATTGCCAGCTATTCCTTCGCTTGCATTTCTATGGAAAATATGGATTCCTGATGGTAGAACGATGTAAAGGGAAGCCAATGTTGAGTTGTCCCTGTCGTATTACATTCTGCCATGTTCTATTGAAAATACATTTGGAAAAGTTCCACCAAAAGGGAAATCCTCTTATTTCCTTAAGCTTATAGTGTGTGAGGATGTGTTTTTTGATTATCATTTGTGGACTTTCGTTGAGTACATTGATGGTGGATTCTTGTATCTGGATGTTGTTTTAATAAACGAGGAATGGGTGCATGATTGGGTTGTACGTACTTGCTTGCTGGGTGTACGACTCTTCGACTGTTTTAAATTTAAAAAAATTATGTCACTTACCCCTTAAATTTAAGTTGTTTTAACTAAATTTAATTGAAAATCTCTTTTGCAATGTTGGTATTGGTATTTATTTGGTATTTATTAACAATAACTTAAAATACACATGTCCAATGGATGGTTTTACTCCATTTGTCCCTATTACCATTTATAATGATGAACTCGAATTTTCGCTTGCTATTTATAATTTCTCACTTCATACTAGTTCGCCACTAAATTCTTTTAAATTTTTAAAATCTAGTTTTTGTACCCTGTATCCTATAGGGGTGTATTATTTTTGACATTTAGCTTGTAGAAAGAGGCATAATTGCGATAATTTCGATACCTCAAAGTATAAGGATCGACTCAGAATCACTAGCTTAGTCAATTTAACCATGCTGTCTTTCCGGCCGTCCATCAGAGGGTCCCCGATTTTGTGCCTTAAATTTTGAGCAAGAGTGATGAAATTTAGTGTATAGAGTCTCTGACACAGCAGAACAAAATTTCGAAATTGCCCACTTTTCAGGATAACGATGTTTTTGGTCACACCGAAAAATAAATAAAAAAAATCTAAGGTAATCGGTAATCGGTAATTTAAATTATTTTTTATCACGCCCACTCTTAGGCGTACAATTTTAAGCAAATTCAAAAAATTTCGATGAAAATATTTCGAGAGCAATGCCTACTATCAAAATTTGGTCTATAGATCATTTTAACCCACGGTCAGTTTTTGGGGACGTTGTCCTTAAACAATATTTTGAAGCCTATCCCATAGCACATATACAAAAGAAAGACGTTTTTGTCGAACCATAACAAATTTAGATGAACTGTCTCAACAAGATGTGGTGATAATGTCATATTTTATATTTCATTACCGCCGGAAAGGACGGCATTCCCGCTGAGATTTATAAAGCTGGCGGAGATGACTTGGTAAGTAACATCCACCAATTCATAAGCCTCAGCATCGTTTGCCCGATCCACAATAGAGGAGACCCTCAAAACTGCGCCAACTACAGACGCATAAGTCTGCTCAACATCGCCTACAAGATCCTATCTGCTGTAATATGTGAACGCCTGAAACCGTTTAACAACAACCTGATCGGCCCTTATCAGTGTGGTTTTAGGCCAGGAAAGTCCACAATCGATCAAATTTTCACACTTCGGCAGATCCTGAAAAAAACCCAAGTTCAAATCGATACCCACCACCTGTTTATCGATTTCAAACCGCATACGACAGCATTTATAGAGAAGAACTATACAGAGCCATATCTAGTTTTGGTATACCGCTCAAACTCGTCCGTTTGTGTATGATGACGATGGAGAATTCTCGCTGCTCCATCAGGGTTAGAAACGACCTCACCGACATATTCGATACCAAAAAAGGATTTAGGCAAGGCGATGAGAGGATTGTGCAAAATGCCCCAGCCAACACCAGAGGCACAATTTTCCAAAAATCGGTGCAACTGCAAGCATACGCCGACGATATTGACATCATTGGTAGGACTTAACGTGATGTCATAGCCACGTTTGCTAGTATAAAGAAGGAAGCAACAAAAATGGGTTAAGCAGTAAATGAGGGTAAGACTAAGTATATGCTGTCAACACGAAAGGACACACAACATCGACGAATTGGACAAAACGTCACCATTGACAGATATAACTTTGAGGTAGTACGGGACTTTGTCTACCTCGGCTCCGCTATTAGCTCTGACAACAACATCTCGTCAGAAATCAAACGAAGAATTACTTTTGCCAACAGGTGTTTCTTCGGGCTAAGAAGGCAATTTAGTAGTAAAGCACTCACACGAACTACTAAGGAGATCCTATAGAAGACCCTGATCATCCCAGTCCTGCTCTACGGCGCTGAAGCATGGACCGTATCAAAAGCGGATGAAGAAATCCTTGGTCGATTCGAGAGAAAAATTCTTAGAAAAATCTTCGGTCCCGTTTGCGTTGGCGGGCTATGGAGACGAAGATTCAACCACGAACTATACGAGCTGTACAGCGACATACCCCTAGTCAAAAAACTCCGCATTGGACGTTTAAGGTGGCTAGGACATGTAGAAAGAATGGACACCAATACTCCAGCTCGCAGAGTCTTCGATTCCCAGCCAGACGTCGGACGCAGTAGAGGAAGACATCGCCTTAAGTGGCGCGCACAAGTAGAAACCGACCTCAACCAACTTGGAGTGCGCAAGTGGAGGCAGTTAGCTAAGGACCGGGCTAATTGGAGAGGCATGTTGGTTGAGGCCCAGGTTCATCCCGGACTGTAGCGCCACTTAAGTATGTTCTGTAAAAACCGGTTTTCGGTAAAATTTTATGAAAATTTGAAAAATCGTTCTTAAGTTAATATGAAAATTTTGTCTTAAGATCATTTTAACTCACTTTTTAGGGGCAAAAAATATATAAATTTTTGTCGCAACAGGCTCCTTAGTAGTCAGCCCCTGGCCCAACTCCGAATATTTTAGATAAGCTATTCTAGACAATTGAAGCGCTTAGAAAATGAAGGGCTTTAGCGATATTTTCTTAAATTTTTCTGCAAATATTTCTCAAATTATGTATTTTCAATAAAAAAATACAACTAACATTGTAAACACTTCAGTTTTGTTAACTTCAAAATATCAGTTTATAATTTTGTTTATTTTTAACAAAAGAGTTAAAGGTAAACAACTTTAATAGCTGATTACATAAATTTTTGAAAATGTCTCTTAGGTCCTTCATCTTCAAAGCACTTTAATTGATACTACTCGGATGATTTGTCAGATCATCACTAGAACAGGGACAGGGAAAAAGCAATTAGGTGTTGCTACGGCTGGGATCGAACCCAGACCTTCTGCGCGGCAGTTCATTCCACTAACCATCGCGCCACTGAGCTATATATGCAATATATATCATATGCCCTGTATATACGTACATTTGATATGCCGGCTTTCAACAACAAGGGCCACCCTTTTGAGCCCTCCTGCCATAGCTTTTCGGATATGGTGATTGAAATCAACATTGATTAAACCACGAGCCACAAATTTCCCTAAATCATAAAGTATCTCGGAAGTCTATAATGTGCATAGTATCAGTAAAGTGGGAATCAAAAGACTAATGATAGATACACAACGACAACAAAATGACAAAATCCACATAAGGTTACACAACTACAAGTGTGCGCTACATATAACAAATGTGCTAGTGCTGGGATATACCAGTGGAGTCGTCCAAAACAGGGCTACCCAGTCCCGTAGTGATTTTTTTGCCCAGTATTTTAATTCATTTTTTAGTGTTTTTTTACTTTCTCTTACAAAGAGAAATTTATTGTTTTCGTAAAAATGTTCGACGTCGAGTTTTAGCTCCGATGATAGCGGAACCCAAAAGAGTGGTTTTTAGAATACCGTCGCTGTGAAAAAGAAATTGCGTACGACCCAGTCGTGCACCCACCACTAGTTTCATTTATAAAATAACGTATGGTTATAGGCTAACAGTAATTCCGCATTTAGGTGTTTTGTGCGCTTTTAAGTTCTACTGTGCACAAAAGTTCCAGCTTACATTCATTTCTGTAGCTTCCCTCTTTACACTAGTAAACACGACTGCGTTATCTTGTTGTAAGTTGCAGAGATTTATGAAACGTTATGCCCCTAGAGTTGATTCAATAGTTTTTTGTTCATTCCTCTAAGAAAATTCTCTGAAGAAATCGTTTGTTAAAGCCTGCCTAAATCATTTGTTGGTATCAAAAGTTGCGGTGAGGCCATTGCCGACCTTGATTAAGTAAAGAGAACTCTCCATAGTCATCCTTCACAGACGAACTGGTTTAATAAGTAACAAAAACTAGACAGGGGTCTATATAAATGGTATCGTTTTGTGCATTAAATCGATGACTAGATTTCAGGTATCAATTTGCACTTCTTGGGTGTTTTCTGGCAATGTGCGAGCCCGGAACGAACCTTTTAAGTTATTGGTTAACAATTTCAGGCGAGCAACATATATATAACATATATGGCAGATTGAAACTTGTGGTCTATGTAGAGGAGGCTTATTTCACTCTAGTTGCGGCTGTTCGTTCGAAGCGTTTCCTTATGTGGATGAAGCTTCGGTTCCGTTCCTCAGGCAATTCTTCATTCGACCAAATTTTGCTAGTGGCTAGTGAGTTGGTGTATATTTCTTACCAAATGATATGTCTCGACTGTTTATAGCTCGACATGATTGCCAGCATTCCTGGCAGTCTTGTTATGCTTAAGCATAGATACTGTAATACTCACTTCTTTTAGTTCACGTAGATGGGTATGGTGGTTTTCGACATTGATACCAATATCAAATGATTTCTTCGTCCTAACAGAATAGGATTGCTTGCCATCGCCGTTAGATAGTCAACTTAAGAGGTTCTTACATATGCTTCTAGTCATATGACTCCACACCAATTTTGTCTTGTTCATCTTATCATAATTTTTTTCAGGTCTTACATCCCTATCCCTGAATTTTGTATACTTTAGAAAAATACTCCTAAAACTCTTTATACCCTTGACGCGGTCTTTATTGTTCTCTCCTTTCCTTTCTGAAAAGCCGGTGTTCCTTACCTTTGCTTATAAAACTCGGTGATAGTCTTTTCAGTTCCTCCACGATTGCAGAATTGCTTGTAAGGCTTATTTTTGGCTGCGAGTATATGTTTGCATTTTTAGTTAAACCAGAAATTTCCTGCTGTTTGCCAGGAGAAACCCAGCTCAACAGTTCCCGTCGATCGTATGGCTTATTGTTATTCACAGCGTCGGTTTTGGTCTTTAACATTAGATGCTTAAAAAAGAGATCAAGGACTATATTGTTGCTATGACTGCAGCATTGAAATGGTGCAAGTCCAGGTTAGTCTGCGTGAATGTTTGGACGTACAAAAAGGCAGGATGCGTCTCTTTTATTTATCGCAATGCGGTTGATTTAATTGACAGTTTGTTGGCCGCGAGGCCATCATGCCCCTTGTATCGACTATAAAACTTTTAATATGTCCATTTCGGAGGTCTGCTCATCATCGATTTTTTTTTCACTTTTACGGAAATTGTTTGCTTTTCAATGGATATCCTCTGTATGATCATATGTAACATTTGCAGGATCTTCATTTTTAACGGCAGGCGTGTCAACCAAGTCCAGCTAACATGCCTACTTTACCTTACAGTTTAGATACTTGAATACTATAAGAAATATTCAAATACATATACATGAAAGTATATATGCACCATCAACGAAGACTGGATGGACGATACCTTGCTTAATGACTCAAATTTTAGCTCCATATGTCCTATCTAAATCATATGTCCTATGCAACAAATTCTTCGTCCAGTATTGGTCTTGAAAACAAGAGTACTATAGGTGATGAGCTTACCTCCGAGCTTAACTTATTGGGAGTCTGGTAGATTTTAGCTATCCACTTCGCTTGTTGAGTGCCAATTAATTAAAAAAATACATTTCGCTGTCTATTTTTAAAACCCTACAGCACTCATAAACGACATCTTTCATCCAACGGAAATACATAAATGGCCGCTCAATAACATGAAAATCCCAAAAAGAACTCATCTTAGGCTACGTACCATCTGGCCAAGACCGTTTCACAATTTGAGTCCATCAAACAGTATCCTCTAATAAACCGTCATTGTTCCATTATTCCATAATTAATTAATGAACATTGTTTGCCAAACAAGTTGAATAAATAAATATCCTTTCATAGGCTATGGCCATTGAAGGACGTTCCTGCACCCTTTAGGGATATAAATTATTCAATTGATTCACTAATTTGTACTGACAAGGCGAACCTAATTACATCCCAATTGGCTAATGAAATCCAAATTTGTCTAACATCATAATTATATGATGCTGTGCTTTTCTGAATTCACCATGTGAAGTGAGCCGTGTACATTGTATCCTAGGAAGGAGTCAATTTCAAAAGGACCGTTGCTGTTTTTGTTTGCATTTAATCCATAAACAACAACCGCGTGCACTCAGAACAAACAAAATTAATTAGTAATAACAATTCAAGGACTTGATAACCGAAAATTATCCAATCGAATGAAAGATGACTACAAATGGATCCTGATTTAGAAATTATTAGGACCATGTCGACATTAGGACTGCGTCAGGATAATGGGAAAATTATGATTTTTCATGATCCACTGACGAAGCCATTTACATACGACTATCTGCAGATGTGCTAACTTTTATAATAAATCATTTTATGGTTCAACGGGTTTCTTGTTCTATAATATGTTTGTGTTGGTTCGAAGGGAGTGCTGACATAGTATGTGGGGCTGTGTAAAAAAAAAGGGATTTTCCTTCTAAGCATGGGGTTATTAAAATCTGGTTGTGTTATAAATATGAGTTTACCGTGTGAGAGTTTTCCACTTTCGATATCCGGGCGACCTAGTTTTTTGTTTAATCCGTCGAGGCGTTGTTAGTGACCCTTATAATAGGCTTGATGTGCGAAGCAGTGATGCGTAAGCGTTTTTTGATATATCTTTTTATTTGGATGGTTAGTCCATATTAGTCTTTAACCCGAATAAATTGGTGAAATACGGTTTTTGTGTTTTTTTTTTTTTGCTTTGCCATATTACATTTCCGACAAAAGGACATGATTTATAGGGTTTGATGATAACATTTATGCAATATAAATACATAATCACTTCTAATGTTTATTTATTAGTCAGAGAATATTAGGCGCTTATAAGAACGTCATTAATATATACGAGGCAATCCTAGCGGAAAATCCAAGAGTCTCGCGACAAAAAAGTATCCGTCAATTTTACACAAAAGCCAACGAAAATTTAATCCTCTCTTTCAATAAACAACCTTCAAAAAGCTGAAAAATATCAAGGCAGCCGGTTTAGTTCGATTCCTTCACAATAGTCTAGTCAATCAACGATTATCATTTTGAAAGTGACGGAATGAGTACTCCTGTACAGCACCAACAAAATATAACTATAACTTGGTACACACACACCACACCAGCCTGATGAAGAGGCTTTCCACATTGAGCGATTAATCGCAAAAAGTTTTTTTTATAGAAAACACCCCAAAAAGTGGGTGTGACAAAAAACTTTATATAGACGAAATATAGATATTGAGATTCTCTAAATATATTGCTCAGACACTTTTTTTAAATTCCTTACTTATTTACACTTGTAAGTTAGCCAGAGAGTCTTTATACCAAATTTGAACACTCTAGCTCAAAATTTAAGGCCCAAAAATCGGGACGTTTTTGGTCAAACCGTAAGAAATTTTAAAAAATGTATGGGTAACATATTTAGAGAATCTTAATATCTATATTTCGTCTATACACGCCCACTTTTTGGGGGCGTTTTTCTACAAAAAACAATTTGTATACTCATATGTAAAACGTTGTTTTTTGTCGAACCACAAAAGATTTTGATAACCTGTCTGTACAATATGTTGTGGCACCGTCATTTGAATAAAATCGCCATAAAGCCCACATTTTGGGGATGTTAATTTTAAGGATGGTATGGGATAGGGTATTAAATGATCCGAACAGCGGCTTGTAGCTTTCTCATATGTTTAATTATAATAGTAGATAATATTATATGTTAGTCGAATTACAGATATAATAGAGAAAGCTTTCAAAGAAAAGAAAATTTCTTCAGCCGTATTTCTTGACGTGTCGCAAGCCTTTGACAAGGCCTTACTTATAAACTAAGTCAAGTTCTGCCAGAACAATTATATAAAATCCTCGTGTCGTATCTTGAGCATAGACTCTTCCGTTTGAAACTTGTAAGCGAATATTCCGAGTTCAAAGAAATAATGGCAGGTGTAGCGCAAGGAAGCGTCCTTGGACCAATCCTGTACCTCCTATTCACTCGTGATATCCCACAAACAAACGATACAATAGTTGCAACGTTTGCTGACGATACTGCTATACTAGCAGTAGGAAACAAATATCAAATTACAAAACGCTCTTAACGAGGTTAATGAATGGACTAAATCCTGGCGGATTGCACTTAATGAGAGCAAATCGATCCATGTAGATTTTTCGTATAAACGGACAAACAATTTCCCTGTATTTCTAAATACGGTTCGAGTCCCGTTTGCAAATGAAGCGAAATATCTCGGTATGACACTCGATGCAAAATTAAAATGGAAGTCGCATGTAAAAAAGAAATGCGAAGAACTTAAGAATAAATACAGAGAACTGTACTGGTTGCTCGGAAAATATTCGAAGCTTAACCTTGATAACAAGCTGCTATTATACAAGCAAGTGCTAAAACCGGTTTGGACATATGGTATACAACTATGGAGTTGTACCAGTGAAACGAATCTAAACATTTTACAAACTTTTGAAAACAAAATGGAACAAATGGAACGAAGATCTACGCAGAGATCTGGGTATTCCCGAGGTTAGAGATGAAACAAAAAATTTTGCACGAAAACATAAAAAACGTTTATTAGGACACGTTAACACAACAGTCCTCCAAATTCTCGACGAAACAAATATATTGCGGCGTCTTCAAAGAACTAAACCCTTAGATTTGGCCCGATAATAACAAACCGCGCTAGAAATTGCGGAAAAGCAGGAACTCTTAAAGGAATGTTACCTGCCAAACATATTATATACTCGTGATAAAAAAAATTGCTGGATAAGTCGAATACTTAGTTGCAATAGAAATACAAAATGGGTGGTGGTTTAAGTGAGTAAAAATCTCACACTACTTTGGGCACGTGCTCATCGTGTCTATGAAGATTTCCACCAGCCCACGGAAAAAAAAAAATATATGTTAGTTGCTAGGTTAGTAGTAGGAAACAATGTAAAAAAAAATTCAAACTTTAGTTCTAAAATTAAATTATATTTACATATTAATCTGTAAATGTGTTCAAAAGTTAAATAAAGTTTGTCTGTAAATCGAATTCGATTGACTTCTTTGCAGAAAAGCAGGTTCTTGATAGTGGTGAATAGGTGTTCATGGTTTATGCTTGTGTGTCCTTATCCTTAGTATAATCTAGGTTTTAGTTTTTTATGGAACACATTTGCAGGGTACAAGGTATTTTCAACTTTTGGCATTTTTGACTTGATTTTGTCGTAAATATTCCGATAGTTGTACGAATGTGTTTTTCTTATGTACGAAATTTCTTATGTCTTAAAAATTGTAGGTGTAGAATATTTTTAACAGATATTTTACTGCTGATTTTCCAGCAGTAGCTTTGTTGTCACTGCACCTGTTAGTCACTGCAAAAAAGTTTTATTGTGTTGTTTTTGGATATAAGTTGGTCTCGAATTTAGTGAACAAAAGGTCTTGAAACGCTTCAAGATTTGACTTATCATCCTTGCACAAGCGCCATGCTAATCCTTTCATATATTTACAGTTTAAGTATATGTTATACCGAAGCATGAACATGAACATTATAACTTGTCAAAAAACGGTAAACGCATTCTTTTTCCTATTTCAGAGAATGCCTTAATTGGTTTTAGTTTCTTGGAGTGAGTACACATTTCGAATAAACTGGAAAAGTGTTATTCTGCTAAAATCCTGTCAGATCTATTAAGGAACAAAAGAACTATTACATTCAGATATTTTGCCAATAAGGGAATGAGTAGTCTTCCAAGCAATGAAGTTATGGCTCAAATCCCAATTATTAATACTGACCTTAATGTATATATTTAAGATGTCATCGAATCACAACAAACTACGAACAAAATGTACGACCAATTCATGTGGTAGATCTTTTATTTGAAATAAAGTCCCAGGAGAAAATGTATCGAAAGATTTTGTAGTACAGGGTGGCGCACCAATTGTGCTACAATAAGAAATTCAAATAACTTTTTTTTTAATCGATGTATTTCATTTTTTTTTTATTGGTTAGAAAATTAAATTTTATTTTAAATAGTTAGTTGTTTTTAAAGATTATAGATCGCAAATGACATCCACGCTCTCCCACGCATATGCACCTGATCAAAAAACTATTCATTGCGGCCTGAAGAGTTGAAGTTGGGATCGCCTCAATTATTGTCGTTATGGACTGCTTTAATTCAGTTAAATTCCTGGGCTTCGTTTTATTCACCTCTTGCTTGACATAACCCCATAAAAAGAAGTCTGGTGTAGTCAGGTCAGGTGACCTTGGGGGCCAGCGAAGAGTGGAGTTCCTAGAAATTAATTTGTTTGCGAATTTTTTGTTTAGCTCCGCCATAACTGGTCTGGCTATATGTGCAGTTGCTCCATCTTGCTGAAACCAAACGCTGTTGAATGGTATACGTCTTCGGCGCAGTTCTGGGTAAAAAAAACTCCTTCAACATCTTTAAATAACGGTCCCCATTGACAGTAACGGTTACACCGTTTTCTTCAAAGAAGTACGGCCCGACAATACACCTTGATGAAACTGCGCACCACACAGTGACTCGTTCTGGGTGCAGTTCCGTCTCATGGAGCATTTCTGGATTAGACTCTTTCCATTTACGGCAATTTTGCTTGTTTACATTGCCGTTAAGATCAAAATGGGCCTCATCAGACATGAACAAACAATTGATCAATGTGTTGTCTTCTTCGGCCATTGATATCATTTTTTGGCAAAATTCCAGGCGAACAGGCAAATCATGAGGGTTTAACTTGCTTGTAATTTGGACTTTGTACGAAAACAAGTTTAAATCTTCATGAAGTATCCGTTGTAATGACCGTCTACTAACTCCAATTTGCCCCGATAAGTTTCGGGTCGAAACGCTCGGATTGGCCTGTATTGCAGATGCTACTGCTGCGATTGTATCCTGAACCCGAACATTGGCATCTCGATGGTACGGCCTTCGTGCGATGCTTCCAGATTCGGCAAACATGTTTACAAACCTCATAATGGTCCATCTACTCGGGGGATTACCGCCAAACTCCGGCCTAAATTCCCTTTGGACGGAAATGACGGACTGCAAAGCATGGTACCGTTGCACTATCCAAATTCTTTTCTCCGTATCCCAAGCATCCATTTTTATAAATCTAAATAGTAACCTACAAAATAAAAAAAAAATAAGCCGATTACTCACACAGAAAAAAAGTTATTACGTTTTATTTTTGTAGCACGATTCGTGCGCCGCCCTGTAGAATTAATAAACGACATATTCAATTTCATAAGAGTTCTATTATTTGAAATATGAAAACGTTTTTCGATCCCGAAAAAACTTTTTACCATAATAGGAACTGCTTGCTGAAGGTATGTTTAAATCAGCTATTTTCAGATTTCAAATAACGTGAAAATGTAGAATTTTAGTGGAACAGATTAATCAGTGTCAACTGGGTTAAAAAATGTCATTCCAAACCAATTCTATATAAATATTCAGTAATCTAGTTTCCCCAAAAAAAAAAAGTCATTGGTGAATTTCAATTTCAAAAAAGTAATGGCAGGTAATTTTCTTACATGAACGCAATTAAAGCCAAACGCCGTTCTAAGGTACAAGTATAAAGTTTTAGATCCATTGATGCGCATGGCATAGGAAACGGAAAATTGCAATAATAGGGTCCTACTTGCCAGTAAAGTCGTGGCGGCCATTTATTCGATGTGCTATTCCACACATAGCCCCAATCTGTAGACTCTGTGAATCAATAAAACATTTAAGTAAAAAACTGTATTATGTATCAAAATTACATTTTGTGTGAATTTTGAAAATACATGCAGGAGACAGTGGTTCTCTCAAAGTTTTATGATTGGGGGTCATACCTGAAAATCCATTAAATGTCGGCGAATATAATGAAGTGCACCATTCAAGTTAAATTACTTTACGATATGAAAATGTTGTGTAAATTTGTACAAAACAAAAAATGTATGAATAACTATATACACATATTTTTTTAATAAACTAAATACCTTTAGTGCATTACCACTATACCCTAGTGGGTGCAGGTGCACTTACCTTGGTATGAAAATATTAAAACTTTTATTAAAAACTTTTTATGAACCCCAACATGCATTTCAGAAAGTGCTGAGTGCTGACCACTTTTCCATCACACGTTGCACACACTTTGTAGGTGACCTTTTTTGTTTCAAAATTTATATTTTACAAATACATGAAACTAGCGGTATATGGAGTGCTATAGGGCATTTCTACAATGGGATATGGGAGTCAGTTGTCCTTGCGTTTTCTGACAAAAATGGAAAAGCATACATTATCCCGTGATTTTAGTGACAACTTACGAACAAAAAGGAAATTTTTTTACAAAGGGGTTTCTTCTGTGATCTTTGAAGTGGAAAATTTTGTTTAATTGTTTGCAGGAGTTGGCTGTAACTAGTTCGGTGCGTTTTAGAAATTTCAAAGGGAGTAAATTAAAATTTCGAAAGTAAAAAAAAGATTAATTGAAACAAGGAAAACCAAGCGGCTGAAGTTTAACTGCATTCTAAGAAATAAGATTTGCATTCTAAAATTCAATGGGAATTGAACACTTCATCTGGTACAATTTCATTAAATTTGGTTTTGGAATGTTGCTGTAATCGGTATAGTAAACAAAATGTGAAGTTTAATGTAATGACGATGATAAAAACGGTCTTAAGGGATAGAGAAACAAAAATAAATATTATCCAAACAATATATTGTATGGTCAGTTGTGAATATGTTTAGGATTTGGAATGCTAATGCAAATGATCGATGAGTTTCGATTGTCCTCATCAGAAACTTACTTAATTGGCGCTACAGTCCGGAATGAACCTGGACCTCAACCAACATACCTCTCCAATTAGCCCGGTCCTTAGCTAATTGTAGGGTAACTGCGCACTTGAAGTTGGTTGAAGTCGGTTTCTACTTCTACAAGCTACTTAAGGCGAGGTCTTCCTCTACTGCGTCACACGTTTGGCTGGGAATCGAAGACTATGTGAGCCGGAGTATTAGTGTCCATTCGCCCTAAATGTTTCAGCCATCTAAAATGTCCAATGGGGAATATTTCGACTACGAGTATGTCACTGTACAGTTCGTATAGTTTTTGGTTGAGTCGTCATTTCCATAGCCCTTCAACACAAACGGGACGGAAGATATTTTGAAAAATTTAGTTTCAAATCGACGAAGGAATTTTTTCATCCACTTTTTATACGGTAAAGACTCCACCACCGTAGGTCAGGACTGCGATTATCAGGGTCTTTTATAGGATCTCCTTAATAGTTCGATTGAGGGCTTTACTACTAAATTGCTTTCTTAGCCCGAAGCCCCGAATAAACAGCGTTTGGTAATTCTTTCTTTTATTTCTGACGAGATATTGCTGTCAATGTTAATAGTGGAGCCGAGGTAGACAAAGCCCCATTCTACGTCAAAGTTATATCTGTCAATGGTGAAGTACTGTCTAATTCGTCGATCTTGTGTGTCCTTTCATGTTGATAACATATACTTTGTCTTACCCCCATTTACTGCTAAACCCATTATGCCGCTTAGTTCACTACAGTAGCAAACGTGGCTATGACATCACGCATATGCTAGTAGCTGCACCGATTTTTGTAAGATTGTGCCTCTGGTGTTTGCTCTTGAGTTTTGCACAATCCTCTCAAGAATCAGATTAAAGAAGTCACATGACAGTGCGTCGCCTCGCCTAAATCCTTTTTGGTATCGAATGTGTCGGTGAGGTCGTTTCCGACCCTGATTGAGCAGCGCAAATTCTCCATCGTAATCCTGCACAGATAGACAAGTGTGGGAGGTATATGGCTCTGTATAGTTCGTCTCCATAAATGCTGTCGTATGCGACTTTGAAATGTTGTGGGTATCGATTTGGATTTCTTGAGTTATTACTCAGGATCTGACAAAGTTTAAGGATTAGATCAGTTGTTGACTTTCCTGGTGTCGTTCAAGTTTTCAGTAAATGGTTCCAGGCGTTCACCTATTATGGCAGATAGGATCATGAAGGCGATTTTGAAAAGTCTTATGTTTCTGTAATTTGGTCTACTTTTTCGTGCATCGGTCAAACGATGCTGAGGTTCCATTTTTAATGAATACTTTCATCCAACCAAATTTGGTTTATGAGCTGGTGAATGGTACTTACAAAGTCATCTCCACAGGCTTTGTAAAGCTCATTGGGAAGTCTGTGATTTCTAGCAGCCTTGTTAAGCTTGAATTTATATATAAACCTTAGTGATAGGTTTGGTGGTTAATAGTTTGTTTAACAATCTGCAGAAGTAGTTCTTCCATATACTCAGCATCGACTGTGTCTCAACTACGATATTTCCTTGTTCATCTTGACAGGATTCTGTTTGAACCTTGTATCTTGAGCTTTTATGTTCTACACTTTGGTAGAACTTGCAAGTCATCATTCTAGAAATTGTTTTGTTTTCTTATTTCTTTGCATATAGAGCTCAATGGCAGCTCTCGCCTTCACTTAACTTAGCCTTGTAGGCCTCGTTCTTGGCTGCAATACACTGTCGGCGTTCCTCATCAAACTAAAGGTTCCATGGTGATGAGCACGAGAAATCTAGCACATCAGTTGCAGAATAGCTTGTTGACATCGTTGCCAATATTCTTCGGCATTAGATGCTGGTGGTATGGCGTTATGGGCGTTATGGCCCTTGCGGTCTCTTGCGACTGCAGTCTTTCGCTATAAATTTTTTTTCACAGAATTCTGATTTGTTGTGGCATAGTGGATATCCGTATTCTTACCTGGCTGCAACAAGGTAGTGGTCCGAGTCGATGTTAGCCCCTCGGAATGTTCGGACATCAAAAATACTGGATGCGTGCCTCTTGTCTATCGCAATGTGATCAATTTAGTTGACCGTTCGTTGATTTGGAGATCACAATGTCCCCTTATGGATATCGAGGTGAGGAAACCGTGTATGCATTTCGTTCCGAAGCGAAGACAATTAGCCTTAGTCCAATGTTATAAGTGTTGTCATGTAGGCTGTGTTTTCCGGCAATACTTCTAAAGATGTCTTCTCTATCTACATATGCGTTAAAATCTCCCGCAGCACGATTTTAATATCGTTCAGTAGTCGTTTAAAAGTATTGTCCAGGAGCTCGTAGAAGCAATCTTTCGCAATTTAATATTTTTCCTCTGTCAGAGTGTGAGTGCATATAAGGCTTATGTTGGTGAATTTAGATTTGATCAGGATTATAATAATGCGTTTGCTTGCATAGGTCTGGCTTTTAAAACAAACTCACATCCGAATAATCCCTGTTTCTGCTCTTTATAACGCACGGTCCCTAGTAGATGTCACAGTGTTTTTTCTTATTTATTTCTTGATTGGCAGTAACGTCCCATTAGTAGAAGCTTGTGGCTTCCGCTATTTGTTTGCCTGCACCTTTCCTGGTGCAAATACAAACATAGTTTTAAGTTTTTTTGCTTATCATGGTTGTCAACAATAAAACCAGTCCTTTCGAGGCTCTTGGTTGCTTCGTGAGTTTCAATTTATTGGATACACCTTGGGCACGTCACCACCAGTATCTACTATGGAATAGAGCGCTGCCATTAGCTCTTCGGCCACCATCTCTGTCGAAGGGACCTGACTTACTCTTGAGATTCCTTAATGACTTGTCGTCTGAATATGTCCAAGCAGCTCATTCAGGTTATTTACTCCATCCTTACCGTTGACTCCATGTTTTAAGTTCTTCCGTTACTGCCTGGAAATGTGTCAGTACACGTCTTTCCTCCGCTCTCGTCTGCTGACGCCAAGACTTTACCCAGGAATTCAGACCCTATGTACGGCCAAGGTTTTAGGCACTAAGTGGTCGCCACGTGAAGGCTGATACTTAGAGTTGGTAGAAATTAGCTGGGTAAACCTGGCATACAAACATTCAGGTTTCATACTATCGCATTGCCTACCATTTGACATGCTTATTTAAAAAATGGGACAGAAATATGTCTCCCAAATAACCATTGACACATAGCTTCCTCTTTTTTATTAACATAATTTTACAAAAATCATATCTCTTATAGCAATTTAACACCAAGGACATGTTCTTTAAGGCTTAACATAAACTTCATGGTCGACCTCTTAATCACCATAAATTACATTTCTCCCAAAGCTAATCCAATTCTAATTCGCGGTATGAAATACATCTATTACTGTCATTTAAATAACTCAAAACTTTTAGAATAATAAAATTAAAGCAAAATGCATATTAGCTTGAATTCATTTCGTCTAAATCCTAAACTCATCTTACGAAAGTTGGGGTGCACATTTTATTTTTCTCACGTTTATTTCCTGTTCAACGTCAAACATTCACCATAAAATGTTGAATTGATGAATATAATTATTTAATTCGCAAAGAGAGGCCGCTACGGCTTTAAAAATATATAATATACATACTATACCATAATTGACAGCATAGTGCGCATATCTAATTGATTTGTCAAACGAGTTTATATAATTAGATCCCACGTATTTTTTTTTGACTGAATGATGATAAAAGCATAAATCGTATCTATTGGATAGTTTTTCACTTAGTATATTTTTAAAAGTGATTCAAGTATTGTCAATAACGAGTAATCGGATTGATTTTTTTTATACAAATGCATTTTTGTCAATAAACAAGTTTTTGAACCAATCGTCACTTTTTTATTTGAAAAGAACACTTTTTGAGATGTGAAATAAGTTGAATTAGCAGATTTTTATCGATTTGGCACACTTTTTATGTCTTAGTCGGCGAACAAAAAGACTTCCGTTGACGTTCTCGAAAATGCGGAATGGCAGGTTCCTAGAGACTTGATAAAATAGCCATAACACATTCGTATGAGATCCACGTTTATCCCACATTTTATTTACAGACCAATAACCATCAGTTTTTGTTGTAAATACTAAAAATTTTGTGATCGTTAAGATATTTATAGCTGTGACTATCACTGAGAATAATCTGAGAAACCCATCAATGAACTTGTAATCTATAAAAATAGCGTAATTTAATTTAAATAAATCAGTTTATTTTTTTAACCGGTTATTCGTGATGTCATTGAATGTCAAGTAAGGAAATTAATTTATATGCTTTGTCAAAAATATAGGCGATAGGCTTTGAAATGACTTTTAGATAAATTTGCCCACCTAGTATTTAAAGATACTAGGTGTGGTTACAGCCTTTTACAAAAAAAATCTGAAAGTTTAAAATGTTATATATTCTTGTAAGGCAACAGAACAACCACATATTCGAAGTCGCTAAAAACAATGCAAGTAATATTTCACCCCTTCTAAACTGGCATAAATAACGGGTGATTTTTTAAGAGGTTTAAAACTTTTTTAAAAAAAAAAAACACAAAAAAATCGAAAAAATGAATGAAATATTTATTTGAATCGATAGTTTGAACCTTGCAATTTAATGTTTAAAGATAATTTCATGCAAATGTTGACCGCGGCTGCGTCTCAGGTAGCCCATCCGCTGAGTCCAATTTTGGCATACTCTTTCACACATATCGGCCGGTATCTCACGAATGAATGCATGGATGTTGGCTTCCAGTGCATCAATCGAAGCGGGCTTGTCCCTAAAGACATTAGCCTTGACATACCCCCACAAAAAATAATCTAATGGTGTCAAATCGCACGATCTAGGCGGCCAATTGACCGTCCCGAAACGTGAAATTAACTGTTCACCAAACTCGCCTCGCAATTGCGCCATTGTTTCGCGTGCTGTGTGGCATGTGGCACCGTCTTGTTGAAACCACATATCATGCAAGTCAAGAACTTCCATTTCGCGCAAAAAAAAGTTTGTTATCATCGCTCGGTAGCGTTCACCATTGACAGTAACGCTGCGATTCGCATCATCTTTGAAGAAATATGGCCCAATAATGCCGCCGGCCCATAAACCGCACCAAACAGTGGCTTTTTCGGGATGCATTGGTAGCTGTTGCAATGCTTCTGGCTGATCTTCACTCCAAATGCGGCAATTTTGCTTATTTACGTACCCATTCAACCAAAAATGAGCCTCATCGCTGAACACAATTTTTCGATAAAAAAGCGGATCCTCGGCCAGCTTTCCAAGAGCCCATTCACCAAAAATTCGGCGTTGTGGTAGGTCGGCTGGCTTTAGTTCTTGCACCAGCTGTATCTTAAAAGGCTTTACGCCCAAATCCTTCCGCAAAATTTTCCACGTAGTGCTGTAACGAATCGACATTTCGCGGTCTTCTGTCACACTAGCTGATACGGCCGCAATATTTTCTTCACTACGCACAGTACGTAAACGTGTTGGTGGTTTAATGTCCAACAAAGTAAATTTGGTGCGAAATTTGGTCACAATCTTCCGAATAGACTGCTCAGAAGGTCGAGAATGCCGATCATAAAATGGAAGCAGCGCGCGATGAACATTTCGAACCGAGCACGAATTTTGATAGTAAAATTCAATAATTTGCAAGCGTTGTTCATTTGTAAGACGATCCATGGTTAAATTGCAAACCAAACTGAAGCTGTTTGACAGTGACACAAGGTACTAAACACACGTCAGCTGTCAAAACCAGTGTTGCCAAAACCAAACCAGCTAAAAAATCACCCGTTATATAAAGCGTATAACCCCAAACCTGAACCACGTGCAACAAAAAAATCAGTCCAACTACTTGGTATGATACAAAAACCTGAAAGGAGAGTCAACAATAGCGAACTCTATAGTCTCGTATGAACATCGTAGGAATACGCCCATTCAAACATTCACCCGTAATACTCATAATGCCATGAATGATGATCAAGCCTCAGAGGTATCTCATCATTTCTACTTCTCAATTTCGTTAATGCCCGTACTATGCTCAAACTTATGCTTATTTTTTAAGATTTAAGTTTTTCAGGTTGGCAGCACTGGTTAGTAATGGTGTTCAAACGTCATCTGTAAAGTGAACATTTCTCAGTATACTCTGCCATTGAATCATAGAAAGACTTATAAACGATCAACGATTGCAAATTATTGAAATTTATTATCAAAATTAGTGCTCTGTGAAAAATGTTGACCGTTTGTTACGACCATATTATGGTCGTCATAATCGACCTGGTGAATCAACTATTCGTGCTGTTATCACCAAATTTGGCACCAAATTTAACTTGTTGGACATTAAATCGTCGACTCGAATGGGTACAGTGCGTACCGAAGATAATATTGCAGTCGTAGCGTCCAATGTTAATGAAGATCGTGAAATGTCAATTCGTCGCCGTTCTCAGCAATTGGACATTAGTTACTCAGCCACAATGAAAATTTTACGTGTCGATTTGGGCTTGAAAGCCTAATAAATTCAACTTATGCAAGAATTGAAGCCAAATGACCTACCACAACGTCTAATTTTTGGTGAATGGGCCTTAGAACAGCCCCATGAAAATCCGCTGTTTTATCAAAAAATTGTTGTTCAGCGATAAGGCTCAATTGTGGCTCAAGGGATACGTAAATAAGCAAAACTGACGCATCTGGAGTGATGAACAGCCACATGCCATACAAGAATTACCGATGCATCCCGAAAAAACGACAGTTTGGTAAGGTTTATGGGATCATCGGTCCATTTTTCTTTAAAGACGACCGTGGAAGTAACGTTACCGTCAACGATGAACGATATCGAGCCATGATACGCGTTTGCCCCAGTTTGCTGAGTTGAACTTGGTTGACATGTGGTTTCATCAAGACGGTGCCACATGCCACACACCTCGTGAAACAATGAAAATGTTGAAGGATACATTTGGTGAGCAGCTTATCTCCCGAAATGGCCCTGTGAGTTGGCCGCCAAGATCATGCGATTTAACACCTCTTGATTATTTCTTGTTGGGTTATGTAAAGTCGTTAATCTATGTGGACAACCCGAATACGATTGAAGCCCAACAGGATAACATAACACGCGTAAGTCGTGGAAAACAAGCCGAAATGCTCGAAAAAGTGACGCGAAATTTGACCATCCGAATGAACCATTTGAAACGGAGCCGCGGGCAACATTTACATGAAGTTGTCTTTAAAACGTAAATGGCAAAGGCCTATTTATCGATTACAATAAAAATTTTGAATAATTGGTCCAAATTTGACACCCATTATAATCCCTTTAGCGCGTTTCAAGCCAATTATCAAAAGTAACATATTGGCCTCATTTTTCGCTGCGACTATCTGTCGGTCAAACTGTGTTAGTCAAACAAGGAGTTTCTTACTGCTAACGACCGATGTTTTTATTTGTTGACATCGTCGTAGTTGGTCTTCAGTATTATGTATGTAGATGCTTCTGATATGGTATTAATCGAGTGATTAAATGATACGCGTTGTGCAAAGGAATGGGCGGTCTCCTACGTTTCCAGTTTTCGAAATTAATCTTTTTGCTGTAACTTAGAATGGTCAGTTGATTGATAGTTTGTTGGTCTAAAGATCACCCTGTCCCACTATGAATATCAAGGTGTGGAAATCCTGTCGTTTCCAGACGTGGTGTTGTTCTCTTTCAACGTTTGCATTATTGGTATCAAATAGCACGACTTTAGTATCGTACTTCGGAAGTCACTCATAAGTTTTGTTCAGAAGCTCGAAGAAGCGGTATTTATTTACTGCAGAGGCATAAGGGTCTTTTTAGAGCTATCATTGAACAACTTAATTGGAACACAAAGCATATTGAAATTGAAATTTTTCTTAGGTAGCTGGTTATAGGAATTATTGAAAAATTGTGTTTCATTTTAGGGGAATGAAAAACACTACTTCAGAAAAATAAATCTTGATTGTTGAAAAACAAAAAGTTAATTTCTGCAAAAACTTTAATAAAAAATTAAAATATTTTTGTATAATCTTCTTTTAGAATTCAAAAGCTTTGTTTTGACACCAACTCGCCAATAATTGGATTTTTAAAAACCCTCAAGAAGTAAAAGAAAATTTTCAATGTCACCTCAACATCGCCAGAAGATCCCATTTGCCGTAATATGTGACCACTTGCGACCGTTTACAACAACAACAACGTAATCGGCTATTATCTGTGTGGTTTTAGGCCAGGAAAGCCCAAAACGGATCATTCTTCACACTTCGGCAGATTCTGGAAAAAAAACTAAGAAGTCAAAATCGAACCAATTTCAAAGCCGCATAAGACATAGACGAACTATACAGAGCCATGTCTAGTTTTGGTATACCGCTCAAACTCTTTCGTCCTTGCACGATGCTCTATCAGGGTCAGAAATGACTTTACCGAATCATTCGATATCAAAAATGGATTTAGACACATCGACGGAATTTCATGTGACTTCTTTGACATCATATGCAAAACTTTCGAATCAACACCAACAACATGGTAGATAACATACGCCCACGATATTGACAACATTGGTCGGATATCAAAGCACGAAAATGGGCTTTAGCAGTAAAAGAGGGTATAAGACCAAGCATATCCATATGTTGTCAACAAGAAAGGAAACGCAACATCTACGATTTGCTCAGAACATCACCACTGACATATATAACTTTGAGGTAATACGGAACTTTGTCTACCTCGCCTGCTTCAATAACTCTAAAAAATACATCTCGTCAGAAATTAAACGAAGAATTTCTCTTGCAAACTGCAGTTTCTTCAGCTCAATCCTGCTCGAAGGCGCTGAAGCATGGACCATATCAAAAGGGGTTGAAGAAATTCTTGGTCGTTTTGAGAGAAAAATTCTTCGAAAAATTTTGTCCCATTTGCGTTGACGGGCTTTGGAGACGAAGATTCAACTTCTAACTGAACGTACTGTACAGCGACATGCGCATAGTTAAAAAAAAAAAACTGCGCATTTGACGTTTAAGATGGCTAGGACATGTAAAGCGAATTGATACCAATACCCTGGCTCGCAGAGTATTCGGTTTCCAGCCAGACGTCAGATTCAGTAGAGGCGCACTCAAGTAGAAACCGACTTCAACCAACTTGAAGTGCACAACTGGAGGCAGTTAGCTAAGGACCGGTCTAATTGGAGATTCATGTTGGTTGAGCAGGGCTTACTAAGTAAGTAAGAGAATAAGCGCATAAAACTTTAAAGTAACCAAATTTGGGATTTATTGGATTTGTTACAATGAATTCGTTGATTTGAAGTGAAAGACTTCAGACGATCTTTGCAAAGGTTCACTTCGCTTACCACGCAACTTAACCCGTACCATTCCATAGTATTTCCTTGATGGTAGTTATGTCTACTTAATAGGAGCTTGGGGCTGCCGCTTGTTGTTCGGCTGCATTTTTTCTGTTAGACTTTCTATTATTTAAGGTTCAAATACGAATGTCGTTTCTTCAAGGCTCTAATTTGCTTCATAATAATTATTTTTGTACGTGATTGTTTGGGTAACACATCCAACATAGAGGGCTAGCTTAAATTGATTAGATACCCCAAGAACACGTGACAGTATCCACTATGTGAATAATGGCTACTTGCCCCTTTAGTTAATGCAACATCAAATCTATTCAGCGGGTCTGACTTACGTATTAAAGTTCTTATAAGACCTAATATCCAAATATGTCAGAGCAGCGCATGAAGGTTGTTCACTTTGTCCAGCATAATTGGGACTGATAGACTACTCTTTGACTCCGTCTTGGTAATCCTTCAGCTGTCGTCTGAGAACAGTGACGGGTACTTTGGAGAAAGGGCACATTCCCTTCATCGTACACCCACCATCTTTTAGCCTTATTTACACAAGTAGATATTGATGTCGTTTTAAAGGTCCTTCAATATTCATTCAGAAATTACTGCTTAGCCAAATGAGGTTTTGTAAAAATTAAACAAACCTATAAATATTTTTTTTCTAAAACACATTAAAAAAAACAAAGCATTTTTTCACCTTTTACTGTACTCTTAAATATGTCCTCGTTAAGTTGCAAGGTGTAATAAAAATGCTAAGTAGTTTCTTCCTGTATATAACACTGCTTCCTTTCATTAGTATTCCTTTAGGTTAATTTTCAACATAAAATTTATGCGCACATTAAACGAATGTCCTTCACTCAGAATTGCAAAAAAAAAAACAGATGTCCGCACCATCAGAGATTGTTAAATTTCCGCTGTAAAAGTGAAATATTTTTGACATTCACTAATCAAACCTTAACAGATCGGGTGATAAAACATCAATGTCTGCCCACCTGTCCCGTAGTCATTCCATTTCCAATTGAGGGAGCCCAAACACTTTTATTGACATTCCACTTTACAGAACCTGAGTTCCACTATATTTACTCGTAGAAATGCCAAAGTATCTCTAGATACCATCAAAGATGTCTACCGACAGTCGACACTTACACAGTCCCATGTCCCACTAAAATAAAACCTCAGTACTTGATATTTATTCTATTTATTTATTTTTTGCAGTCCATTGAGTCAACTTCAATGAGCAGGTAACTAAGTTAGATTTAAAAAAAACTATGAATCTCATGCACCAAACGACAATAACGCGTCTCGTACATACACACTCGTATAACAGTAAAAAAATAAAACACATTCCCAGAGCCAGCACTACTCGTATCTCAACTCGCTCATTGATTATACTTCAGTCTAACCTGTCTATCGACCAACTCCTCTTTGGTTGGATGCTGTTCGATGTATCGAATAGACTTGAGAATGTACTCTGGCACTGGTGGGGGTGTTGGTACATGACTTCCGACCGGACGGAATCCATTGGCATCGGCGGTGTATGCGAGTTCAACAAGTTGACCTTCAGGTGAATAGTGACGGAAGCCACCGTTTGCGTATTGTCCCCCGACTCCGGACTCCTGAACTGTGACTCCATTGCTTAGAATGTACTCGTATCCATAGGTACCATCACCATTCACCTGGCTGTTGTACTTAACGACATCAATGTTGTCGTTTCGGGCAACGGTGAAGCCCACAAGGCAGACAAGAAGTACCTTCAAAGTTGGAAGAGGAATCTGTTTAATCTGTCAATCAAAAAGCCACCCAAAGACAATACACTTACGAATTTGAACATGCTGTGTGTATGGGTGTTGTTGATTTGTTTCAACTGTGAAGAGAATGGCTGAACTGACGATTGTCAATCAGCGGAACATATCTTTTATATCATTCAGATGGTAGATATGATTCGAGACTCGAGAGAGTGGGCAATCTATCGAATATTTTATTTTTACCATTTCGATGGGTACACTTGCAGCGACTTGATGTTACAAAAGATGATTTTGTGACCGCAGGTTTACGCATTAGATTTAATGAGACGACTTAAATCAATGACGCCGCCCATGATAGGCGTTAGCCGGCACTCAAGTGATGCAAATTGATGCGTATGAAGGTGTTTTATAGCTTAATGGATCGATCGATTGTTTTGACTTTTAGTCGGCTAGACCGGTTAAAAAGATTGTGTCTGTGACCTAGTAAATGAGTTTTATAAACTATTTCATGCTAATGAGGCGCCAAATTTCAGAATAATCGTCCCATGAACGTCAACGGTACTAATTGAAGAAGAAGGCAAGTAACTCTTCAACTGTGCTCGAGCAATTCCAATATAGATTTAAAATATCTCAAGGATTTTGGGTTTTACCTATATATATATGTGGAGTTACCAAAATATCAACTGGGTAGGGGTAAGGTCAAGAACCAGAAAATCACTCCAGATGGTAGCGGAAGAGTTCCCAATCAAATATTAGAGGGGTCAAATTAAAAAAAAAACTTACCTGCCATGCTCTGATATACAACAGGTGGCGGATGATCAAAAGTCCAACGGTAGCACTCAATCACGTAATAGATACTTTCGACCCCGTGTCCTAGGGATTTCTAATAAATTAAAATGTGCACTTCAAGTTTATGGTCCGAGTAACTTCCATACCACAGGAAGAAATATGTAGTTGCGAGTAATACAAAATCTTCAGCTAACGGATCCCCTTATATGCCATCTACATTCGTTACTACCATGGACAACGACTTACAAATATGCACTAGGAACGTATGCACGCTATACTCCCTGGGTGTTACTCAAAAACTTAAATCTCTCCTTGCGCGGCCCGGGAACCCATTACATCGATTCAGGAAATACGATTGACAGGATCAGGAATGCAAAAATGAAAATCGTGCTACTAAGCCTTAAAGTGCACACGTTGAGATTGAAAATCGCATCAAGGAGGAATTTCGGGACCTCCTGAACCGAACCTATAAAGCCTTATCAAAAACGGACATCCAACTATCTGCTGTTGCAGCAGCGTGCAATATTGTGTTTAGGAGCACTAGGTTTCCTCGACATCAAACCGCAAAGCAACCTGAAGAACTCTAGATGGTTGCACCGCCAACCAAATGGATTATGTTGTCATAGATAACGGGCCCAGTTGTGCGATGGTTAGTGCTATGAGCTGCAGAAGATCCGGGTTCGTTTCACAGTCAAAGCAACACCATGCTTTTCACTGGCCCTCCTCTTGCGATGATCTGTCAAATCATCCGAGTAGTATCAGTTGTCAAGAAAACCGAATTTAAGCTCAGCCTTTCGGATTCGGCATAAAGCATGAGGTACCATCAGCATACATGAAAGGCTGTGCGAAAATGCTAGGCACTGGATACTAACGAGAATGTGCTCCCAAAATTTGTAATTTTTGATTTTAGATGCGAGTCACGCGTTCAACATCCTGGATGCATGTATTTAGAATAGCAAATATCGACTCCAACCATTTACTCGTTCAGCCTTTCGGATTCGGCATAAAGCATGAGGTACCATCAGCATACATGAAAGGCTGTGCGAAAATGCTAGGCACTGGATACTAACGAGAATGTGCTCCCAAAATTTGTAATTTTTGATTTTAGATGCGAGTCACGCGTTCAACATCCTGGATGCATGTATTTAGAATAGCAAATATCGACTCCAACCATTTACTCGTTGCAGCGAAATTCAGAGCTCTATTGTCCAACTAAAAGAAGCTACGAATCACCAAGAAAAAGTAAATTCACGTTGGTCACTCAGAGAACCTGAAAAGCTGGGTTCGACAAGTAACAGGTATATTAAGTAAGCTTACCATGTATACCTGGTAAGTTCAGCTCTCATTTTATTTGGGTCCACAGTATAAGAATCATAGAACAGTGTTGGACTGGACATACTACCCCGGTACAAGCAGTAATGATCATAAGGTATGACCACCATGTTTGTTAATAACCGAGATAAGTCTAACAACTCATGTATTCTTTAGAGTAGAACCACAGAATAGTCCCACCAGGGAGTACCATGTCTGGGAAACTCCTATCTCCTATGGTATCCAGATATAGCGTTTGGTCATTTTGGACAACCCTAGCTTTAACTTCAGTTCAAATGTGCTAATTTATCCACCAGTTTTACATCAGACATAGGTCTCCTCTAAGCGAGTTTGACATGCTAAACCTGCAAGTATTGGTCAGATAAAAAAGTTAGAACTCTAGAAAAAAAAGCCTGGTTAGAATGACACAAGATAGTATTTGCTGAGGTGGTTCTATGTGAGCCACTGGTGCTTGCGGAGGGAATAACCCCGATACATTTTCTGCATAAGGGCATGATATGACGGTGAAAGTCCTTTCGAGCCTACTAATTTTGCATGAAGATTCTGGGGGCAGTACCCCACGGATTTGCTTCTGCTTTCTCGCAGAGTTTCTTAAAGCTGCTGTTTTAACTTTTGCGGTTGATTAGGGGCTCAGTGGCGCGATGGTTAGTGCGATGAACTGCCGCGCAGAAGGTCTGGGTTCGATTCCCAGCCGTAGCAACACCTAAATGATTTTTCACTGGCCCTCCTCTCGTGATGAACTGACAAATCATCCGAGTAGTATCAATTGTCAAGAATAGCTTATCTCAACATAGCCGTTCGGAGTCGGCATAAAACAGGAGGTCCCGCCATCGTGCAAGAAGTACACACGCACACATGAATGGTTGTGAGAAAGCTAGGCCCTGGGTACTAACGAGCCTGTTGCGCCAAAAATTTGTATTTGTATTTTTTGGATGATGGCTAGTTTTGCATGTTTTGGACTGATAAGTCATGGTGGGAGGGCCCTGAATCGTTGGAATACTCTTCTGGCTCTATAGCATTTTCTGCGTAGTTTAACTACCTCTTCGTTCCACTTTACGCCAGCGATTCGTTGACTCAGAGCAAGCTCACTTTCTTAGTGACTTCAGCGATCATAGCATCTAATAAAAACCCTTAGCTATTACAAGGCACACAAAATAGTTTAAATCGAGCTTAGAACGACACAACAAACGGCGAAATTCTGTGTAATCATTTAACGCCTAAGGACTGCTATGGCAAAAGACTGCAAATAACTTTCAAGAACGAGTATTTCTTAATCTCTCGATTAATACCATACCACCAGCGTCTAATGTAGAATAATAGTGACGACGGTATCACCAGCAAGCAACCTTTCGCTTGACAAACAAGGCTGACAAGGCAAACAACGATGCTCACAGCTGATATTGTGGCCTGCATGGGAACGTTGCAAGTGAAGACAAGAGCTGTTGGAAAAGGCGCATTGTCCAATTTGTTCGTCTTCTTTTTTTCCACAAAGTCTAAGAGATTATAGGGCAGAGCATATTGTGTTGGGAATAGTCTAGAGATGTCTACAGATTGTTTAGGGCAGTTTCTGGAGATGTTTTGGCCAAGTCTTCAGATTGCTAGGCAGTGTTTTATATTTATAGGGCAACTCTAGTGACAGTGGGAAAACGTCTAGGCACTGTAGGTTAGTGTCTACTGATTGAAGGGCTGCAACTAGAGACTCTAGAAAACGATTTCTAGACGGGTCTAGACATTTCTAAGTACTTTGAAATTGAACAGATGGGGTGTAAAATTTTGAGAAATGTCTTCAGATTTTGTTGGTCGGGGCCTAAAGGTTATGTAGGGTGGGATCAAAATAATCCATACACCATGGTCTAGATATTCCTTTGAAAATGGTCTAGGGTTTGCGTAGGGTGGGGTATTTCGATTTTTTTAGGACTGAGTCTAGAGAAGAAGACTTCGATAGAAAAGGTATTGACACTGTAGAGGAGTTTATATTGGTGCAGTGTCTAGAGATATCTTGGTTGTGATTGTATAGAGATTGATAAGGTCTATGGATTGCGAATCTGTGGGAGAATATGACGACATTGTTAGATAAGTTCTTGAGACTGTAGGGGATTTCATATGTGCGTTGTATAGAGATGTCTAGGGATTGGGTAGCGCAGGTTCTGGAGATTGATGGGCTTGATCTGAGGATTACTATAGAAATAACAGGGCTGGAACTATATTTCTTTAGGGCACGTTTTCTAAAGGGTCATGGAATTGTATAGGATAAATTCTAGAGATGGGAGGACAGAGTACAATTTGTAAGCAGGGTATATAAATGTATTGAGATTTTGTAAAAAAAGGATTGATTTTGTTGAGGTCTAAAGGAAGTGTAGGGTGAACTCAGAAGAATCCATACACCAGGGTCTAGATATTTTACAGGACAGGGTCTAGAGATTGTGTACTGCTTTGTGTAGAATTTTTTGAGGGCTGCGTCTAGGGAATGTATAGGGGTGTGTTAAGACCGTGAAAGATAATGTCTGAATACTTTAGAACAATTCATATGTGCAGTGTTTAGAGATGTCTTGAAATTGTAGATAAGGTTCTAAAGCCTGTAAAGCGAAATCCATAGATTGTTGAAAAGAGTTGAAAAATTATGCGGCAGAGTCTAAAAATTATAGGGCGTGTGTAGAGATATCTTGAGATTGTGTTTGGAAGGTTCTAGAAATTGTAGACAAGGGTATATATATTCCAGGGTCCATAAATTCTAGGGTAGGGTCTTAAGATTGTGTAAAATTATTCCTCTGAATTTTTAGTTGCGGTTTTGAGTTTCTCTAGGAAGAATGTGGCGGTTATGCGTTTCTGTAGTACGGAGTCTTACGATCGTGAAAGATTGATTCTAGGAATAGTATAAAGCAGGAATTTTTATAGGTTAGTGTTTTTAGAAGGGATAGATATGCCATGGTTTGGAGATTTTGTATGACAGTGTCTTAAATTGGGTATAATACCAGAGACCAATCTAGATTTTGCTTAACAATCTCTTGACACTGCCATACAATCTTTAGATCTTTCCCTTTAATCTATAGATAATGCCGTTCTCATGGGCTGTTTGTTTTCGTTCAGTTTTTTCTGTCCGGTTTCCTCTGTCAGGTTTTTGTATGTCCAGTTCTCTCGTCAGTTTATAGTCGGACAGTATATTCCACCTAAGTTTACAAACTCATGTATTAGACATCTACTTTATTAGTTACAATTCCCTAATGTGCTCATGTTTTATCCCTTATTAAGATATAAATTTACCACAAACATAACAGAAAATGTAAAAACCTTCATTTCCATTTATTGCCTCCCTTTTCCCTAGAGCAACATGATATCCGTGGTTTCAAATTAAATATCTTCAAAAAAAAAACAAACACAATCCTTCGATAACCAAGGATTACTGTTGACAGTCACGCAGTCAAATACGCTTCATTAAAAAGAAAATATTACGTAATTCGAATCGCTCACAGGTCATAGAAATTTCTTGTCTTTGTCAATAAAATCCCAAAAGCCCCTGTAAGGCGACGACGATGGCAAGGAAACAAAACGTCCTCCATCCAACCATCGTCCTCTGTATATCTATCTGAGTATACAACGTGTTGGGCAAATTACGCGTAAATTTAAATGAACACGCGACATTGAGAGGATATCCTCTCCGAAGACGTCGAGCCGTCCTTAGGCGACTTTATTTTTTTTTGTTGTTGTTAAACAAAAAGTAAACTTTACGACACACGTTGAAAGCATCCAAGTCGCTAAGACGTATGAGGATCACACTTAATGAAACTTTCAAGTTGCTCTTGCAAATTAAGTTGTTTCCAGGAGCGCTGCAAGTGAAGGGACTACAATATGAATACGAGTATACAGAAATTAGGATGGAACAACGTGTGTACAAGAGAACGTCGAATTGGTAGTCCTTCAAGATTAGGACGATGTTTGAGACTGAGATTACCTCTGGTAATTGAGAGGAGTGTAGAAACAAAAGGACTTTATTGGATAAATATAAAATTATATATTTGGTTTCTCCCATAAAAAGAGATTGCTTTATGAAACATGAAACGGGGCTAGATTTCTGGGTAAATAGATATGTTCTGATAATTTGACACGTGTAGATAGATGATATAACTATAAATAAGTTATGCTTCTACACAAAGCAGAAGATAAAATACGAAATTCTCATTTAGAAACTCATTTTGTTGTTTATTAGCACTTGCGTGTGTCTATAAGGCTACAATGATTATGAGTTCCAGCTATTTTACAATATTTGACAAAATTCACGCATGATTTGAATAAGAATGTGTGCAGAGTATACTTACTCAAGTGGCCATACAGTCTGGAATGAACCTGAGAGTCAACCAACATGACGCTCTAATTAGCCCTGTCCCTACATCTAGTTTTGTACTTTACGTTGGTTGAAGGTAGTTTCGAATGGCTTTTCCAATAGGGACGTTTTGATGTTGACAGTCCATGACGGCCATCTTGTTTTGGGCGCGTCTGTCAAATCTGTTGTTAATATTCAGTCAGAAATGCCAAATCACCATGGCAAGTAACACGTTATGTGTGTTGCACTCATTTTAATGGTGGACGATGTGATCCATCCAGGTCAACTCTTTAACTCACCCAAAATCGATAGGACTACTTTGGTAAGTAACCACCCAGTACTAGGAAGTCAAAAGAACCCCAAATCGGCTGAGAACATCATCGTTGTTTGTGCAGGAAAACTCAAAAAATTTGATTCCTCGAAGAGAAATAGAACTCGGCCTTTCAAAGACTCAAGTTTGGCGATTTTTGTGTCGTGACTTAGGCCTACACCTGTTCCAGATCCAAACGACCCAGCAGCTCAGAGTTAATAACCATATAGAGGCCGTAAATTTTCGGTTTTCTGAGGGTTTGGAAGAGGACCAACAAATTATCTCTAGTGGTGATTGGATGACTGGCTATGTTAAAAGCAAAATTTCAATATATGGGACGAGACCTAACCAGGTTGCAATACATGTACAAAAAGTTACTGTTTGGTGCGAATCAAGCTACAGGTCAATGATAACCAATTTATTTTTACCCAGAATTGAATGTCATGTGGTTTCAGCAGGAAGACGCAACATGCCACACAGCGAAGTTTTTTGGACATTTTGCATGAACCATTAGAAGGTAGGACTTAGGAATTTTTCTTGTTTGATTTTTGAAATCGCAGGTCTATTCCAATTAGCCACAATGACCGATGTCTTCAAAATCATCCAAGCCATCGTCAAAATTAGCCAAATCTATACGGCAGAGTCGTCCAAAGTTGACCTCTTGTATCCGTGGACTGTGATAAACAGCGGCGACTCATTATTTGTTTTTTGTTTCCATTTCTTTTATCCTTGTACGAGTCTATATATGTTCATACTTAAGTCGAGGTCGTCCTTTGACAGATATATGAACCAAATAAGAACTAAACGAGCTGTACAGCGAGATGCGCCTATAGTCAAACAATTCCGCATTGTACATTTAGGGCGAGAAAAGAGAACGTACACCAATAGAGATAGATAGATAGATAGATTCTTTATTTTTTTTTTTCATTTTAAGTAGTATGTACAATGTTTTTGCTTAAGAATACGGACATGACAATTCTGCCGTCTGAAGGATTTGACATTTCGTTAAAAGAACATGAAAAAGAAAATGATATAAACAAATTATAGTTATACGAGTAAGACAATATTATAATAACTTGCAGAACTGAAAGTATTTTCTAAAATCTATTACGATAGCTCAGTGCATGTTTGACAAATTTAAACAAGGTGGACCAACCGCGAGCTCCATCTAAAATTTCATAGAAACTATTTAAAGACAGAAAACTTTCTTGGAAATATAAACGTCGGATTTCTTGTAGAATTGGGCACACCGCAATGAAATGGTAAGTATTTTCTACTTCTCGTCTATTGCAAAGATTGCAAATTTGCTGTTGGTTGGATCTATGAGGAATATAGTTCAAGTTCAATATTTCAACCCTGGTTCTGAAAATGGTGCTTATAACTTCAGGCTTGAATTTGGTATTGAAGTAGCTTTCTGCAGTTAACAATTGGTGGTTTAAGTTTTTGTAAATTAATCTGGATGCTGATGATGATGCTCTCCTTAGGTGCTGGTCATAAATGATGTCTTCAACGTTAGCTATGATCAAAGCAAATATATCCTGCCATTCGCTTACATTATTTGCAGATAGATTTACACCAATACACCAATACTCCGGCTTGCAGAGTCTTCGATTCCCCAGCCAGACGTCGGAAGTAGAAGATCAAGACCACATCCTAAGTGGTGCGCACAAGTGGAAACCGATCTCAACCAAATTGAAATGTGGAACTGCAAGCAGTTAGCATTTTGGTTATGGCCCAGGTTCATTCTAGACTGTAGCTCCACTTAATAAGAAAGGCGAAGTCTTCCACTACTGCGTCCGAGGTCTGGCTGAAAATCGGAATGGTGACGTACTGTCCTATTCATCAGTATTATTGTTTTTCGTGGACAGCATATAATAACTATTTACATGGTCTTTTACTCAAACCAGCAAAGGTGGTTACATATAACAGATTTATGGAAGTTTGTCACCCTATTGTTGGCTCTGGAGTTTTGCACAATCCTATATAGAAAAATGTGAAAGGAAAAACATGGCAATGCATCACCTTGCCTATATAATTTTAAGTATCAAATGTTTCGGTGAGGTTCTTGCCGACATTGATAGAGCAGCATAAAATCTTCAGCCTGCACATTAGGACGAGTTTGGGCGGTATGTCGAAACGACATCACCGAAGCACTCTTTACCAAAAAATAATTTAGACAATGTGACGCATTGCCATCTGACTTCTTTTAAAACACAATCGCAGCTTATTAGCACATATTATATTCCTTCTTATTCTTGTCCTGCAGCTTTCCTGTATTAGCACCATTTTTTCGGCATTCTTTGTAAATCTATGCGTTTTTTTGGTGAGACACGGTTGGTGTCTTCAAAGCATTACAAATTTTGTCAAAGTCTGTCTTCTATTACAAATCCACATCCAAGTAGTCACCGATTTGGCTTACTATAATTTTATAACACGGACAGTAGTAAATGTCGCAGTTTTTCATCACAAACTACCAGCTCTATTTCTGTCAAGGACGGAAGACCGTTCATTATTACCACCACATTGGTGCACCTTAACTGCTATCAAAAACCTATTCAGAACTGAAGAAAAAAGCTTGGGAAACAAGAGCTTGCATAGGAACAGCGGTTTGGTCTACAGAAAGGGTTTGATTGTTATCCTTACCAAGATGGGTTTCATGAAGAAGGTCAAGTAGCAAAACTTTCCCGCTAAGAACACTGTTAGTGTGACCGTGACCAAGAAAGCCGGCACCAGAAGGTCACTGAAGAAATTGAGGAACATGCTCGACGGCAACAAATTCAAATTAACAGGCTACCCTACGCAAGGCATCAGTTATCCTGAGGTCGTAAAGCCTGCTGCAGTTAAGAAGTCTAAGAAGGCCAAATAAGTGTTGATTGCTGAGTTTTGTAAAAAGTTAAACTGTGGGTGTGAATGATGCGAGCAGTTAGATGTGCGATCTAATGTGCTTGAGGCATTGATTTGCCAACAATTGGGTCTGGGTAAGGAACGTATGTGGTCAGGATAATCTGTTTAAGAGTTTTTCCACAATTTCCCAAAAAATACACCAGTGGTTTTAAAAGGTATTTCAAGACTCCACTAAAACTTATTTTTGTGGATATCTTCAGATCAAAATCTAACAAGTACATAGGGTTAACAAATTATAACAAGATACAGTTCGTCTTTGAATTTAGGTTTCCAAATTAGTTAATTTGGGAGCTAGCTAAAAAAAGATGTCTATTTCCAGACCAGACCGATCCAGAAGTTTGGTCTTCAGTATCAGAGAATACTTCACATTAGAGATCACAGACGCTAAATAGCAGACTCATACGCTTAGATTGCAGGCTGCTGACGGCAAACAATGAGGTGGGAAATCTTTTCCAACAATATCGGAATTTTCTCACAGGAATTGGGTGCGTAAACTGAGATGGTAAACGTGGTAAACTTTTGAAATGCTATTTTGACATTTATTAAGTCAGTTTCACACATCAAACGTATGTGCTAAACTGAAAAAAAATTATCGAGAACGGAAAGAGAACAACAAATAAATTACTAAAATGAGATTGAATTCAGTGGGTTACCGCATTATTTAGTGATGCAGTTTTAGGGTCGTTCATATAGCGTTGTCGTAAAATTATAATCTTTCGCACGTAATAAAATTACGACGTTGCATGAATACCCTTAATTTATTTGAATAGAATATCAATCAAGTAGCCGTCTCTATTGACCAAAGCCAAATGATGGTTTTGGCGCAAACGTCGGTGCAAACAGTAGCTTTTTTGTCACGCAGTGGTGTTTCATGAATCTTGTGTGAATTCTCCGTTCCCCAAATGCGGCAATTTCTCTTGTTAACCGCGCCAGAGTGTGTGAAATCGGCCTCGTCGGTCAGCGATATTTGTCCAAAAATCACGTCTAGTGTCAACCAATTGAACGACTGTTTGACTGTAGATATTTCAAGTGACCGCGACGTGAACAATATTCTCTTTTATTCGAAAACAAATTCAAATCATCCTTCCATTTACGCCAAAATCCTAAGCGCGCTGACGATACGACGCTTGTGAGTTCTCGGCAACACAATCCTACAGCTTCAACCAGTTTTTTTGGCAAGTTTTGGGCGTTGATAAACAGCATGTTTAAGATATCTTACTGTCCCTTTCTCAACAATATTCTACGCCAAACGACGAATAGTGTTATCAGACGTTGCTTGTTGTGCGAAATATTCTATACAAGGTAAGTTAAAACCAACTGAAGGAATATTTTCAATGTATCTACAGCGTCTACAGCATTGGTGTGACAATAATTAAAATTGCACTCAATTAACATTTCAAAAACATGTCTAATCAAGTTAATCGGTGGATAAATGTCAAAGTAATTCAATGTTTACGTAAAAGAAGTTCATTTTTGAAAAACTACATTTTTGGATTCAAAATACCTACAAACATATTAAAATTTGTTAAAATCAGACTCAGATTGTCCATAATTAACATCACATAACTTCCCTATTTACTCCAGAGAATAGCTCTTATATTAATGAAAAGCTAACAATGTAAAACCACTTAATCTAAACCGTCCATAGTAAACCTATATTAATTGATTTCTTTTCATGTCTCTTCCAGGTTCATTAACAACGAACAAACTCCTTTCACCACAAATCATCGGAATTGCTCTTCAAAACTTGAATCGAACTCGTCTTCAATTTATTTCATCGGAATTAAAAGCCAAAGGATAGAATTTTTTTAGTTTCTTCTCCAATTACTCAAACATTCCGTGCTGCCACAGAAATTGATTCACTAATTGAAATCTAAGTTCGGCAAACGATTACTGCTGCAGCTGCACTTTCCGGTTTCCATATAGATCCAAACACACACACAGATTTGTCCATCTCTCAACTATTCAGTCGCCACCAGGAAAGGACCATGGTAATTGGATTATGCGCTTGAAAATAATCACTTTGCCACCTGTGCATGCTGCCCGTTGAAGATCCTATCTCTCAACTGGATCCGGAACAACAAAAAGTGCACACACACACACATAAAAAAATCGATTTTCATGTCACCAACTGACCATCGACCGGGCAATGTCTGCACATCAATGCCAAATACATTCTGGTGTAGAACAAAGGACCATTTAATAAATATTGCTAGCCAATTTGGGGCCTACAAAATGGAATGCTCCACTCGATTGAACAAGTGTGGTACATGGTTCTGTGCGCGCACTAATAATAACAACAACAACAACATGACATTCAATAGCGGGAACAGTGAGCTTAATGGCCAAAAACCGATACCATTTACGAGTGAAATAGTACAGGGACCGGGGCCCAGTCCGGGCAGTTCCGGGTCATGTGATGATAGTGAACCACCAGCGAAGAACTGTTACAGACTTGTTATGTTGGGGTAAGTATGATCATGCATTTCAAGAAAACGAATGTATTTAAGGGGGTTAATATTAAATAGCATTTGAGGACGTCACTGCTATTTTAAGAGCAGCTAAGCTTGTGCTGCTGAAACAAAAATAGTTCTCATAAGCATATAATATAACAAAAGTCTGGCTAGAAAGCTTCAAGTATTTTGTTGGTATCACCACTTGAATTTACGAACATTCATCAGTGGCTTAATCTGCTATTTGGATAGTTTTTTCTTGATATTTGGTAGCGAAGTTTGCTTAAATAGCGTCTCATGATTTGGTTTTTATTAGTGCTATGAAGGGTTCATTGGTTTCATATCCTAAAAGTAACAGTTAAGGTTTTTTACAGCCCAACTCTTGTGTGTCCATCAAACTGTAATGACGTACTTCTAAAAACTGGCATTGAAATTGGCGTTGAAGTGTAGGTTTTATTCGATGTGTCGAAACTATGAAAAATTCTTGGAAAGAGCAAAAACCAAATGCCACACTTAAGTGTTGATAAAACTTAAGCCCCCGATTTTGGTGGCTTAAGTGTTGGCTTAACTTCTGTCAGAGCAAAATATTTTTGGATGTTGGATGTGGTAGAGACTTATTCCATGGGTGATGTCCGAACTAAATTCGGGTAGTAACTGTGTCATATTCGCAGAATATTCAGGTTTGGTGTATAGTTGTAGGCACGTAACTTATAAATTATATACGAACCATTCACAATTACTTGTTATAATTGGCTTAGCTGAAACACACTTTTTTAAATGACTGTGAAACCCGAAAAACTTAAACTCTCCGTTTTGCTTAACTAAGCAACGGCTTAAGCTCTCACTGTGAAACCGGGCATTAGAGTTTTTGTCAGATCATCACAAAAGACGACAAGTAATCGAAGTAAGCCCTTTTTTTGCAGCGTTTAATCACACTAACTTTCGCCCCACTCAGTCCGTAAATTTTTGTCATTCAAATGAATGAAAATAGGGCCTATATTGGATGTTATATTGATTTTTTTATTTAGTCCTTAAAAAGCATACTAATGTTCAATATTGGTTTAGAATAACAATTTGTCTAAAGTAGCTTTTCCTTAAGCCTGACTCTCAGTATCCTAGGCAACTATCTGGTGTGTGCTAAGTACGTCGAAGATCAGTAAATAGCCATCTTATGAAATTGGGATTACCTCAGATAAGCAGTGGAGACGCGCCTAACTAAAATTATCTTCTTTTAGCGCAACAGACTCAATACGATCCAGACTTGTGAATATTAATGAAAAGGTAAACTACATTTTCGACCTTTTCGGATTAAAGATAATTCAATCATTTTCGAGGAAAGCAAGGACCCTCTAACTGAACATAATAGATCCAGAGCGACACTCAATTCTGTAGTGGATACTTTTTTTTTGCGCAACAGGCTTGTTAGTACCCAGGGGGCCTAGCTTTTCCTTACAACTATTCATAAGTGCTTGTGTTCTTCTTGCACTACTGCGGGACCTCCTGTTTTATGTCGAATCCGTTGAGATAAGCTTTTCTTGACAAATGTTACTACTCGAATGATTTGTCAGAACATCACGAGAGAAGGGCCTGTGAAAAATAATTCAGGTGTTGCTATAAACGGATCAGAATCGATCCCAGACCGTTTGCGCGGGTGTTCATCACAGTAAACATCGCACCACTGAGCCCGTGTATTGGATACAAATGGCGAAACATATCATGCACTATAAATATGTAACGAATAGTTTAAGAAAGTGTTGCATCCTTAGAGAGACTTCCTTAAAAAGTAAAAAAACATATTGTTAGGGAGACAGCTGGTTCAGAGTCCCATCACCTCGAGTTCCATAAAGACACCCACAGATAAAAAATTTGCAATAGCATATTGTTGTCTGTTAATACCGGGAAGAGGTGACAGATAGAGCATATCTGAAGGCTCCCCCAGTTTAAACCATGGGCACCACAAAAAGAGTACCAAATCTTAGCCCGGTCCTTAGCTAACTGCCTCCAGTTGCGCACTCCAAGTTGGTTGAGGTCGGTTTCTACTTGTGCGCGCCACTTAAGGCGAGGTCTTCCTCTACTGCGTCCGACGTCTGGCTGGGAATCGAAAACTCTGCGAGCCGGAGTATTGGTGCCCATTCTTTCTACATGTCCTAGCCATCTTAAACGTCCAATGCGGAGTTTTTTTGACTAGGGGTATGTCGCTGTACAACTCGTATAGTTCGTGGTTGAATCTTCGTCTCCATAGCCGGTCAACGCAAACGGGACCGACGATTTTTCGAAGAATTTTTCTCTCGAATCGACCAAGGATTTCTTCATCCGCTTTTGATACGGTCCATGCTTCAGCGCCGTAGAGCAGGACTGGGATAATCAGGGTCTTATATAGGATCTCCTTAGTAGTTCGAGTGAGGGCTTTACTACTAAATTGCCTTCTTAGCCCGAAGAAACAGCGATAGGCAAGAGTAATTCTTCGTTTGATTTCTGACGAGATGTTGTTGTCAGAGTTAATAGCGGAGCCGAGGTAAGCAAAGTCCCGTACTACCTCAAAGTTACATCTGTCAATGGTGACGTTCTGTCCAATTCGTCGATGTTGTGTGTCCTTTCGTGTTGACAGCATATACTTAGTCTTACCCTCATTTACTGCTAAACCCATTTTTGCCGCTTCCTTTTCTATACTAGCAAACGTGGATATGACATCACGTTGAGTCCTACCTATGATGTCAATATCGTCGGCGTATTCTAATAGTTGCACCGATTACTGTAAAATTGTGCCTCTGGTGTTGGCTCGGGAGTTTTGCACAATCCTCTCAAGAATCAAATTGAAGAAGTCACATGACAGCGCATCGCCATCTTGCCTAAATCATTTTTTGGTATCGTATGTGTCGGTGAGGTCGTTTCCGACCCTGATGGTGCGCCGAGAATTCTCCATCGTCATCCTACACAAATGGGCGAGTTTATGCGGTATACCAGAACTAGACATGGCTCTGTATAGTTCGTCTCTATAAATGCTGTCCGGCTTTGAAATCGATAAATAGGTGGTGAGTATCGATTTGGACTTCTTGGTTTTTTTCCAGGATCTGCCGAAGTGTGAAAATTTGATCGATTGTGGACTTAACTGGCCTAAAACCACACTGATAAGGGCCGATCAGGTTGTTGGTAAACAGTTTCAGGCGTTCACATATTACGGCAGATAGGATCTTGTAGGCGATGTTGAGCAGACTTATGTCTCTGTAGTTGGCGCAGTTCAGAGGGTCACCTTTTTTGTGGATCGTATATCAGTTATCCAGCAAAAAAGGACCATCTCTTTAACTGCGAATTTAAGAAGCTTCTCATAACAGAGTTACTCTTGGATGTTTGGAAGTTCTTCGAAAGAAGTGGGGTAGTAAAACAAACTTAGGTTGGTAGTAGTAAGGTAGGAGTAACAACGATTCTAACTCTAAGGGGGGCAGCCCCTGACATATGCCTGATTATAAATTGAATGATTGAAATTACAACAACAACGTGTGTACAACAACACTATTTGGTTGGAATTATAGCTTTTTCAGACATTACCAAGTGTCCTCATCAGATTCCTTCGAATAGTGATGCTATGTGATCGTTCAGTTCTCTGTATAATTATTGAAACAACTTATTCCCAAACCGGGGATTGAACTTGTAATCCCGTGCATAGTGAGCCAAGTGCCTACCGCTGAGGTCTTGGTTTGTGGAGAGTCGAATTGTTCAATTGAATGAACTGAGAGGCTGAAAACTTTCGTTTTTCGTATTATACACACATTTTGATGTGATGCTGGGGTTTTTTTTAGGGTTTTTTCACTAGGAAGACAGCGCTTTGTAGTCCAACGCACTAACCACCAGGTCACTGCCTATCCGGCATCAAATTTGCTTGAGGGAACCTTTAAAATCAGTTTTTAGAATATTTCAAAGCTGTTTATATGGTTGGTATTGTAATTCGTGCTCATCACATCACAACACATCAATTGTGCTTTTGTTTATCTCCTAGTAATAACCATCGGTGGTTGAATACCTTAAGGTACTACAAAGCTAACATTACGTCTATACAGTAATTATGATTTGGATGCCTGGACAATTGACTTCCAATCTTATTTCAAAGATTGGAAGTCAATTGTCACATTGTGACATTCTGCATGAAGGACAAATTCACCAACATAACCCTTAAATGCACTCATGCCCAGGTGGACGAAAAATATGACATCACTAAAGACTTCCTCTACGAGCTACTCCACAAAACTTATGAGCGACTACCCATGTATGACGTTAAAATCGTGCTGGGATATTTTACCGCATAGATACGAGTAGAGTTCCTCTTCAGAACTATTGTCGGAAATCACAGTCAACAGAACTCAGCGATGGTAACAATACATAAGATCGCCCGCAACTGATGTACTGGGTTTCCGCCGCAGATTTTTGAGAAACCCATATTTAGACAAAGAATGCTGATAGATGCTCAATCCCATAAATAAGTCCTACAAGACAACGCTACAGAGAGAGAGAGAAAGCTGCTATTGAACAAAAGACAAAAGAACACAGGCTTCAGCTGCCAGATAGAATGAACTATTCGACATTGGCTACGACAGTAAAAAGACCAGCCACCATCTAAATGAAATGAGAGCGGGTCTTCCTGAGGAGCCATATAAAGCAGGGGGATGGTTTTTCAAGTGACATATACAAATTGTATAAAAACATTTAATGGTTTAAAAGTTGTCTTGTAAAATGTAACATCAACTGATAAAATCTTCTCACTTCCAATTATCTTTTTTAAGGCCATTAAGGCAGCATTTATAAAGATGAAGCAACCAGAGCCATTTCCAGTTTTAGTATACCGCCCAAACTGTCCGGTGAATTTGTCGGAACGTCAAAATTGGCAGTACAAACAGAACGAATTCAGTAGAATAAGTTCTTCAAAAATAATTTAAACTTTTATTCTTCTAATAGAACAGTAGATGATTTGGAATTTGTAAGATTTTTAGTAGATAAAAATGCAGACATTAATTCCAGAAATTCTGATAATAATAAGCCGCACTGCTTCAAACATTGCGTATTCATTCCCGCGATAATAACTCTGCCAACGAAAGATCATAATAATTCAAACAAAACTTCCTTGCTAACCTCTGTTTTTTTGGGCTAATATGGCGATTTTGTAATAATGCTGTCCCTCGATACTGGTATGGAAATCCAATGTACATCTGTAATAATCCCAGCCCTGCTCAAGGGCGCGTGCCGAAGCATGGATCGTATCAAAAATCGGATGAAGAAATTCTTGATCGTTTTAAGCGGAACATTCTCGATTACGTTGACGATCTATGGGGACAAGTATTTAATCAAGGACTATACCAGCTGTACAACGACATTAACCTGTTAAAAACTCGGTATTCTACGTTTAATGTGGCTTAATATGTTAAGCGAATGGAAGCCAGTACTCCTTCCCGCAGAGTCTTCAATTCCCAGACAGACGTTTGACGGAGTTGCAGACAGAAGTAAAGGGTCCGCCAAATAACTTTTTTTTTTGTTTGAAAATGCTATAAAATAAATATTTTCTCAAATTTCTTTTTTTAATTTGAAAGTACAATCCTTCCGGTTACTAATGGAAAATAATTTCATTCAAATGGCTGCCTCGGCTGGCCATGCAGTGGACTACACGATCGGTCCAATTTTTAAGCACATTATCTATTATGTGCAGCTGTATTTAACCAATGGCTTCACGAATATTGTCCTTCAATTGTCTCTGGCTTGTCGGCGTAACACGGCACCCCACAAATATTAGTCCAACGGTGTCAAATCGCAGCTCCGAGGTGGCCAAATGGCATCATCTCTGCGGCTGATAATGCGATCTTCAAAAACAGGGCGCAAAACATCGAGTGTAGCTTCGGCTGTGTGGCACGTAGCGCCGTCCTGTTGAAACCAAATGTTGCCAATATCCTCCTCTTCAATTTTTGTGAACAAAAATTCGTTCAACATGGCCCGATAACGATCGCCATTGACTGTAACGGCCACTTCCTGCTCATGTTCGAAGAAAAATCTCCCAATTATGCATCTGGACCAAAATCCGCACCAAACAGTGACTCGTTTTGGGTGTATCGGATTTTCAATGTATGTGTGCGGGTTTTCTGTGACCCAAATGCGACAATTTTGCTTGTTTACATACCCGCCAAGATCTAAATGAGCTTCATCTGAAAAGATGATTTTTTTGGCAAAATCGGCATCTTCTCTAAGTCGATCCCAGGCCCACTTAGCGAAGCGAAAACGCATTGGATGGTCAGTTGGCTTCAACTCCTGAATCAATTGGACTTTGTATGGCGTCATACCAAGGTCTTTATGTAAAATTCGTCTCAATGATGTCTCCGAAATGTTCAATTGTTGAGAACGACGGTGAATTAATGTTGATGGCGCTTCACGCACACTTTCTGCCACAGCAGCAATATTCTCGGGTGTACGCACTGTTTTTGGCTTTTCACGCTTTGGTTTATCGATGAGGATGCCAGTTTCTTTCACCTTTTTCACAAGATAACGAACATACGGAGCTACCGGTGCTTCTCTTCTTCCAAAATCCGTACGCAATTTTCGCACACATTCTGCCACATTACCATGATTTTCAAAGTAATGTCGCAATATTTCTCAGCGTTGTTCAAGCGTATACACAACCATATTCGTTCAACGGAAGGATAAAACTAATTATCTGTCAAATCAGACATGAGCTAAGTGTTACCATTCACGAAATAATCACTAGTTGAAAAAAAACGTTAGATGGCGGACCCGTTAGAAACTCGCAATGACTTGTACAGCGCAACTTGAGGCATAGTGCAGAGGCACCTGGCTATTTTGGAATAGCTCGTTGGTTGATACCTTAGCATTGTAGTAATGCCTACTTTGTAGCAGATTAGGGCCTTCGATAGCTATTCTGCTTCGATTTTTCTGTGTTCTAGCTTTCCGTGTTGATGGAAAGGTATTTTCTTTAGAATGGACATCAACAATCAGTCCTTTCCCAGTTGGTTCATTGTTTGCTTTAAAAACAAAATGTCTTTCTCGTGATTAAGTTACTAATCCTAAGCAAAACCCATAACATTCAGGACCGGAGCCATGTTTTAACCTGAGAACGAGAAGCCAAAATTCCGCGACAGTCATTCTGACCATTACTATTTACCTTTTGTGTTGCTATATTTCTGTATTCAACACTCGCGCTTATAATGATAGTAAGTCAAATCCTTATGAATGAGACCAGTATCGGTTCCTATCCACTGGATCCTAAAACTGGACAGTACCTTTGTTCTACAGCATCCAACCATAATGTTTTTTTCTTCAGCCCAAATTGATTAAGATTTAGATTGGCTACGTTTCACCGAGGACAATAACCTATTATAACAATTAGTATATCACTTCATATGAATTTATGGTGACATCTATGCGAAGGTAGAATAAACTGTTTAGTCCAGGTCACCTAAATAAGTGGACTGACCTAAACAATTTAGTGCTTGTTCGAGGTGTTTACACCGATGCGACTTACACCAGATGTAGGCTTAGTCCCGGAGTCCCGGTTATTGTCCACGGTGTAAATGTAGCCATTGATGGATCATAGCCCATTCACTTAACACCATCAGTGCCGCACCACCTGAGAATTTGGACATTTCTCATACACAAAAACACTTTTTATCACTGCAGGCTTTATCAAATTGATTAAGATTTATCACAACCATTTATGTGCTTCTTATATCATGGCAGGATCTAGCCGAATCCACGCGTCTTAGCTGAAATAAGTTCTCATGCCAAGCAGGCCTTGTTTGAAGAGACTGGTGTTGCTTCCATTTAAGCTGCAACTCATCAATCCAACCATTGCCCCACTTATCCCCAATGCCTAAATATGTATTTGGTCACATCAAGTTTTTAAGGATGTGCGGCAGTATTTTCTTACCTTTTGGCCAAGTTGATTCTCTGTTTACACTTGTTATTGTGATTCATTAGCTAATTGGCTTTGTAGGGTGGCATTTGAAAAGATATTCAGCTGCCAAATTCAGTCAATGCCTACTTGTAGGTTGTAGCCGTCTTCCATCACAAACGCTCTTCACCCAAACGCCATTTGTCCATTTCCCTTCCTTTCGCCCCATTAACACTCTCTCCCTCTCTGTATGAATTGAATTAAATGGATTCTCTTCTCAGGATACCTAATTAGGGAAAGAAAATGAATGAATTGTCCTCTCTGTCACTTCCAGTCCACATGCATTGTGTATTCTCTAGAACCCTAGGTCGTTCGTCTTTTCGGGAGTGTTTCTTGTCCCGAAATTCTATTATGAACGTGAATGATTTAATTTACTTGTCCTTCGGCCAGTGGGAATTTGATTCATTAAGGATGGATTTTCCAAGGGAACTGTGTAAAGTAGACATTTCGTCCTAAAGATGCCATTTAATATATTTTTTTGGAGGATTGGCTTTGAAAAGAAAACATAAATCAGAAACCATTCAAGAGAAGTCACTTCCAATTACAACGAAGACGTTTTGGAGGTTCTTTTTAAGGGTGGTTCTTGTTTAAAATATCTGCGGGGGTCTATCCTTACTGTACTAATACAACTACAAGAGTTAATTAAATAAAGATGTAGTACAACTGCAGGCGACAAAAAAAGTCAAGTCCCCCCGATTAGATATGTAAATACATTCAGCTTATCCTGAAGAGTTGTTCTGTTGATGTTGTGTTTATATTCTGAAGGACATTCGATTAATTAGGCGTTACGTTAATTTGTCAATTTCTTCTTTTTTTTATCTCATTTTGCAGATCTGCGAGGGTTGGTAAGACGTCTTTGGTTGCGAGATTTCTTGGGGGAAAATTCGAGGAATCCTATACACCGACCATTGAAGATTTCCACCGGAAATTATATCGGATACGAAGTGAAGTACATCAATTGGATATTCTTGATACTTCGGGTAACCATCCATTTCCTGCGATGCGAAGATTGTCGTTTCTTACTGGTAAGTACAAATGAAGGGATGATGTTGGTATATACGTATATCTATGGGGATGCAAAATGAAGGGGAAGAGAAGAAGAAGAAGAATACATCTGTTGGAAATAAAATTTGGATTAGGGACTCGCAAAATGATTTGAATTGAAAAGGATACCGTTTCTAGAGCATTCAAAACAGAACGTTGTTTAAAATTATTAATTTGAGTATTTTCAAGGTTCCATATTGCCAGAATCCTTTTTCGAACCTTCTTTAAAGCTAAGAAATTTCTTATACTTTTGTAATCCTACATAATCCATAAACCTGGTAAAGTCACTCGTAAAATAAATATAAATTGATCCGGCTTTGTGCCAGCTGTGCGGGAAAGTATTTCCCTTTTGTGTGCGGTTGTGGTTTATCACAATTGCAATACCACCCATATGCCTAAAGCATGAATAGTATATTAAATAAAAGTGTTATCGATTCAATGGGTATAAATTTAATGGAAAAAGTATGCTTCACCTTTGGCGTGGTTTATGACCTTTGAGCTGGACGTTATTGTGGCACTTCACATTGAATCCTTTCAAAGTTGCGAGTTGTTTTGCAATGTATCCCGCAACAAAAAAGAGTCATTAAATACTATTCCCGGTATCATCTGTGTAGGTATCCTTGTATCCAGGTGAAACCTGTAACGAGACCATTAAGAGATTCCCATTTATACGCGTGGTGATTAGGGAATTCATTACCACAACAGCTTAATGAAATGGCGTATAAAAAAGGATTTGCTGTTGCTTACATAAATGTGGTTTAAGTGGTGTTGTAGAATGAAAGCACAAGTTCAGCTAATTGACTTTTATTTGTAGGGACTGTTTAGTCAATAGAAGGCGAATATATTTGTAGTTGAAGTCCAATATACATTGTGTGAAGCTATGTTATACCTTCTCCAATAGTTTGTGAGTGCGCAGGAATGTTGTTGACATAAATTAATAGGTCCAGCTAAATTTTTGAGATTTTAAGGTGTATGTACTTGTTGTAATGTAGAATCGCGCCAACAGAATCTGTTGACATCCGGCCTGACCCAGCAACCTGGTGCGATTTCAAATCTACACCTGGGCCATTTAAAGGTTATGATGCTTAACTGTTCTGATATTGCCGATCATGATACAAAACAAAACCGACCATGATACAATCTTGGGTAGAAATGGAAAACTTAAATAAGGTCTTTCATGGAACGCAAATGGTCTCATAAAAAAATTGATGAACTACGAACAAACAATATGGATATATGCTTGATATTGGAAACCCACTTAAAAAAGCAAGCTGGACCAAAAATAAAAGGCTACAGTGATTATCACGCGAATTATCCATCGGGAAATTCGAGAGGCCGATACTCTCTTTACATCAAAGCACTCCGAAAACATTAAAATAGAACTCGATTCTATGCAAATAATTTCATTCTCCATGAGAGTAAACTACGTCTTGACTACCTCATCGGATCTAGTTACTTCCCCCCGGAATATAGACTGGTAGAGGACGACCTCGACCTCGATGGTCAAGAGGCTTTAGTTCGTCAATTGCACCTTGTAAGTGTGTAAATGCAAGTCTTAATGCAATAATGTTCATCAACGACGAGTGTGAGAGGTGAAATTGTTGGGCACGACGACTAGTTTAGGTGGACGGCTCTTCAGCCGCACTATCGCGAACAGCAGCAATATTTTCGAGCATGCACTGGTGTTTTCACATCCCCTACAGACCCGGTTTGCTCAAATTTTTGCACGATTTTTCCGATTGTACTCACATTTGGACGATTAAATAGACCAACAAAATTATGAAGTGCACGATATGCATTTTGATTTAAATGCCCATTTTCATAATAAGCCTGAATAACTTTAACGCGTTGCTCGATTGTGTATCTTTCCACGGTTCCAATTGAGTTAATCTGAAATTGAGAAATGTTAAATCAAATGCAGAAAAAAACTTGACGTTTAGGTGTGTTTCATATTCAACGTCGGCCCTTAAAATGTAACCACCCGTTATATCGCAAAAGGGCTAACTAATCTGACGAAATTCAAAGAATGCTATGATCTATTCTCAGTCCACTCAGCAGTAAATTTGAAAATAAATGAAAATCTAGCCAAAAAAGTAGGACCGCCTAGGTTAACAAGGGTCAAACCCAACTGGGACGTTTTCAGAAAATACTGTAAAGAGAATGTTGTTAGAACCGCTCGCAGTGTGGAAAACCACGTTCGTTCAAGCCTTTTGATGGACAAGCTTTAAACGAAGAACCATGCTAATACGGTACCCGACAACTATAAAGTAAAAGCCGTATCCCTGTCCGAACTTCGAATGACAATAAGAAAGTTAAAAAATAACAAAGTATGATTTAATCACTGGAGAAATTCTGAAGAAGCTACCGAAAAAAGCATTTTTTTAAGTTGCTCTACATTATGATTGATTCTCTGAGACTTAACTATGTTCCAAGGCAATGGAAAGTCGCCGAAGCCTTCATGGTTCCGAAAATGGGGAAAAGTGCAAGCGACAAGAAATCATATAGACCCATTTCACTCCTGTCGATAATATCTAAGGTTTTAGACAAAATTATGCTAAAACGACTACAACCAGTAAATGAAGAAAGCCGCTAATTTCGTTATCTGTGTTCGGCTATTCACAATATGATTGTCTAAATGGGAATACCGAACGCACGAGAGCTGTGAGAGACGAGTCCATCCTGGCTAGAGCCTGGACTTGCTTATTATCATCTAGGTCACTATGTCATGGAATCCATATTTAATTGATTAAGAGAATAATGAGCCCACTTCGTTTATGCATTAAAATTGTTTGGATATGGCGGCTATTAGAGTACCTGAGTGTCATTTTTGACAGGTACATACTTCCATTATCATATTAATGGAAATCCATCGGTTAATGGGATTTAATGGAATGGTTTATGGAGAGTCAATTTGAGTATCAAAAATCTGGGGACATGGAATGTTGCTATGTCAATAGCGCTTAGAAAAGCAGATTCATTGAGTCACATTTTAAAAATGTCAGTCTGACAACGTGCGATTTACTCACCAGACCGGCCCTGAATAACTTTATTAAATGACGGAAATTTGGTCTACAAATTAGCAAAGCATTCCTTTAGTTTTGATCGGATCATCATGATCAAGTTCTCTCAGTACCTATTATGATCAATATGATCTCTTAATTTCCATGATATCGTTTATTAATTTAAGACTCTCCTTTATAAGCCACTCTCCTGCATAAGCCACTAACTTAATCCTATCACAGTCTAGTCGGACTAGCTTCTTATTCATGACAAGAAGCCAGAATAGAGGAGAGATGACTCCAGACTCCACCCTGTGGTCTGTCTCCGTCAGTTTATCTCGTTAGCCTGTTGCTGCCTGAATAAATCTTGATCATATGTTGGGCTAGGTTTAAAGGGTTGTTCCTATCTATTGATGAGTCAAAAATGCATAATCCTAGGTTGGCCCTTAGCTATATCTGCTCATAAAAAAAATGTTGACGAAGAATATGTATTATGATTGTTGTTGAAGATCTTATAGCATGAATAAAATTTTGTGGCTAAAATGCATACTCCAGTTAGTGTTAGCGCTTATAGTATTCTCCATATTTATTAATAATTAAAAGCCAGCTCCATTTAAAAACAGAAAAGTTAAGGGATATTCTTTTTAGTAAATGGATCTTTTGATGGGACCTATCAACCCATGAAGAACGGTTTTATCGACCTGCCTTAGATGTATACGTGCTATGATGAGGATAGCTGGTGATGAATTTAGAAAGCTTGGATCCAGGTACCTTAACACATAAGTATTAAGGCTCATAGATCTAAAAGTATTAGCCTATTAACTTAACACTTTATATTGTTACATAAGGTATATATGTCTGATGGTTGAATAGTTCATATATTAGGGTGTTTTGAGTCACAGACGGCTGAGCTTCACGTCGATCAATCAAACAAAACCATTCTTTCAGATTCTCGAGTTTAAAGATATAGTTTTTTTTTTGCCGTGGTCTGGTGGAAATCTTCATAGACACGATGAGCACGTGCCCAAAGTAGTGTGAGAATTTTACTCCCTAAAACCACCACCCTTTTTGTATATGTATTGCAACTAAGTATGCGACTTTTCTAGCAATTTTGTTATCACGAGTAATGAAATGTTTGGCAGGTAACATTCCTTTGGGAGTTCCTGCTTTTTCCGCAATTTATAGCGCGGTTTGTTACTATCGGGCCAAATCTAAGGGTTTAGTTCTTTGAAGACGCCGCAATATATTTGTTTCGTCAAGAATTTGGAGGACTGTTGTATTAACTTGTCCCAATAAACGTTTTTTTATGTTTTATTGTACTTTCTACCTACATCATAAGCATCCTTCCTTTCTCTGATATGCATATAGATCCCCAGAATATATGTTTTGCATTAAAGTCCCCTCCGATGTCAAAACGTTGTCAAAGGGTATTAAGCAAGGGAATTTTCAAAGTCAATTTTTTCAACCTTGCATCGTGGTGGGCAGTAAATAGACGAAAGGAAAGGATTGTCTGCTTTTGACTTGTATACAGCTAACTTGCATTGTTTCGATTTCTTATTTAAGACCACTCGAATGTTCGATACACACTTTTATATATAGTGAGGCTCCACCTCTAGCCTTATTCGATGGGTGTAGAGCATGGGATTAAAGCCTGCTTTGGCTTCGACATATTTTTAATCGAAATTTCTGTGAATTAATACTATTAAATTTCGTCCGTCTATTTTGCAACTCTTTAGCTACTTTGCAGCCGCGATAATTTGCCGGATGATTGCCTTTACAGTTAATGCAGATAGCAGGTTGTTAAGGGTACCCCCATAGAAAACATTACCAAAACGCTTATATTTTTGATTGTTGCATCCATAAACTAGGTTCAATAGGTTATCAAATAACATGCAAACGATAGAAATTGGATTACCCGTTCTCTAGTTATTTGAGGTCACAAAGCGGAAGGCATCAATTCAGCATTTTCCATCGTCAATTAAAAAAAGTATACCCCATCAAAAAAAGTCGTTATTTTGGAAATTTTCGGAGCTAGTTAAAGATATCCTTCGCGAGGATATCAAAAAAATGCGAACGCCAACCGAGGGGTTGGCCCGACTGTTCGACTTACGTATTAATAAAAGAAAAGAATTAAAACGTTATAAAAAGTAATTTTATTTCAATAACCGAAAGTCTTCAGGTTCCGACAAGAACTAACTCAGGCGTGGAACATAAACCTCGCATGAAGCATAGGTTCACACCAATTAGTGCTGACTTAGCACCAATCATGTTCGCGCGTGCATCCGCTGACCAATGGGGGGTGTCGGGTGACCAGCCAATGCATGCCAATGCATCCGGGCCAATGAACTGCTGATTCAGCTGGGAATATGTTCATGGCCAATGGGAGGTGTCGAATGTCCAGCAAATGAGTGTGGTTGACCTCGGGCCAATGGAGGAATGCTGACTCGGCTGGGAACCTGTTTGTTCTTGTTTCCCAGGTAGATGTTGGATGGTGATAACTCCTCCCCCTTCAAAAATCTACGGCCCGTAGATCCTAGGTGACCGCTAGGTCAAGCCGTTACTGATGGTAGGATTGGCGGGATGCTGTGTTTAGCATGTATTTTTCGCCAAATCCGATAGACTACATAAGCCACAAGTATGATGATTGCAGCTTCTGAAAGTATAGAAATTTTAACTTCTTTTGTTAAATTACCCAAGCGTTCTATGTTTCGAACGCTAAGTTCATGGATGTATCCCAGGTCAATCTTGTGGTCCTGGTTGGTGATGTTCATCAAAGCCGGAGGAAGAGCCTGCACAGTAGAGCTTGTAAGACTGAAGAACGTCCTGTTTTTCAGTTGTATAGTTTCGTTGTACATCTGGATGACGTATGTACCTGTAAGAAATCTTGAAACATTGTTGGAGGTTAGATCACCCTTAAAATTTGTGACAAAAATTGTGTCCTCCTTAATAAGTTCAATAACTTCTTCCTTGTTTGTCTGAAAGGTGCATGCTGCAGGACCTCCCTTCAAAAGTCTGGGGATGCAGGTGTCTTCGGGGATTCTTTCTAGCGACTTGTCCTCGCAGATCGTCGAGTTGTTGATTGAGAGACAATTGCCCTTTATACCATATGTCGCTCTGTGGTTTATCAACACCTTTTTATAACTTAGGTCTATCTGTTTTCCATCTATTATCGACGGCCTTGTTATCAGCAAGTTGAATTCTTCTTTCCCCACCTTGGGCATTGAAATGACATAGAGCAACATTGAGCCATTGGTGAAGATTGATGGTGTTCCGTATTCAATGGCTTCGATTTCATTAACGTATGGTAATGTTTCTAGTTCGTTAATGACTTTGCTGATCTCTTCTGTGTCTAGTAGGTTTGTGTTGATTAGACCGTTCTTTGCCATTTGGCAGGCTCGAACGATCTCGTTTATTTCTCCTTTGATGACCATGATTTCATCCAGAGCGTCTTGCTCGAATCTTCCAGAGATGACATCATTAATTCCGCCTTCATATCTTGTGATGATGGAATTGATTTTTCTTGTTATCTCCCGTGTTATACTCAAAAGTTTTTCGTTGATTTTATACTGCTGGTTATTATTTTGAATTATTGTCTGCTCACTTCGGAGGACTTCGTTCCAGTCTGTGGCGTCTGGATTTCCTGCTACCCACTTCCAGGCCGACCCTATCCAATTGATGGATCTGCTTTTCCTGGATGCTTTGCCTTTTAAATGGCTAAGGCGTTCTTTTGATTGTCGTACATGGAACTCTATTATACGCTTTCTGTCTTCGTCTTTTATATTCGTACATAATGCATTCGACACACCGTCTAGGAGAACTTCAAATTGCATCAGGTCGATGGTATGCACAAGTTTGAAACTTCCGTCAACAATCCATCCTCTGCCTTCTTTCAGTGAGACTATGGGAGCTTTATAGTTGAAGATCTGGAAACTTTCGGCGACCACTAAGAATATAAATAATGGGTAATACTGCATCATTCTTATTCCAAAATCTCGAATCAAAATCTAAAAACCGAGATAAAAAAAACAAGTTATTTTTGTAAACGTTTTTCGAATTTTATGGGCACCGGCCTAGGAAGGTTCGTGTTGTTCCCGTTTAGACACAAGCGTTGAGATTGCAAGTGTCCTACTAATGGCACGAATCACTCCACTATTGAATCACTTATCTGAACGATCTCCAAGCATGTTCTCATGGATATGCTGGAATTTGTCGCTTCAGAATTGGAATAGTCAACTGTGTTCTCACGGGAACAGAGACGTGCACTCAAATAGAGCGTACCAATTCGTCTATCCTGTATTAAAGGACCCACGAACAATCGAACAATGAAAAAAATGAAACAATTTTTTTAAGGCCGGTCCCTGCTCGGGCGCCAGTTAAAGATATCCTTCGCGAGGATATCAAAAAAATGCGAACGCCAACCGAGGGGTTGGCCCGACTGTTCGACTTACGTATTAATAAAAGAAAAGAATTAAAACGTTATAAAAAGTAATTTTATTTCAATAACCGAAAGTCTTCAGGTTCCGACAAGAACTAACTCAGGCGTGGAACATAAACCTCGCATGAAGCATAGGTTCACACCAATTAGTGCTGACTTAGCACCAATCATGTTCGCGCGTGCATCCGCTGACCAATGGGGGGTGTCGGGTGACCAGCCAATGCATGCCAATGCATCCGGGCCAATGAACTGCTGATTCAGCTGGGAATATGTTCATGGCCAATGGGAGGTGTCGAATGTCCAGCAAATGAGTGTGGTTGACCTCGGGCCAATGGAGGAATGCTGACTCGGCTGGGAACCTGTTTGTTCTTGTTTCCCAGGTAGATGTTGGATGGTGATAACTGAGCTTAAATGCATACCTAGGGTTTTGAATTTGTGCTCAACCGTTGTAATCAGAAAAGCCATTCGCTTATAATTCAAGTCACAGGATGACAAACGTCACCTATTTTGATTTTACTAAAAACTTTTGGAGTCCCTTATAGAAAAAAATTGTATTTTGATGGCCTCAATAGTCGGACTTGATTATTAGACTATCAGATCATCTGCGTAAGCTAGAGCGTTTCTAATGAAACCAACCTACTTTTATAAGTGTTAAACAGTATCAGGATTTATCCAGCCTACAACAGGGGCTGGATAAATCCTGGTTTGAATTTCAAAGATATTTCTCAAAGTTACGTAGCCAGATCTGACAACGAACTTCTTTTGCATAACCATTTCATATATCATTTACACCATTAGTTTACGTATGCTCAGTGTAGTTAGCTTAGAGAAAAGTTCTCTGATCATAAGCTGTGGAAAACTTTCTAAAAAAATAACTAGAATGGGACTTGTACAATATTTTTCTGATTTATTCCATTACTAGCAGCCCGACTCGACTTCACCCGGGTAAAATTCTAATGACGAAAATTTTGATTTCAACCATTTAGACCTCGAATGCTCCTCGCATGCTCAGCTCCTGTAAGTGATAGAGCAATTTTGAATATAGCATTCCCATGGAAATGCAGATCATAGCAGTGAAAACCACATTGAAATCCGTTCAGCAGTTCTCGAGATTAGCGCATTCATACAGGTTTTGGGACTTTATTTTAGATAGATGGCGCTGCTGTCGCTTAAAATAACATACAGGGCAACGTCTGTCGGGTCTGTTAGTACTATGTATAGAAATGTGGGGTACCTGTTTTGACGTGCTCCAACCTTTGGGAAACCATTTTTTCCTACTGACTTCTGATTTTTCAGTGAAGCAAAGTTGTCTAGAAGTTTGTCTTTTTTTGCTAACAGCATTAGCCTCCCGGCGACTATGCTATTTAAGAATATACCCCTTATAATTATTTAAAACGTACTTTCCACTAAGCCACTGTACCCTCATGATGGTCTTTAAAATAAAGGTTTACTCGCCAAATAGCCAGGGCCTTTGTTAACTGCTTCCAGTTCCACACTTAAAGTTTGTTGATCTTAAATTCGACTTTTGCTTAGACCTACCACCTAAGACTATGTCTACCGGGTCTAACATCTGGGTAGCAATAATATCTAATAACCATATCTACGTCGCTGAACACCTCCTAAAGTTAATAATATTTGACCACATAGCCTCCCATTTATATAACCACTCACCACTCCAAAACCAAAACCAAAGAATGAGAACTTCGAAAGGTCTTGTCAGATGTTCTCTTTGAGTTTGAGAGCTTCCACAGTCTGTGGCTTGTTCTCGTGACTAGCTTTTTAATCAAGCAACAAATAAGACAGTCCCTAACTCACTGTCTCCTGTTTTGTGCACTTCAAGTTGGTTGAGGTCGGGTTCTACTTGAGCGCGCCTCTTAAGACGGGCTTTTCTTCTAATGTGTTGCTGGGAATCGAAAATTCTGTGAGCCGAAGTATTAGTGTCCATTCGCTCTACGTGTCCGAGTCGCTGTACACCTCTTAAAGTTTTTGGTTGTATCTTCGTCTCTATAGCCCATAGCTCGTCAACACAACCGAATATTGTTGGAACAATTTTTCGCTCGAAAAATTATAATCTACCATCAAAGGACAACAGATAGCGCAACTGTTTCTACTTGTGTCCTTGAAGTTCGAAAAGCGATACATTTCCTCAATTCAATTTTAAATTATTATAGCAACAAAGGAAATACAACCAGTTTGTGTTCAATTACATTGGGAAGCAGTGATTGTTCGTTTCCCTCTAACAACCAAAAAAAAATGGAAAACCTCGTCCTTGCCCTATTTTTCCTCTTCCCTCTTCTATTTTGTATTAATTTTCAACTGACATATTTTTTTCTTCTTATTTTTTTGTATTCCTTCTGCAGGCGATATCTTTGTCCTTGTATTCAGCATGGATTCAAGAGAGTCCTTCGAGGAAGTCGTCCGACTGCGAGAGCAAATTCTCGAAACTAAATGGAGTGCACTTTCCGGATCTGGTGGACGTTCGAAAAAGAATCTCCCCAAAGTGCCAATGGTTATAGCTGGCAACAAATGTGACCGAGAAATGAAGTAAGTAAAATGGAGTCCATGTGTGTGTGTGTGTTAACGGATACTCATTAACTCTGAATGTATTTCTTGGTATTCCCGTAGAACTGTACTGACGGAGGAAGTGCTCGCCTATTGTGCCGGGCAGGATGCATGCTGCGTTTTCGTCGAATGCTCAGCCAAAAAAAACATCCGTGTGGACGATATGTTCTATGAACTGTTCGTTGCGGCGAATCTACCATTGGAAATGGCACCGAATCATCATAAACGTGTTAGTACCGCATTTGGATCACCATGCACATTACCACCGCCACATGCTGCATCCAATCGTTCCAAGAAGTGTACTCTGTCGATTAAGCGAAGGCTGAGCGATGCCTGCGGTGTAGTGGCGCCAAACGTACGACGTCCCAGCATTCGTACAGATTTGATGATTATGCGAAGTAAGACCTGCTCCCTAGGCGAAGGAGGCGGATCGGATACAGTGAATTTCGGTTTCATGGGACGCAGTGCGGGAGGATGCGTTTTGCAATAACTTGACAGTTTGTCTAATGTATCTGTTTAGCAGGCTAAGTATCTATAAGTTCGTTTCATCAGTATTGCAAAAAATTAACTTATACGCGAACTGACTACAGGGCACGTTTAGGTTTCGAACGTTAGTCCATCTGGTTGACATATCATTTTTTTTTTCGTTTTTTGTATCCTTTTGCGGTTTTATGTGTGGTTTGCCATTTGAATTGTCCTTTTTGTGAATCTCATTTGCATTTATGGTTGGGCTGGGTTTTGGTGTTATCTATTGGGAATTTTTTTTCGAAGTTAAATCCCCTCGGGAATAAAGTCCGGAAATTATGGAAATTTTCATTCCCATTCAGCTTCCAGCTGATGTCATTTGTGGCTTGTGCTGCGAAAGGATGTCCGATTTGCATTTTTACACGTAAATTCGTCGTAAGATTCAAATGCACAAAGCTAGCACACGGTGGAATACTGTCTGTGGATATAACATTTGGTTTTTTTGTAAACTGGATTAGTCAGATTACATTAGTATAATCCCACGTGTTTTAAAGAGGATTTATCTGTAGGGAGGCATATTTGCATAAATAGTAGGTTCGACGGTGGGGTTGGTGCTATTTTTACTTTGTGCATTTTGATTTGGGTAAAGGATAAAAAATAGGAATAGTAAGCAGAGATAAGATCAAAAAATTGATTTAAGTAGAAAGAGGTTTGTGAATAGATTATCATATGCTGATATTTTCAATGTCAAAGAATGATGGTTAAGATTCAGACTGATTCACCGAAATGATGTCTGGGTATGTAGGTTTGAAGTTATGGGACCCACCTTTTGGTACATGTGAATATTGCCGGTCGGGGACTTTTAGCATAAAAGGGTTATGGGATTCCGATAGCTACTGAATGTATTTTGGCCAGCGACAATATTTGAAGCTCGCAAGGGCCTGTGTGGGCCCATAGATATACCAGTGTTGCCGAAAGTATTCCCATAGGAGTGTTGTACTGTGTTCAATACCTCTTCACTCCCATACTCCTCCTTTCACATTTGTAGTCCTATTTTTTGAAAGACCTAAAATATCTTACACTTGAAGCAAAGTGTAATGTCAACCTAAATAAATTTAATTCACTTAAAATTCCAAACTGTCGTCGAAAATGAAATTTCCCTCTTTCTTGTTTGTTTATACCATATCCTATAGGGGTAAATTAGTTTTGATACATAGTTTGTAACATAGAGAAATAATTAACCTATACACCTTAAAGTATATGGATCGGCGCAGGTTGCCATTAAGCGCACTAAGCTAAGTTTTCTTGTAACTATTTGTATTGCAGCTTATTGTAAGATGTTCTGTAAAAACGGAAAACATTTTTCTATATTTTTATTTTCAAAGCTTTTAATTTTAACCCAAAAATAGCTACAAATGGCACAAATGAACGCGTTACTGATTTCTGATGCCAGCCAATTTCGTTTGCATACCATCCAATCTCGTACGCAACCCAAATCCAACAGTTTGCCCAAGCGGGGGGTTACAGGGGCAGCATACCCTCCCACCCATATTTAAGCTTGGCATACATAGAAACGTGCTCGGATGTATCCAAAGTAAGAATCTTCTTGCTTTGGCTGACTGTTGGGTTTGGGTTAAGTGCTAAATTGGATGTATACTTACTTTCTTACTTAATTGGCGCTACAGTCCAGGATGAACCTTGCCCTCAACCAAAATGCCTCTCCAATTAGCCCGGTCCTTAGCTAACTGCCTTCAGTTGCACACTCCAATTTGGTTGAGGTCGGTTTCTACTTGTTCGCGCCACTTAAGGCGTGGTCTTCCTCTACTGCGTCCGACGTCTGGCTGGCAATCGAAGACCCTGCGAGCCGGAGTATTGGTGTCCATTCGTTCTACATGTTCTTGCCATCTTAAACGTCCAATGCGGAGTTTTTTGACCAGGGGTATGTCACTGTACAGCTCGTAAAGTTCGTGATTGAATCTTCGTCTCCATATCCCGTCAACGCAAATGGGACCGAAGATTTTTCGAAGGATTTTTCTCTCGAATCGGCCAAGGATTTCTTCATCCGCTTTTGATACGGTCCATGCTTCAGCGCCGTTGAACAGGACTGCGATAATCAGGGTCTTATATAGGATCTCCTTAGTAGTTCGAGTGAGTTCTTTACTACTAAATTGCCTTTTTAGCCCGAAGAAACAGCGATTGGCAAGAGTAATTCTTCACTTGATTTCTGACGAGATGTTGTTGTCAGAATTAATAGCGGAGCCGAGGTAGACAAAGGTAGTAAGACCTCAAAGTTATATCTGTCAATGGTGACGTTCTGTTCAATTCGTCGATGCTGTGTGTCCTTTCGTGTTGACAGCTTATACTTTCATTTACTGCTAAACCCATTTTTGCCGCTTCCTTTTCTATACTAGCAAACGTGGCTATGACATCACGTTGAGTCCTACCAATGATGTCAATATCGTCGGCGTATGCTAGTAGTTGCACCGATTTTTAGAAAATTGTGCCTCTGGTGCTGGCTCGGGAGTTTTGCACAATCCTCTCAAGTATCAAATTGAAGAAGTAACATGACAGCGCATCGCCTTGCTCTTTTTTCTTCTTTCTGAAAAGCCGATGTTCTTCCCTATTTCTTTGCCTATAGAGCTCAATGGTCTCGTCTTTACCTGCAGCTGAGCCTTGTAGGCCTCGTTCTTGGCTGCGAGCATCTGTCGGCATTCCTCATCAAACCATGAAGAAACCTAGCACATCAGTTGCGGCTGATCTAATGGCTTGTTGGCGCATCGTTGCCATTGTTCTTCGACATTAGATGCTGGTGGTATGGTGTGAATCGAGAGGTTAAGGGATACGCGTTTCGCGAAGGCTGGATGTATGCAAAGTATAAATATGGATTAGGGGATCGCTTTTAATGACGAAATAGTTTCAATTTTTTGAAATTTGGATTTACTTTTCATTATTATTTTTCGTCACCATCCCATTAACGGGCTCAGTGACGCGATTTTTAGTGCGATGAACAGACAAGAAGAAAGTCTGGATTCGATGCCCAGCCGTAGCAAAACCATAATGATTTTTCACTGGCCCTCCACTCGTGATGATCTGAAAAATCATCCGAGTAGTATCAATTGTCAAGAAAAGTTTATCTCAACTTAGTCGTTCGGATTCGGGATAAAACAGTTGTTCCCGCCATCGTGCAAGAATTACACACGCACACAAGAATGGTTGTAAGAAAGCTCGGCCCTGGGTACTAACGAGCCTGCTGCGACTAAAATTTGTATTTCTATCTCAGTGCAGTGGCGTGTAGTAATGATGGCATTTTACAATTACAATTACTTAATCAATTGTACTGATTGGGTGGTTAAAAACAGTGAAAAGATGTAAGCGTACCTAAAACGAAAAAATAAACTACAAAAAAAAAATTATTTTGCATTTCCTCACAAACAAAAATATTTCAATTGTGTTTTTAGGCCATTTAACAAAAAAAAATGTTTGCTCAATGCGGCTTATGGAAACCTGTCCCAAGTGTAAAGTGAAAGTTTTAAAATTCCTCGCACTGCCTGGTCCACTTTTTTAATAAACGTCTTTTCTGATCAGATCATAAGAAATTAAAAAAAAAGTGTCTGAGAATGATACACTGCTGGTCATCAGGTTAGCACATTCCAATAAGCTTATTGTCGGTGTTTTTAAAACGCAGATACTTTCTTTGAATTCTATTTTTCTCATCTTCGTATAGAATCTCACTATCGTACGAATACGGTTGAAATCACTTCGGTCTCGTTTCGATTTGATCACATAAAATAAGTATCGATCTGGGTTTAACTATACTCGTAATTTCTTACGACTTACATTTGGCAGTCGTATAGCTCTCATTTTCGTTGAGCTCCCATGAATATTGTTGTGTCTGCCAGTGATTGTCCTCAGCTGTAAAAATGTAAGTAAAAACAAAAAGAAATTAAGTGTAAATTAATATTTATATAATTTATAAGCCACCAATTGCTTTCTGGAAGACATCTCATCCTCCGTATATGCGGGACACAAACAAGGCACTTTCCATACTGACAACATTTTTGTTGAAGCTGCCAAAGTTGGTTGCACTATACCTTCAATCCTTCCCAAAACATGTATAAAATCTTCTTTGTTGAGTCGAAATAGTTTTTTTTGAATCTAAAATAAATTGTAATAAGAACAATAAGTATGTATGGGTAATTGATTCGCCTTTCTCATTTTACATGATCGCACTTTGTCGTGACTATCGTTTACTTCTGAATCGTTTACTTACCGATCGCGTCGTTTTATGTAGAGATAATAGAGCCCCTGATAAGAGACCTATTTTGAGATAGCAATCGAGCAATCATGACTCGGCCACAAAGATCATGCCAAATGTTGGTGTTAAAGCAAGCTTATCTATTATTTATAGAGTGGTAAGGAATACCACTGATTTACAGAGACTTCACTTAAAGAAAAAACTCCTACTTTAGGTGGCTCCGAAGGTCATGTGCTTAAATTTCGCACTAATGGACATGACCGCCACGTACCATATTCGTAGCTCCAATAAGAATTCCATGTCATATTCACTCACAGTTTCAAAGCTCCACTAGCGAAATACAGTTTTAAATGAAACATTTATAAATATACAATTTACTACCAACCTTCATGTGAATAGGATGAAGTTTAAGCTTCACATCGTTGTTTTATTTTCATGTAACGAGCTTATTTTCTAATTCGATACCATTAAGTTTCAGATCCATTCCAAGTATGCAAATAGGGCGAACTTTTCTTGTCCTCTTCTACCTTTATCAGGTCCAAGGTAGTTGAGTGTGCGATATCATATAAATCGTGCGAGGTGTCCGAACAAAATTGTTTCTACTTTTTTTATTTTATTCAACGTTTGGAGTGAAAACTTGATGAGCTACGCATCAAGTTTTCTAAATTGATTTAAGCGATCACCGAGATTTTTCAAAGGCATCTCATAAACCATTAATTATCTATCCATTTTAGATAACTGTTAAATCTAAGTTTTTTGAACGAAATTATATTTTGCTTTCAACTGTTTATGGAAAATCATAAAACCTACGAAGCCAAACCTATACAAAACAAGAACCACTATCACCAGCTTCTTCTTCCCGACTCAACCGGACTCCTCTACCCTTCTTTTTAAATTAAAATACAAAATTAAATTTTGAAGAACCCCTTAAACTAAAAAAAGAAATTTGGAAGACAATAAAAAATAAAATAAATTTGGAGTGTATCGAAAAAGTTGCTTTATAGAAGTGATTTATTTTACAACATTTGCGCAATATATTTTATCATATAATAATCTTTATTTATTCATATCATTGATTTACAAAAATAAATTAAAACTATAGAAAGAATTTTGAAATTAAAAAAAAAAACAAAATATTATATATTGTTCACAAGCGAATATGTTATATACAAATATTTATAAAAATACGATTATCAATAAACTAAAAAAAAAATAGACCCTAATTATGAATTTAAAATTATAAAAAACAAAGTATGATGGCAATTGAAGAAAATGTTTTTACTAAGCAGGGTAAGCAGAATATCACCATATTGGGCCAAAGGTAAATTGATTTAAGAGTCAAATAATTAAAATTGGAATTTTATCAATGAAGAACAAAAAAAAAAATTGCATTGAAAGAATTACACAAGTTTGTAGTATTTTAAAAAAAAGTTTACTGTGTTAATTAAAAACAATTTAAAATACTAAATTTAAAAAAAAACGCAAACAATTGTTACAATTTACAAAAAAAAATGTATTTAATCGAATTGAATAGATGTGTTTGATATAAGAAAAAAAAAACAAAACTAAAATAATATTTACAAGGAGATGAACGGATCAAAATAACCTTAACACGTTACTACTTTAAATAAATATTTGATAACTATATTTATAAAATTAAAACTAAGAGATAGACAAATTATTAGAGCGCATATTTCAAAGCATTATACAATGAATAATTGATCTATGATAATAGAATTTAAAATTTCATTAAAAGAGAGAAAAAAAAATTGTTCGTAATGTAGAATAGTCGTCATTGATAGGAACATTTGTAGAAGATACATAATTTTTCTATTGTTTTAGATTTTGCTACCAAACAACCATGTCTATGTCTACAAAAAAAATTAATACCAAATTACCGTTAAACTGCATAAATATAAATTATTTTCCTAATTAACTCATATCCTTTCCGTTAATTGAATGAGAGAAAATATTTTTTATCAATCGCGACGATTACCACCGAAACAATTAAAAATGCAACTACAAATGAAAAATATTAATATACAATATACCTACTAAATATACGATAGCTATATATATAATATACATATGGAAATACACAAGACAAACATATTTACATACTCTATACTAAATGAATATTATTTATAAATGTGTACCTTTGCAATTCTTATACCAATCTAAATGTGTACTTACCAATCTTTAACTATCTACTCAAATTATCTTACTTACTTGGTATTGAATGTGAATGCCAAAAAGTCCCACAAATACCAATACAAAAATAAATATTAATATTGATGTTCTTAAGTTTATTGATGACGAAAAAGGAGATGACGCTAAGCAAAAAAAGAAACAAACAAACAGATATCTACACAATTTATACATGCGTAACAAAAAATAAAAAAAAAAATTGCGAAATATATTAAATTTGAATTTGAACCGATTAATTGTTTTGGGTTTTATTTATAGAGTGTGATTTTCGGCAAGATAAGGTAAGGAAGACATTAATTTTATTGATGATATGCAAAATGTACAATGAAGTCCGTATCTGTTGGAATGTTAAATTTCTTAAGAGAGAAGCTATAGCCGAACAATCAAAAGTCACCCTACAAAACGGACATTACTGCTATCCTAGATATATTTTAACATGGGCCTGGTAAAATGAGGATGAGAAACTGTGATATTAACAGACGCATTTATTAAATTTTCTTACGTGACGTCTCAGATGTTGTTTATGATGGCATGCTGACTCTCTCACTCCCTCTGTTTACCACCTCCATCTCACTCGGTTCCGCACATGCAGTTCAAATTAAATTGACGAGAACCGATATTTCTCCTTTTCGTTGCACTTTGTAGTTTCATAAAATCCAATTCAAACCGTTTCGAAAGAAGTATTATATAAAAAAAATATAATCTCGCAAATACCTTCATTTGTTCTTTCTGCAAGAACTCCTGTATGAAGATATGCTCTCTTCATTGCAATCAGTTCACAAAATCCAACCAAAGCTACACGCTCTACCTTTCGGAAAGAAACCTGAATTTCGATAAAACCGTCAAAGCTATTCTCGAGAAACACAAACAACTGAATACATCATCAAATCTGATTACGTCATACCATATGAAACAATTAGACCACATACCAATTTTCATCTTCATCTTCCAGCCTTTCTTGTTCAATCTGTCCTTTTCAAAATACCATCAACCACTAACGTCAGAGGCGTTCCCGATAGCATCTCGTTAAAAAAATGTCGTCATATGTAAAACACTGTCTTTCCTGGAGGAAGCACTCCAATTCCAAAAAAATCTTTATTATCACTAACAAGATTCACATCGAAAAATCAATCAAATCTACCTGCTTGGATTCAAGTTTCAAATACAGACTACATGCATGAGACACATATGTTCTCAAAACCCACCTCACGCCAAACACATTTACGACAGACCAAAGGAAAGCCATTACCATCTATCAGCCATCATTTCAACATTCAGAGGAAAATAACTAAAAAAAAAAAAAATATAATCCCCGAGAGCATCCATAATCTAGCAACTTTCGTTGCTAATAATAATAATAATCGTTCTCCAACGAATATGCTAACACGAAACCGTCAACGCGACGAAACGACACCGCGCACTTCCAACAATAAATCCCTTTTTTGCACACAAACGTACCTGTTGACCGTTCAATACATATGATCAAATAGCCACAACACTCCGGAACCAGTCGTTAAATTTTGCTTTCTCTATTTCGTTACGCTATTTCGTTTCATAAAATCTAATTCGAACAGTTCCAAAAGAAGTTTCACTTCAAGAATGAAATGATTAGGCTTTACTTACATCATACTTAGGCTGACCAGACGTCCACTTTTAAGAGGCCATGTCCTCTTTTTGTCTACAAAAAAAAAAAAAGCCCGGTTTCTTTTTTTGGAAAACATGCAATTTGTCCTTTTTCAACACTAATTCAGAAATTTTCTGCATCTGTCTGGTGCTTACACGACTTAAAATATTTTTGTACCTAAACTCAATCTCTTCTGAACAGAACGCCATCTTTTTTTATACCCTATCCCATAGGGGATATATTAGTATTGACATTAAGTTTGTAACAAAGAGAAATCATTTTGATAGATATACCTTAAAGTATATGGATGGATGTCTTTCTGTCCGTCCATCCGTCCGTGGAATTTGGAATGTATATGGACTTTCTGTCCGACGAAGCAGAACAAGTGAAAAATTTTCCACCACCGCCCACTTTTCAGTGAAAATTTGTTTTCGACCAAACGGTCAATTTGAAAGAATGCATGAAGAGCATATATATAAAACGATCGGCAAGTAAACGATACAGAAGTAAACGATATTTGCGACAAATTTTGATTGTACAAAACGAGAAATATTTATGACAGCTTAATGAAAACGAAAGCTATACGACTGCCAAATGCCAGTCGTAAGAAATTACGAGTATCGTAAAACCTAGAACGATACTAGTTTCACGCAATCGAATTTCAACAAGAACGGAGTGATTTCAACGATATTATATTTTTTTTAAATATGGCCCATGGCAATGTAGCCTCCTTATATTGGTAATGTATCATTTTTGGGGGCGTTTTTCTATAAAAACAATTTATATACCCTACCCCATAGCATATGCAGGAGAAAAACGTTGTTTTATTGTCGAACGCTAAAATATTTTGATAAACTGTCTGAAAAATTTGTTGCGACAATGCCATTTTATATATTTCAACCCAATAAAGTTTTTTGCCACTTATTTTGTTCTTTATTTTTTATTTGAGATTTTTGAAGGTGTCCTCTTTTTTGTGGGCATGGATCTGGTCACCCTAATCATAATTACTTATTTCAGTGACGCTACAGCCCGCAATCAACCTTTGCCTCAACCAACTCTCTGCAATGAGCCCGGTCCTTAACTAACTGCCTCCAGTTTAGAGATAGAGGTAGAGGTAGGTAGAGGTCGGTGTCTACTTCTGTGCGCCACTTAAGAAGAGGTCTTCCTCTACTGCGTCCGATGTCTGCCTATGTCCTGGCCATCCGCTTGAATCTTCGTATCCATTTACGCTCAAAACATACTAAAGATTTCTTCATACGATCTTGATAATGTCCATTATTCAGCGTCGTAGGGCATTACTGGGATGATCAGGATCGAATATTTATAGGACCACATTAATACGAGTGACGGCTCTGTTGTTAAATTGCCAAAGAAACAGCGGTTGGCAAGATTAATTCTTCGGTTTATTTCTGACGAGATGTCGTTGTCAGAGTTAATAGCGGAGCGGAGTTAGACAAAATCCCTTACTACCTCACTGTTTAATCTGTCAATTGTGACGATCTGTCAATTTCATGGATATACTCGGTAAATGCTACACTTTTTTTGAAAACTTTTTTGGAGCACCGTGAATTCTCCATCTTCATGCTGTAGAGATGGACGAGTTTGGGCTGTATACCAAAACTAGCTGTATTTGAAATATATGAACAGGTGGTGGGTATCGATTTGGACTTCTTAGTTTTTGCAGGATCTAGTGAAGACTTGATAAGTTGTGGACTTTACTGGACTTAAATCAAACTGATAAGGGCAGATCAGGTTTCTGGTAATCGGTTTCAGGCGTTTACATATTACGGCAGATATGATCTTGTAGGCAATATAGAGGACAAGTAAGCCTTTGTGGTTGCTGCAGTTCAAAGGGTCTCCTTTTTTTGTAGATCGGGCAGACGATTCCATTCTTTCATCCGACCAAATTTTGCTCTTGATTTTTGTGAGTGTTACCTAGCAAATCATTTCCACCGGTTTTATAAAATTTGGTCAAACTATATGGGCAATTTTATAGGGCTCTTCGGAATTGGTTTGTTTGAGGATTCAAACATAGCCTCCACCACCTTGCAAACGTTCCTCCAACTCGATTCGAATCTCTTTAAAAAAATTCTGGAATCGACGAAGTCTTGCATTTTAAGTTTTGATTCACAAACTACTTGCAGGTGCAGGCTATTGCTTCAACAACTTGTGGGAACCCAGCTATTTTTTGAAACCCATTTATTTGCTCAGACATTGTTGTTGGTATTTGAGCCAAAGAAGTCACTCTCTGACAAAAATAACTCAAAGTGTGGATTGGTTAAATCCATGAATGTCAGCTCAGTCTTAGCATCTATAATGGAAATAATGTAACGTCTAAGCAATTATATTGTAAAATTATGGTTATATACCTTGTTTCGACCCCAATATTTAATAGTAGCCATAAATTGGAGATCAGAAATGCCTGAAATGTCAGTGCTTCTATTTAATCCCTCAAGATGATTAGCTTTACCATATTGTGCTTAGAAAATCATACCTTCTTTCTTCAAGTTCCATTGGGCTAAATCATGGTTTGTATATTTGTGGTCTCGTACTTCTTGGTATGCATGAATTTGTAATTGTCACTCCACTTAAATTATTTACAAACAAAATGTAGCTTCAATCCATTTTGACATTTTCTTACAAATAGAGAAAGTTATGTTTCCATAACTGTCGCTATCCCATATATAATTTTAGGATTTTTCTTATAAAGGGTGGTTCAACGAAAACACACGATGTTAATTGTAACATTTCGTCCAGGTCCATATCCTCAATTCCTGGCCACAAGAAGTCCGTTATCATCTCGCGATAGAGAAAAATGATAGCCGAACTCATTTTCGAAGAATTTCGGACCGACAATGCCGCCAGCCTATAAACCGCACAAAACAGTAACTCTTTGTGGATGCATCGGGTTTTCAACAATCACTCAACAATCACAATCTTCTGTCAATCTATCGCTAACAACAGCACAATTTTCCCGATTGTGGACACATTTGATCGATTATGCTAATCAAAAAATCACGAAGTGCAAGAAATTCATTTTGACATGAACGCCCATTTTCGTAAAAGGCTTCAACAATCTTAACGCGCTGCTTCATTCTGTAAACCATATTACTTACTTACTTACTTAAGTGGCGCTACAGTCCGGAATGAACCTGGGCCTCAACCAACATGCCTCTCCAATTAGCCCGGTCCTTAGCTAACTGCCTCCAGTTGCGCACTCCAAGTTGGTTGAGGTCGGTTTCCACTTGTGCGCGCCACTTAAGGCGAGGTCTTCCTCTACTGCGTCCGACGTCTGGCTGGGAATCGAAGACTCTGCGAGCCGGAGTATTGGTGTCCATTCGTTCTACATGTCCTAGCCATCTTAAACGTCCAATGCGGAGTTTTTTGACCAGGGGCATGTCGCTGTACAGCTCGTATAGTTCTTGGTTGAATCTTCGTCTCCATAGCCCGTCAACGCAAACGGGACCGAAGATTTTTCGAAGAATTTTCCTCTCGAATCTACCAAGGATTTCTTCATCCGCTTTTGATACGGTCCATGCTTCAGCGCCGTAGAGCAGGACTGGGATGATCAGGGTCTTATATAGGGTTTCCTTAGTAGTTCGAGTGAGGGCTTTACTACTAAATTGCCTTCTTAGCCCGAAGAAACAGCGGTTGGCAAGAGTAATTCTTCGTTTAATTTCTGACGAGATGTTGTTGTCAGAGTTAATAGCGGAGCCGAGGTAGACAAAGTCCCGTACTACCTTAAAGTTATATCTGTCAATGGTGACGTTCTGTCCAATTCGTCGATGTTGTGAGTCCTTTCGTGATGACAGCATATACTTAGTCTTACCCTCATTTACTGCTAAACCCATTTTCGCCGCTTCCTTCTCTATACTAGCAAACGTGGCTATGACATCACGTTGAGTCCTGCCAATGATGTCAATATCGTCAGCGTATGCTAGTAGTTGCACCGACTTTTGGAAAATTGTGCCTCTGGTGTTGGCTTTGGAGTTTTGCACAATTCTCTCAAGAATCAGATTAAAGAAGTCACATGACAGCGCATCGCCTTGCCTAAATCCTTTTTTGGTATCGAATGTGTCGGTGAGGTCGTTTCCGACCCTGATGGAGCAGCGAGAATTCTCCATCGTCATCCTACACAAACGGACGAGTTTGGGCGGTATACCAAAACTAGACATGGCTCTATACAGTTCGTCTCTATAAATGCTGTCATATGCGGCTTTGAAATCGATGAATAGGTGGTGGGTATCGATTTGGACTTCTTGAGTTTTTTCCAGGATCTGCCGAAGTGTGAAAATTTGATCGGTTGTGGACTTTCCTGGCCTAAAACCACACTGATAAGGGCCAATCAGGTTGTTGGTAAACGGTTTCAGGCGTTCACATATTACGGCAGATAGGATCTTGTAGGCGATGTTGAGGAGACTTATGCCTCTGTAGTTGGCGCAGTTCAGAGGGTCTCCTTTTTTGTGGATCGGGCAAACGATGCTGAGGTTCCATTCTTCAGGCATATTTTCATCCGACCAGATTTGGCTTATGAGTTGGTGGATGTTACTTACCAAGTCATCTCCGCCGGCCTTATAGAGCTCAGCGGGAAGGCCGTCATTTCCGGCAGCCTTATTAAGCTTGAGTTTAGATATTGCTATCCTCACTTCACTCAGGTCGGGTGGTTGGCAGTTTTCGCTGTCGTTGCCAATATTGAATGGTTCGTTCTGCCTGACAGCGGAATGTTGTTCGTCATCGCCGTTTAACAGTCTGCAGAAGTGGTTCTTCCATATCCTCAGCATCGACTGTGTCTCAACTACAATATTTCCTTGTTCATCTCGACAGGATTCTGTTCGAGCCTTGTATCCTTGGCTTTGACGTTTTACACTTTGGTAAAACTTGCGAACATCGTTCCTGGAGTGGCACCTCTCTATATCCTCGATCGCGCGCTTTTCTTGCTCTTTTTTCTTCTTGCTGAAAAGCCGATGTTCTTCCCTTCTTCTTTGCCTATAGAGCTCAATGGCAGCTCTCGTCTTCACCTGCAGCTTAGCCTTGTAGGCCTCGTTCTTGGCTGCGAGCATCTGTCGGCATTCCTCATCAAACCAGGGGTTTCTTGCTGGTGGGCGCGAGAAACCTAGCACTTCAGTTGCGGCTGATCTAATGGCCTGTTGGCATCGTTGCCATTGCTCTTCGACATTCGATGCTGGTGGTATGGTGTTAATCGAGAGGTTAAGGGATACGCGTTGTGCGAAGGTCTTGGCGGTCTCTTGCGATTGCAGTCTTCCGACATTAAATTTTTTTCACAGTATTTCTGGATTGTTGTGGCGTGGTGGATATCCGCATTCTTACCTTGGCTGCTACAAGGTAGTGATCCGAGTCGATGTTAGCTCCTCGGAATGTTCGGACATCCAAAATACTGGATGCGTGCCTCTTATCTATCGCAATGTGATCAATTTGGTTGACCGTTCGTTGATCTGGAGACCGCCATGTCCCCTTATGGATATCGAGGTGAGGAAACCGTGTGCTGGCTATAGTGGCATTTCGTTCCGTAGCGAAATCAATTAGCCTAAGTCCGTTACCAGACGTGTTGTCGTGTAGGCTATGTTTTCCGACAATACTTCTAAAGATGTCTTCTCTTCCTACCTTTGCGTTAAAATCTCCCAGCACGATTTTAACATCGTACTTCGGTAGTCGCTCATAGGTTTTGTCGAGGAGCTCGTAGAAGCAATCCTTAGCTATATCATCTTTTTCTTCCGTCGGAGCGTGAGCGCATATAAGGCTTATGTTGGCGAATTTGGCCTTGATGCGGATTGTTACTATGCGTTCGCTAATGTCTTGGAAACATAAGACTTCTTGCCTAAGTCTGGCACTTATAACAAATCCGCATCCGAATAGTCGCTGTTTCTGCTCACTATAACACGGTCCGTAGTATATGTCACAGTTTTTCATCCTCTTTTTGCCCGGCCCATCCCATCGTATTTCCTGGATGGCAGTAATGTCTGCTTTGTAGCAGTTTAGGGCTTCCGCTAGTTGTTCGCCTGCACCTCTCCTGTTTAATGTTCTCACATTCCAGGTGCAGATACGAACGTCGTTGTCCTTTTTTCGTTTAGCAGGGTCGTCAACAATAAAACCATATTAGCTTTTATTAATTAAACTTTGTGACAAGCTTTTTTTGATGCCAAACTTCAAAGTGGTTTGTGTCCAAGAAACATAATGAAACTTTTCAAACGAATCCACGCTATTTTCGTCTGAAGTTATTTTGCACTTAAATGTGTTTATACCCTATCCCATAGGGGTATATTAGTTTTGATATATAGTTTGTAACATAGAGAAATAATTTTGCTACATATACCTCAAAGTATATATGTATCGACTCAGAATCGCTAGCTGAGTCGAATTAGCCATGTCTGTCTGTCCGTCCGTCCGTCTATCTGTTCGTCACCGATTTTTGGGCCTTAAATTTTGAGCTAGGATAATGAAATTTCGTATATAGGATCCTTGTCCGAGTCACCAGAACAAGTGTAAACATTTTTAAAATCCACCCACTGCCACGCCCCCTTTTTAGGAAAACGTTTTTTTTTTTGCCAAACCGTAAAGAATTTTAAAAAAGTGTCCGAGCAGCATATTTAGAGAATCGAATTATCTATATTTTGTCAATATAATGTTTTTTGCCACGCTCACTTTTTGGGGGCGTTTTTAAAAAAAAAACGTTTTTTAGAAAAAGTTAAATTTTCGAAAAAAAAAAATTGATGCACAATCATTGGTAGTATTAATATGAACATTTCCTCAACAAACCATTTTAACCCACGCCCACTGTTAAGGGGCGTTTTCTTACAAAAACCATTTGTATTCCCTACCCCAAGGCATATGCAATAGAAATACGTTTTTTGTCGAACCATACAATACTTTATGACCATAAAGACCACATTTTGGGGATATTGATTTAAAGGATGGGATGGGATAGGGTATTAAACGATCCGCACAGCGGATTGTAGCCTTCTCATATGTTTTTGGTAGTAATCAAGAAATGCAATACAAAATCCTACCCACATTATACAACAACAACAAATTAACTGAACTCCTTTGCTTTTTGGAGCATTGAAATGTTAAACCATTAGCAAATTGTTGGCAAAAATCTAGAAAAAGACATTCGCTTTTTATAGATAAATATTATAAAAGTGAAAGACTATCAGACTATCACATATCTATAACCCATAGAATACATTCTTGTTGAAACCTTCGTAAACCTTTTAAAACCACCCGTGATGTCAGTACAAAACAAAATGTGTGTTTTTTACAGTGTCATAGTTCATAAGTGAAATTTTTTTTTATTCTTTTGACAGAATTCCCAAAATTACACTTGATCTTCATAAACAGGTCATTTTGTACCTTGAAATATAATACCTCTTCTCCCGGATTCGAGTGAACAAATTTTTCCCGTTGATTCACAATAGAAGGCTTTATTTCCTGAGAAAAAATGCAGCCCGAAAATTCAAAATTGCACGACAGTTGCAGTTTTTTTTTTTTTTTTTTAAAAACTTAAAATACATTCGAATTAACTTGCAGCTTCATTTTAACACTTATAACCTTGACAGACTGGTTTTATAAATACCATGGCTTTGATGTTATTGCATTGTCAATACTTTGGGTGGTGACACATACTTCATGTACTATGAGTAGTTCTTAAACGTATGGGTATGACTTAAGAAGAATGGCGCTGCAATCGGTAGAATTCTATGCATACGACATCAAAAATGCTAGCATATATGCTCGCAAATAAAATGCTGCTCGAGTGGCATTACAGTGGTATTTCCTGACACATAGATGGTACATCCGTATACCTAGTATTAATACCACCAGTGTTTAACAGGTATTACAAGCTATAAATTCAATTTCACAAAACCATGCAAAAAGCAAAGGTGCTTTTTGACTAATGAAAATAATGTTCATGATTCTTATATATTTCATTATTTCTTTACTATGTTTCTTGAAAAGAAATTCCTTTGATTTCAAGGACACTTATACATTAAAATAAATTGATTGATAAAATCGAAGCATATTCCATAATTGATCTGACTAAAGGATCAATTATGGAATATGCTTCGATTGTTTGGTCTCCTTACCAGCAAACGCATATAGATAGAATAGAGCGAGTACAGAAAAACTTTACCAGGTAGGCAATTAAAAAATTAAACTGGTATGAGGAACTACCCGATTATACAGCTCGATGTTTATTACATGGCTTGCAAACTCTTTCTGCTCGAAGGAAGCTAGCAGGCGTTATGTTCATTGGAGATATTATTTGTTCTCGGATAAATTCATCCGAATTGTTAGCCAATCTTAACATCTATGCACCTGTGAGACATCTTCGCCCAAAAGATATGTTTATAGGAAATAGCCACAGAACAGCTTATTGCCAAAATGAACCAATATCAAGGTGTTCCACATACTTCAACGAAATGTGCAATTCTGACGAGTGTGACTTTTTAAATAGCATTAAAAAAAAAAAACTTTCCATATCTTTTAACTAACTTAACAATTTCACATCCCAAATACTAACAATCCTTCGCTAAGTCTATACTCTTAGAAAATGTTTTTATTTTTAATTATTTTTTCTCTATGATTATAGAGTTTTAAGAATTATACATTTTTCCTTCTACTTAGAAGTTTTTTTTATCAATTGTTAATTTTAATAATTTGTTTTTCAGAATCAAAGTACTAAGTCAAAATAATCTGTAAATATATATAAATATGGTAGATTAAACAAATTAATATAAGTATTCTGGTCACACTGAAGGATATTCAAGAATTCGTATGTGTATACTAAAGAAAATAAACAAGTACACATCATAGGTAGAAATATATATCAAAAGGTTGCTGTCTTATCTCATTTGAAAAAAGCTCAAAGCTATTACTTTTTTATTTTCTGTGGATAAAGCTTGAAGAAAATGATTTCCGGTTGTAGTCTGGACAATTCAAACTATGAATCGAAAGTCCCATCTACGTTCATTGTATATTTTCGTTGTTCGGTTGTTGTCTTGGATGTGGCTAATGGTATAAATGGTATGGTTCGGCTGATGGGTTGGCCGCCTGGTATAATCTGGATAACCCAGCTTTTAAACCGTGTTATCCTGTGGGACCAACTTTTGATTAGATGGCTTATATAGTTTGAAATTATGTTGGTTAAATCATCCAAAGCGATGAGTGTAAAATAGCCTAAATAATTGTTTCACCTAAAGTGTATACAAAAGATGAAATAACAAAATTATTGACATCTATAATTCACGCATATAACAAAGTGACAGATGACAGTTCGCGGTTAATAAAAAACATATGAGAAGGCTACAACCCACTGTGCGGATCGCTTAATACCCTATCGCATCCCATCTTTAAAATTAATATCACCAATATGTGGGATTTATGGCGAGAAAATATTGAAAATGACGTTGTCACAACATATTGTTCAGACAGTTTAACAAAATCTTCTGTGGTTCGACAAAAAACAACGTTTTTCTGTTTCACAATCCCTTAAGGGGTAGAGTATACAAATGGTTTTTGTAGGAAATCGCCCGCAAAAAGTGGGCGTGGGTTAAAATGATCTAAGAACTTAATGTTTCATATCCACAGTATGTATGTACATTGTACATATATCTTCCCTATTCGAGGAGCATCCTCAGAAGATTTTCAAGGTCTTTGATTTCCTCCACTTTTTCCTGCTCAACTTTGTATTAATTTATTAAAACACTTCCTATCCTTTTCGGATTCTTCTTTGAGAAAGTCTAGCACGGCGTTTATTTTTTTTTTGGCTTTTTTCTCTGAGGTTCTTCATTGGCCCTGTCAGCGTTATTTTCATCGTTTTCTACTGATTCGTCACACTAAAATGAAGAATCAAGGTGTCCTTCTGGCACAGAAATGGAATGCTTTGCCCCGTACTGCTTGTCGAGAACATCAAAAAATTGCCAACAAGTTGTTGATTCCCCCGACGATCTGTTTCTTCCTTTTATTCGACGATAACATTTAAAAAAAATCCAATACATTCATCGAGGGAATATGGAAATTCTGGGTCAACCAACAAAATCACGGAATGAACCCGGTTCCAAATAGTCCTCTTTTTCTTTTTCGGTAAACTGAACTCCTGCTCAAACTGGAGCCTTGTTGTAGTTAAAAGGGACATTTGGCTTTTTGTCCATTGATTTCTGTTAAAGACATTTAAATAATTATAATTAAAGAGTTAATTCTTTTCAGTATATACTCACTTCTCGAAGTTCTCCATGTTTGACGTTCAAAAAATTAATGACAAATGCCATTTGCATCATACTAGTTCACGATGTCCTGTTTGCTTTTCTTGCGCAGTATAATCATTCACAGTGCATTTCGAAACGTAATGCTTTATGTTACAATTTTGAGTTTGCAGTTTGGAATGTTTGCTGATGCGCAATGCAGGCAGTACTGCATTTAGGAAAATACCCGTACTATCTTTTCAATTTGCCTTGAAAGACAAACTGACTTTGGTTTCCTTTACTCCGAAAAGAGGAAAAGTAGTTCTGCTGGTATCTTCGCTTCATAAAAATAACGAGGTTCACTTGGAGACAAGAAAACCCGAGATCATCGAGTTTTATAGCCAGAAGAAAGGTGGCGTTGACACTTTTGATCAGCTGCCTCATAACTACTCAGTTGCAAGGAAGACTCGCAGGCGGCCTATGAGATATTTCTATGGTATGCTCGATCAGGCGGGCATTAACTCCATGGTTCTGTATTCGATCGGAAATAATTATAAAAATAAAAAATTCAAGCGAAACATAATAGTGCATAATCTAGGTTTTATTCAAAGAACCTCAAAAAAATTCCAAAACAGGGAAGGTGCTTCTTATGTCCTAGGACTAGAAAACGCTGTGCATTACTTACTTGCCATAGGCACATCTGCACAGACCAACGCAGCGAATAATACAATAGCTGTTTTTATATGATGAAAAAACAGGATAAAAAATATACCGCCAAGACTTACAAAATTAAAATGTTTTATAAATATTTATGTTGCCATATATGCCTCCTTCCAGAATCAAGAAAAAAAAATTTGACCTTGAAAAGCTATATATTTTTGGATTTTTTGAAACATCATCTGGTCACAACATTTAATGAAACTGATGCTGTGAATTAAATTCCTTTTTTGTTAATTAAGTTAGTAAAAGATTGTATTGCGATAGACAAGGGGCACGCATCCAGTATTTTGGATGTCCAAACATTCCGAGGGGCTAACACCGACTCGGACCACTACCATGTTGTAGCCAAGGTAAGGATGCGGATATCCACCACGCCACAACAAACCAGTAATACTGTGAAAAAATTTAATGTCGAAAGACTGCAATCGCCAGAGACCGCCAAGAACTTCGCGCAACGCGTATCCCTTAACCTCTCGATTTACACCACACTACCAGCATCTAATGTCGAAGAACAATGGCAACGATGTCAACAAACCATTAGATCAGCCGCAACTGATGTGCTAGGTTTCTCGCGGCCACCAGCAAGAAACCCCTGGTTTGATGAGGAATGCCGACAGATGCTCGCAGCCAAGGCAAGGAACGAGGCATACAAGGCTAAGCTGCAGGTGAAGACGAGAGCTGTCATTGAGCTCTATAGGCAAAGATGAAGGGAAGAACATTGGCTATTCAGAAAGAAGAAAAAAGAGCAAGAAAAGCGCTCGATCGAGGATATTGAGAGGTGCCACTCCAGGAACGATGTTCGCACGTTTTACCAAAGTGTAAAACGTCAAAGACAAGGACACAAGGCTCGAACAGAATCCTGTCGAGATGAACAAGGGAATATCGTAGTTGACACACAGTTGATGCTGAGGATATGGAAGAACCTAAGTCTGCTTAATATAGCCTACAAGATCCTATCTGCCGTAATATGTGAACGCCTGAAACCGTTTACCAACAACCTGATCGGCCCTTATCAGTGTGGTTTTAGGACAGGAAAGTCCACAACCGATCAAATTTTCACACTTCGGCAGATCCTGGAAAAAACCCAAGAAGTCCAAAACGATACCCACTACCTATTTATTGATTTCAAAGCCGCCCCATCAGGGTCGAAAACATTCGATACCAAAAATGGATTAAGGCAACGCGATGAAGTCATGTTACTTCTTCAATTTGAATCTTGAGAGGATTGTGCAAATCTCCGGAGCCAACACCAGAGGCACAATTTTCCAAAAATCGGTGCAACTACTATCATACGTCGACGATATTGACATCATTGGTAGGACTCAACGTGATGTCATAGCCACGTTTGCTGGTATAGAACAGGAAGCTGCAAGAATAGGTTTAGCAGTAAATGAGGGTAAGACTAAGTATATGCTGTCAACACGATGTTGTGTGTCTACATCGACGAATTGGACAGAACGTCACCATTGACAGATATAACTTTGAGGTAGTACGGGACTTTGTCTACCTCGGCTCCGCTATTAACTCTGACAACAACTTCTCGTCAGAAATCAAACGAAGAATTACTCTTGCCAATCGCTGTCTATTCAGGCTAAGAAGGCAATTTTGTAGTAAAGCCCTCACTCAAACTACTAATGAGATCCTATATAAGACCCTGATTATACCAGTCCTGCTCTACGGCGCTGAAGCATGGACCGTTTCAAAAGCGGATGAAGAAATCCTTGGTCGATTTGAGACCGAAGATTTTTCGAAGAATTTTTCCTTCGAAAAATCTTCGGTCATGTTTTTGTTGACGCACTATGGAGACGGAGATTCAACCACGAACTATACGAGCTATACAGCGACATAATCCTAGTCAAAAAACTCCGCATTCGACGTTTAAGATGGCTAGGACATGTAGAACGTATGGACACCAATACTCTGGCTCGCAGAGTCTTCGATTCCCAGCCAGACGTCGGACGCAGTAGAGGAAGACCTCGCCTTAAGTGGCGCGCACAAGTAGAAACCGACCTCAACCAACTTGGAGCGTGCAACTGGAGGCAATTAGCTAAGGACCGGGCTAATTGGAGAGGCATGTTGGTTGAGGCCCAGGTTCATCCCGGACAGTAGCGCCACTTAAGTAAGTAAGTGAAAGATTGTATTATAGTTGCTGGTATTTTTAACCCAAAGACCTAGGATGCTTAAGAACCCCACACGTGTTAACGTTTTTTCAAAAACTTTTATGCATTCAAGGGTTATAAGTAAGCGAGTAATGTAGCAAAAGTCATCACCTACTCAGAACTGTTTTTTACTAAATTTTGAGGTACATTTAAGCTGTCACAGCATAATAGGCTTTAAAGGCTGTTTGAAATCTCGAATTCTTTTGTTTTACGAAACCAATACAATAAATCTAAAGTAATTTGTCCCTTCCTATTGGTCCATATAAATAATTTCTTTTTCAATATTCCAAATACGATTTTATTTTTTTTGACAACCCTGTATTTCTTTTACCAATATGAACATCAAATATATATCCATCAACTTTTGCAAAAACTGAGCTACTCCGAGTGAAGCATTTTTCCATTCATTTATTAATCACTTCATATTCAGCAACATCCAAGAGGCCAGGATAAAAGTAGAAACAAAAAAAGAACTCAATTCCTTTATACTTGTTTACCTTACCCATGATTCATTCATTCGTGCATTGTTTCCGTTACATTGGTCCGCATTCCCGACCAAAATATATCGAATACTGTTCATTCCTGCAATACCATAAGCTGCATTTGCATGTACAAGTGCGACTACCATCATCACCAGATCTGAAAAAGGGAACATTCCGAACAACACATCCTTCCGATTCAATTGCATAGAGAAACAAGAACATAAAAACGCTTTTACATTCATTTCACTTATATTTATTTATTTTAAATCTCTTCTTTACAATTAAAAACTTATTCATAAGAGAATGAGTTGACTTTCATATGTGAGTGAGTGTATTTTACATTATTGAGTTTTTTTTTTAGCATTTTTTTTTATTTTATTATTCTCTTCATTGTTTATTATTATTGTTGTTGTTTTTATTCTGACGGTATTGTTGTGATGAAAATGCAGTTTTTTACTTCGTTTATTGCCATTGCGGTGATATATAAAACCCAATATTTGGAATCGTATCGGATTAGGTATATATATCACTAAAATATGGAAAATTATGAATATTTGAATTTTTTTCTTAAATTATTAACACAACAAAAGAATACATGTACATTTTTAGAAAAAAAAATTATGTTCAGTTATTTATTGAAATTTTATTATTTTATATACAAAATGTATTGTGTCATTGTCATTCTAAATATTTTTTTTTAAATTTTGTTTTTGTTATAAGAGAAATGTTGTTTGTTTTTAATTTTAGGAGAATCTCTTTCTATATGCATTTTTGTTTCATTTTGTTTTTGGCAGTGTAAGAATGCGCATTTGGTTTTTTTTAGTTCTATTAAATATTTTGTGTGTTTATTTTTAATTTAAATACTTTTGGGGTTTAAAATAAAAATAAAGTTGTAAGTTAACGAGCTTCTTTGCAAATGAGGAATTTGTAGATTGTAAGAAACTTAATTTTTTTGAGCGAGTTTTATTTACTGGGCGAGTACTTGCGAAAGAGTATTTTCGAAATTAAATAATTTTTTGCTTAATTTTACATTTTTGCAAACTTAGTTTGAAGAGTATTGTTTATTGAAATAAAGGTTTATGTCAATGCTGTATTTTAAAAGAATTTCAGAGCTCATCTGGTGATAAGCTCATCTGAAAGCAGCAGCGTAGATTCGGAATAAAAATGTATGTCTCGTTACTGTGCTAAAAGTATCTACACAAGCACATGAATGTCTGTTCGAAAAATGTAGGTCCTGAGTGCTAATAAGTCTGGTACGCCAAAAAATTGATAATTATTATTGTAAGACTCTTTAATATTACTGGAACATGAGAATTCCAGAAACCACTCAACTATAACCTGATCAGCAGGGACATGAGTTTTGCAATTTGTTCAAACTGGGTTAGCTGATGAACGAGCCGATTGAAAAAGGAATTGATTTTCATGATAGTTGAACATATTCTCTTGGATGTATATCCGACTATCAAAAGAAATCAAAGGCAATGAAATGTGTAGGTCTTTCATTCGGAATTTCGGGAAGCAGTGCAATGGACTAACCACTAGGGAAATGCACCCAATCCAATGCGATGTAGTACCCTTATCGATGTTTTTGCCTATGTTCTGAATATTAACATCCAGGAGGAGATAAAGTTAATGTCTAAACTCTACTAACTTAACTCCAGAGACAAGGTCTGGTTATTGAAAACTGTGGCGTTAGTCTACATACATGTCTTTCTCTGCTTAGATAATCTATCCTTTGACTGCCCATTAGGTAATAGACACATTTGAGGGAGACCTCGACCAACTTGAATTTTCAACTACAGGCAGATTGTCAAGGACCGGGTTAATTGGAAAGGCATCTTAGTAAAAGCATAGATTTACTCCGGACTATAATACTACTTAGGAAGAAAATGTGTCACCACCTTAAAAGTACAATTGGACGAAAGTATTGTGCGGTTAGTACTGCATAAATACAATTTTTTGGTGTTCCTAGTTAGAACACAGATCTAGCTTTTTTCTCTCAACCATTCATTAGTACGTATATACTTCTTGTACTATGCTGGAACCTCCGGTTTTATCCCGAAACCGAATGGGTGAGTTGATATAATTTTTCTTGATTTTTGAAATTTCTGACATTAACGGCCCTCAAACCTAGTTGCTGCGTTAATTTGTGCTTGCTTAGTTATTATTTTTGGCACAAAGAAACAAATAAGTCTACAATCAGGTCTCCTTGTTTAACGCCAAATCCGAACGGGACATTTGAATAGGTTCTGATGACGGTGTTACTCTTGGATGTTTGTCAGACTTTTTCTCTAAAGGTGGGCATGTGATAAATATTTTGGCGCGATTGTTAGTATGATGAACTCCCACCATACTAACAATCGCAACAATTAGTACTGCCCACAGGAATTAAATCGGACAGCAAATTAGCCAAAGCGCTTTAATACGACGTCAGGATTTAACCCTCGAAAAGAGCAATATCCCTCAGGTTAGGGAATTTTGACGCCTTTACAAAAAGGCAAGGATATGTCCATCTGGAAATGGAAATGCAACGTTGTTGTTACATGAGGAACCGATGGCATAGACTAGCAAATATTTCATCATATCATCTGCAAGAAAGATGCTTCGGTTAAATGCCTACAATCTATTAAAAGACCTTCGGAGCAGAGCGAGTTTGAGTCGTATATAGGCATATCGAGGTTAGAGCTACAAAGCGTAATCAAGGTATATATAGAGAAGTTATTCAAAAAGGTACAAACAAAGTTCCAGGAGTTATGAATATTATTGTGCTAGAGAAAAACCGAGTTAATAAATTATTCCACACCCACATTCAATTCAGAAATAAATCTCTTTTAACTTCAAGCCATGCTTCGGACTTGATATAAAATTAATTAGCATTCATGGCGGATAAAGTATAAAGTATTGCTATTAAATTGTTGAATATTTGAATCATTTGTTTTTGAAGTAGCGGTAAATCTAAAGGAAAGAAAAATTCCTCTGATGTTCTTGCGAGATTATAGAGTTCGCAAGGATTATTTCTACCATTATCTTTTTTTTCGATCGCTTTTTCCATTTTTTGGTGCACTTGATCAGATATGAGCGTTGAGCCCATGTTTAAGGCACACAAACGCTTTGTATACTGTCAACAGATCTAGGGGGTGAAATATTGCTTGCATAGACAACTTAGACTTTCCTAGCGTTTTTTTGGCGACAAAGAATAAGTGGTCGTTTGAACTTCCTTGGAGTTTTTTTTTCTATTCCATCGATGAAGTACAACTTGGTTATGGAATGTCTTCGTTGACAAAAGACTGCATTGAGCTTGGGAAGCAATTAAATTTGATCTATTCGATTCACCCATTTGGATTATATTATCGATGTAAGAATTTCATGAGATTAACATATTTTTTTTCATTTTAATAGTCGTGACTACAATAAGTTTAGTAGTTTTCACCTGAAAAAGTTGTCGGATGAACACGAAGCTTGAAAATACTTGAAATCCTTAGCCACGTAATACAATTGGGCAGGCCAATTTTATGGGAAAAACAAAGCGAGCAAATCTGCGATTTAAGTAACCCCCTCATTAAAATTTGGTAATTATGTATCTCTAAGTGTCACCTAAGGAGATCTGTAGGTCATGCCAAGTTTTTGAGTTTTTTTTTACCTTAATATATCAACGGTCAGTGAAAAGTTTGAACAAGATAGTAAGGTAGGGTAATGATTTCATTTAATTTTTTTGATGAAATGGAATATTATATGATTTTCATTTCAAAGTTCTCTCATATATTATTGAGAGGGTTGCGTTGATGGCTACACTTGCGCATTAGCGTTTAAAGTTTTCAAACTTATACATTTAGTCGAAAATAAGATAGCACGTTTTCGGTTTTTAGTATACGTCGTTCTTTTTGCTATTAGAAACGCCATTTCAAAATTTCCATAATGCCTATAAATTGTTTGCAATAACAACATTTTGTAGTATTACTACAAATTTTTTTTATTTTTTTTTAAAAGTTACATTTATACAAAAATTGATTGATGTTCCAAATTATGCAAACATTTTTCTTCTATAGGTAACACCATGTAATACAATTGGGCAGGACAATTTTACAGGAAAAACAAAACGATCGGAAAAAAAACTTTTTAACGAATTTTCGCATAAGGTAGTACTGACTACAATCACTTAGTTCAATTCAATTTTAAGAAGCAATTACTTCTATTGAGCCTTGTTACTACTTGTGCGCAGAAGTTGAGTAGTTATTAAACCTACTGTAGGTGAATACAGTGGCTTTATAGAAAATGTGATAGTTTATCCTCTGTAAGAGTTCTATAGAGTTTACGGGGATGTGTTTGTGTGAATTTAAGGTAGAGCTTTCGCCGAAGTAATGTAAAAGCATAATTTGTTTAGAGCTTCTGACTTAGGGCTTATAGCAGCTGAGGAAACTTATTTTTTTTTGCGATTAACTACCACGCAGAAGGTCTAGCGTCTGGGTTCGATTCCAAATCATTGCAACAATAACATTTATTTTTTATTTTTTTGCATTTTCAAAAATATTCATACACCCATTTCATATTAAATCGCATCAAATGCACATTACAAAACGATATGATTTATAAGAATCTGACAGCACATTTTTTCGTCTTTCGAATAATGGTTCCACAGCTTCAAATGGTTTGTTACTGCATATTGCAGAGAACAGCCTAGTGGATGGCGTGATGGACTGACGTGCAAGTTCCCTAGTTCAAATCCCAGTAAGAACCCACTTTATTTGATTAAATATAAAATATCATACTACCATAAATAGCTCTGTTCACTGTTGTAAGAAATCATTTATAGAAATAATTAAATAAACAAAAATATGGTGGGAAAGTATAGAAATATGTATATAAAAAATACAAAGTTTTAACTTTTGTTTTTTTATCGTTATTTTTGATGTTCGGTAAGGGCTTCTTATACTTAGAGTTCTGTAGAGTGCACCAAATATTTTTCCATATGACTTCATACAGTAAATATTGCTGGAAGGGAAATAGTTTCGAAAGTGCTTTATCGAAGCGAAATTGTTAGTTGGGAAGACAGAAATGTAATTTCTCTTTTCCCAAAAGACGGGTGTTTTAGATTTTAATTGCCAGGAGTTTTTGACACTGATGAACCCTTTGAAGTGGAAGGTGGTTCAATCCCAACTAAAACCCATGAAACCATAACTCAAGGAAATGCAAAACGGTTGGTAGTTACCCGCCATGGAGTTAGTTTTCACTACATCCAACATCTTTCATTTCACTCTCTTACTTTCTTTTCTCTAAGCATCCGCACAGCTAAAACATTTACAGGTAGGTACCTATTCATAACCCCTTGAGGATGCACAAATTATAAGAAAACGTATTTTATTTTATTTTGCAAGTTTTCTAAATTTAAAAGAGTATTTTCGATATATGAAGATTAAATTATTTTACGCACTCCCCAAGCCTTGCAAAGAAGTTCATAAAACATTTTTCATCAACGCAACAAAATTTAACATAAAAATAAATAATTTGTTCGCTTTTTCTTATACAAAAACTTAACCAGAAAACACCACAATATCATCTAAATTTGCATTTATAATTTCGAATTAACAATTAATATATAAAAATTAAAATTTTAGAAACAATGTTTTACACCTGTGCTGCGCTACGTTATGAAATCTCACCTACTGTATCGCAAATGAAAAAAAAAATCTCCTTACGACTAGAATTCTATTTATCAACAAAGTTTTCAATTTTATTTTATTTTTAAATATTATTACATAAGAAGTTAGTTTTCTTAAACGATGCACAAATGACTTATACATAACATGTTTTCATTTATCTTTTATATTAAATATTTTATAATTAAGTATTTGAAATGTTTTAAATGTACAGTACAATAGTTTAAATTCTTGAATGTTTTCCATGTTTTTTATTTTAACTTATGATCTACAATTTATTTATTTCTCTTACTTAATTATAAATACATTTTTTTTAATATTTATATTTAACTTTTACTATATTGTATACTAACTAAAAAAATGTATTCTCGTATAAAAAACTTATTTAAATGTTTGCTTTTTTATTAGTATATTTTTTTTATTTTACGTTTATTAATTAATTTATGTTTTATTTTTTTTTTAAATGCAGTATTTTTTTTTACGATTTAAATTAAATTTAAATGCATGGAGGAGTTTTTTTTATGTTATATCAAACGCATTAATATCATTGTTTTTCGTAAAAATAATTTAAAATTAACTTTAAAAAAGAAGAGAGACAGAAAATAAAATATATTAACACAAATGTGAGCCATGCTCTCTAAGCGGAGATACATAGATTTAGGTATGCATTTTCTATGGTTTTTTTGTGAGATTGTTGTATGATGTCCAGGACTTTGATTTTAATTAAAAAAGAATCCAACAAGACGAATGGTGGTGGTTTTCATCTTCGTAACTGTAATTAAAGGATACTTTTGACAATTTTCTTGTTTGCGATGTCTCTGAAGTTGGTTGCAGTATCTGTGTATGCGGTTTCGGTGTGATATTAGGTTTGTTGACAGTGATTTGCTTGCACATCCTTTTCCTGGTATTCTCACTATGGCACAGTCGTTACGTCCGCTTTTCATTAGTTTTTTTGCGTTTTAGCTTGAAGCTTCATTTTTTCATGTTTCCGTTTATTTGGTATGTTGGTTTTAATTTATTTTGCGAACAGTTTTTGAGTTTTCTTTGTTTTGTCGGTAGCTGCAGCTTAAGTTGTGATTTCTTGAAGATATTCTGCGTACTCCTCGGCTGTATGGAAGTCTCTTCCTCTGAAAATTAAAAATGTAAGATTAATGGTGTGTTGACGGACACGAAATTGTAAGTTATTTTTCATAGTGTTAGTGGCAGAGTTTAAGTAATTAAGAGAATATTTCATGTTTAAAGAAATCGTTAGTAAGCCGTTCCAATTGGGGTTGTTATGCTTTCTCGAAGTAATTCCAGGATGACAATGCATCTATGTTTGAATAACCCATATAGTTTTGAGTTGGAAACACGTCGTAGTAGGGTAATATTTGGCTATGCTATCCAACCAAATGATTCTAAAAAGGCGTTTGAACTTTAAGGATCTAATAGCAAAAACGCAAAAGTGTGGTCACGTGTGTGGACCAAATTATATTTTTATAAGTTACATGCACAAATATTTCCATGATTACAAAAAAAAAAACTTATTTCTGGCAACATTTTTTACTACTAGAAAAAATTTGTTAGATCAGGCAAGAGGAGGCAAATTAAATTTCTAGCCTTGTAGTTTAATCCAACAATTTTTAAACAGCTTTGACTTGGATGCTATAGAGTCAAATTTCTGATCCTTATCACATGGAAGGCTATGAAACAAATTGAGAAATTAAGTTCCTACTCGAATTAGATGCGGTATAAGTTGACGACAATAGCCTTTTGTACCAACATAATCTTTAAAGGACTTAGGTCCCCTATCAACAAATCTTCCCAGACGGCAGCGGAAGAATTTCCAAGTCACCGGTGAAGATGGTGGCGCAATTATATACTGATAGCCCTTTGTCCTAGGGGTATCCAATAAATAAATTTTGGCCCTCCAGGTAGGGTTGTGCTCAAATATATTACCACGAAGCAACCAATTTTCGGACAGCACTGCTTTTATTTTTGACGACAATGCTAAATGAAAGGACAACGATGTTTGTGTCTGTACCTAGAATGTGAACCTCTGACAAGCGAGGTGCAGCCAACAACTAGTGGAAGCCCTTGGCTGCTACAAAGAAGAGATTACTGCCATTCAGGAAAGACGATGGGATAGGCCGGGCGAAAATAGGATGACAAACGTTGACATCTATTACGGTCCGTGTTATATTGAAAAGATACAAAAGCTATTCAGATGTGGATTTGTTATAAACGCCAGCCTTAGGCAGAAGTCTTATGCTTTCAATATATAAGCAAACGCATTGTAGCAATCCGCAACAAGGCCAAAATCCCCAACATAAGCCTTATATCCGCTCATGCTCCGATGGAAAAAAATGATGATATTTGATAAACTGCTCCTTAGATTCTTGACAAAACTTATGAGCGAATACCGAAGTACGATGTTCAAATCGTGCCAAGATTTTTTTAAATGCAAAGGTAGGAAGAGAAGACGTCTTTACCAATATTGTCGGAAAACCATGCCATTATCCAGATCAACGGAAAGTCAATAAAATTGATCACATTGCGATAGACAAGAGGCCTACATCTAGTATTTTGGATGTTCGTAAATTTCGGGAGGATAACATCGGTTGTCGAAGCCAAGGTAAAAATACTGATATCGACCACGCTACAACAAATGAGAAATATATGTTGAAAAAGAGCAAGAAAAGCTCGCGTTCGAAGAAATATAGAGTGGTGCAACTCCAGAATAACTATTCGTAAGTTTACAAGGCCTGAACAGAATCCTGTCCAGATAAACTAGGAAATACCGTAGTTAAGATACAGTCGATGCTAAAGATATGAAAGAACGACTTCTACAGACTATTCAACGGCGATGACGAAAAATATTCCGCAGAACGAACGAATCAATACCGTCAAGACAGCGAAAACTACCAACCACAAAATCTAAGTGAAGTGAGAGAATAGCAATATCTTAACTCAAGCTTAAAAAGGCGGAGATGATTTGGTAAGTAACATTCGCCATTTCATCAGAAAAAATTAGTCGGATTAAAGTATGCCTGAAGAATGGAACCGCAGCATCGTTTGTCCGATCCACAAAAAAGGAGACCTTCTTAACTACGCCTCAACATCGCATAAGATCATACCTGCGGTAATATGTGAATGCCTGAAACCGTTTACCATCAACCTGATCGGCCCTTTATCCGCGTAGTTTCAGAAAGTCCACAACAGATCAAATCTTCACACTTCGGCAGATCCTAGAAAAAAACCCAAAAAGTCCAAATCGATACCCACCACCTATTTATCGATTTCAAAGCCTCATTTTCATTTCATTTCATTTATAGAGACGAACTATACAGAGCCAGAACTATATCTAGGTTTGGTATATCCCCGAAACTCGTTTGTCTGTGCAGGATGACGATGGAGAATTCTCGCTGCTCCATCATGGTCGAAAACGGCATCACCTCACCATTCGATACCAAAAACCTCACTATTCGATACCAAAAAAATGATTTGGACAAGGCGATGCAATGTCACATGATTTCTTAAATCTAATTCTTGAGAGGATTGTGCAAAACTCCCGAGCTTACACCAGAAGCACAATCTTCCAGAAATCGGCGCAACTACCAGGGTACGCCGACGAAATTGACATCAATAGTCGGACTCAATGAGATGCCAAAGCCAAGTTTGCTAGTTTAGAAAAGGAAGCGACAAAAATGGGTTTTGCAGTAAATGAAGGTAAGGCTAAGTTTATGCTGTCAACACGAAAGGACACACAACATCGATGAATTGGACAGAACGTTACCATTGATAGATATAACCTTGAGGAGTTCAAGAAGTTTTTCTTACTCGGCTCCGCTATTAACTCTGAAGAATTGCTATTGCCAACCACTGTTTCTTCGAGCTAAGAATGCAATGCAGTAGTAAAGTCCTCATTCTAACTAATAAGTAGATCCTTTATAAGACCCTGATCATCCCAGTCAGCTCTACCGCGCTGAAGTGGAACGTATCAAAAGTTAGAGAAATCCTTGGTCGATTTGAGAGAAAAATCTTTGTTCCCGTTTGCCTTAAGGGGCTATAGAGACGAAAATTTAACCAAGAACTATCAAAAAAATTTCGCCTTGGACGTTTAAGGTGCTTAGGGCATGTAAAACAAATGAACACCAATACTTCGGCTGGCAGAGTCCAGCCAAAACGTCGAACGTTGTGGAAAAAGACCTCGCCTTGAGCGGCACACACTCGGTCAATCTGTTTATGGTTTTTCGTGCGAGTTCCGTCTCATCTGCAAAGTATTCTCGATTTGCTGGTTGCGGGGACCGGCGGGGCGTACAGGATTATTCTCTGGCTTATATCCTTATAAGGCCGTTTTTCCGCTTTACGTAAGTCAAGCTCCTTTTTTAACTAAGGTGGTGAGCTCGTTGAGAAGGTTACTATATTCCTTCTCAAGGTTTTGGTATTTCGCATAGTCCTGGGTTTCGCAGCCATTGGTTTATGCAGAACTCTTTAAAAAGTTTGTGTATCTAAAGATCTAGATGGTGGTAATTTGTTTACCCTCAAACTTTTTTTACGGGTTATTTTCCATGTTATGTAAGACCCCATCAATTAGGATATTAATGTTCGAACCCGGTGACCGATATGTCTATAGTAGGTATAACCATTCAATCATTTGCAAAAGTATGCGTGTTGAGCTTAACATAATTGACTAAAAATTTGGTGCAGCTAGCTTATAGCCGCCTTCTTTGGTTACAATGAAACGTACTTACTTTTTAATGATTTAATGTAAACAAACCCTCGATACATCTTTCTCCAAGCTCTATACACAACATCCTTATATCAATCGAAAAAAAAATCTTCTTCCCATTCCAAATCCTTTTCCCATTCATTCCCAGCCGGCGATGATGTTCATTACCCCGCCCATAGTTCAAGTCGGAACAGCTATTATTACAAAAATCACTACTGCAATTAATTACAAGATATTTTCCAGCAAATTCAATAGATAATTATACGTGCAGACAAGCAAATAATTGCTTCCAGCAAATCTCTTCTCAGATCTCTAGCCATTGATCTCCTTTCAGAGCATTGTTCAAACACACACATGTGCAGGAAAAAAAACAGAAACGAATTCCCACTCCTATTGCCATCCTTCATCTCCGATTTCATTTATTCTCGTATAAATTCCCAAGGCACAGGCACAATCCATGCTCTCGCTCATACCTTGTCATGTTTTGTTTGCGTTTCAGAAACAGGAAACCCCATAACAACCGGAAATCGGAAAATTACTTTTTATCACATTATTACATCAGGACTAATTTTCACCCCACAAGGCGAGACTAACATCATACTCGTACACGTACATCTACATGTGCTCCCACATCCACCCCCCATAATTGGAGCAACAATAAAATCCTAGCATATGTAGTCTACCACATCACCTCACATCAAGATAACCGAGCGCATGCTGTGCAAACGGTCGGCACCATGATGTGGGAAGCAAAATCCTGATTGACCAAAATCCAATAACGACTTTCCTTGCTCCATTATCTCAGCGGGGATTTGGTGTTTCGTCGTTTTTTTCCGGTTATTAATTTAGTTTCCGCCACAAGGATGAATGAACATAGGAAAGAGCATGACTTTTTCCCAAGTAGACAAAAAAAAAAACACATCATCGTCATCATTTTCTTAGAGCCACCCCGTTTGATCCACCCTCTATTGTAGACACATTGAGTTTGTTTAGCTCTCTTCCGTCATCGTCGAGCGACAAGCAAAATTTGTCCTCGAGAATGCCACTAAGACAACATTGCATGATGTGCTCCACAAAAAAAGGAATGGACATGCAACAGAGAGCACTGGCCGCAACGATGTCCATTTTATGGAATCTCGGCTACCCAAAGGAATACAATGCAATATGTATAGGGAAACTGATGTTGGTCTTACCTCCTTTCACTGTCGAGGTCCCGTTTCCTTCGTTGGTTCTTCGGCACCACTTCAATGCATAGAATAATAAATTGATTATCGCAGGAGTAGCGCTCCTCATCCATTAATTTATTCCCCAGCAGACTGCTGGCCAAACCGACCTTGTCCATGGATGATGACATCCATGCATCACAATACATTTCCTGAGCTAGTTCGCCGTTTCGATGCGATCCATGCCAAACGACCTTCTGTGACCTGTAACGGAAAGGAGCAAAAGAAAAAAAAAATGAAATAAATTTTTTTTTATGGTTTCACTGTAGAAAAATTGCTTTGGTTACATGAGAGCCAGCCAGCCAGGCTGCAGCAACGACAGGACGAACATTTAATGAAAATTGAGATGAACATTTTTAGGACTAACTGACTGGTGGACAAAGTGAGAAATTGCCTATATCGAGATCAGTGGTTGTGTTGTTTCTTGATGGTTGGTGTGTTAGTGTGTGTGTGTGTGTGTGTATGTGCAGTGTATCGTAGTTTTTGGGGTGGTTTCGGTGTGCAATTAGTCGGATGGGATTGATAATTGAGTTTGACGCGCGAAAGGATATTGATAGAGGGTTAGACAAAAAAATAAGTACTCAAGGATATTTCTTGCAACCGTGGGGGTGGCAAATGGAAGTGCTCATCAGATGTCGGTTATTTAGACATTTCAATTACGTAACAAGGAAGGGTTGGATTCGCAAAAAGGGGTTTCTTGTCATATACTCATATTCTAATCCGAAACACAGATCCAACTTCCTCCAATGATCTGACTTGACGTGAATGAATATTGACACTTTGATTTTAGCTTTTATTAAAACCCACGCTAAGTAGATACCCGGGTATTGTATTCGACAAAATATTGGTTTCTGTGATGTATAGGAAGGCTTTGTTGGAAGCGAAGGTCCTCAAAATGATACATTATTCCAAGTATGCATATTGGAAGAAAGTGAGTTATGTACAATTGTTGGATGTTTGATGCCTGTCAATTAAAAGTTATACTTTGCGTTGGACTACTAAGTGCGGGATCCCTATTTGAAATACCAAATGTAAAACACCTAAGTTTCTTTCTACAACTCCACCCCTCGTGATTGTTTGATATTCTTTGTGGCAGCAAAAAAAAAAAGGTTTGAGGTCCTGTATGGCCCGGTGTTGCCAGATGGCAGAAATATATATTTTAACGCGCCGTAAAACCCTGTAGTAAAAGTACGACTAACATCAATGCCACACTGCGGTCATTTTTTTGATAACCACCTCGTTTATGGTCTTCGCGACAAAGAATAGTGCAAATCCGGAATAAAGCGTCCCTCAACAATTTAATACAACTGAAATACTATAACTATTCTTTGAGCTATGGTTGAGGTTATAAGTCAAATGCTTATAATCTAAGACCTCGCATTGCAGCTACCCACACAATAGGGAGAGGTAAGCTACGCTCTCTATAATGTCTAAAGATGATAACTGGAGAGAAGCCTACGATGAGACAAGAGCATTAGCTCTTATGGGGTTACATACCATAACCATGACAGACCGTAGTTTTTATAGCTATAAAGCTCCTTTAAGACTGATCAACTTTATTTTAAGAACTTTCAAAATGAAGATGTCCAGTATTTATTGAAGACTGAATCTGAAGGATATGTCTCGTGCGCTGCAGGCAAAAAAATGTGACAAAAGTGCTCCATACAGCATAATAAAAAAGTTTCTGAAATACAACAAGGAAGGGTGTTTTCGTTGCTGCCTTTTTAGACATAAAAAGTGGAACAACGTAATAGCATGCATACTTCATGGCAAAAAGACTTATACTCTCAGGTCTGGGAAATTCTCTGTTGACTTTTACCGCTTTTAGAACAACCTCTGCTCTTGGGCTTGGTAGTAAACGAAATGATGGCCAAAATTGAGCACAGTGGTTCATATCAAATAGTATAGAACTACATAGAGTACGCATTCCATAAAACGAAAATTTACTTTGTGGGGTAGGTACTGATATTGATACCCCAGTGATCACATTGGTACCCCAGCATCAAACAGGAGCATAGCCGAAGCGTCAGAAACGGTTACAAAATGTTTAGCTGTGATACGTACTCTATGTAGTTCTATACTCTTAGTTCATACACATAGTTGAGTTTACTACTATAGCTCAGAGCAGACGAGATAAGACCCAATCCAGAGACGTTCCTCTAGAGGTTGTTAGCTTTAAAATATTTTTAATTTAATTTTAAATTTTTTGAACTCTGGTACTATAAAAAATTTTGGTCAAGCTAGAAAACAGTAGCCTCAAGGCAATATGATATGCTTCTTGCAAAATGAAAAATTCGTCTAGAGAAACTTCCAAGACAGTGTCCTCTGTCCTCTGCCTTGAGCTATGGTGGTAAATTAAATTTTGTTCTGGCTTTAGTACAGTGGAGTCAAGGCTTTAGCATTGCAGATGAACTTGTGCCTCTGCTCTCACCCACCTAGTAAAAAATGCTTTAGTGTAAACATAGTCAAAAAAAACCGAGGTTAACTAATCTAAGGAAACATATGGGGCCACTTCTACAGTAGGACTATACATGATACCTATGCTTATTCACCTAGATCTGTTGTACAGTAAGTAGTGGCAATGATCCCATCAGAATTTCAGCCTAAAGTTGGTACAATGTGCCCGATAGAGCTCCACTCAAGACAATTTTAAAACTCCGTTAGGAACCTCCAAAACAAAGTCGCTTCTTCGCGGTTAGTGACGTTCGATTGCCATGAGAAGACTTTTTGTTTCCCCAACGATGGAAAAAGCAACCGAGGTGCTTAGGCAGACGGCCATGTTTTTGGTCACAACACAAATAGGATGCCGAGTACTCAATTCACGGAACATGAGTTTCAGATGACCTATTGTTATGGTTAAGTTCAAAAGCTTATCAAGTGCTATTAGAATGCAGATAAAATAAAGATGAAATAATTTTAATAGAATGGAATGCCTGAAGTGCAGTAACGCCACGAACCACACTTGAAATACGATGTAAAAACTGGTAAGGAAACCCAAACGGCTATTTTCGATAGAGCGTCCTTTGGTATCACAAAAATTAATCTATAATTTATCATCAATTCATCTGCCTATGTTGACCTGGAGAGTGCTGGGCATAAACAGGGAACGATCTACAACAGAAAAATGTATCAAAACTAAAATACCCCTATGGGATAGGGTATAACTGTTATGCAACTTGCATGTAATGGGCTAGTGGTTAGTGCTTTGGAATACTAAGCGCTGGATCCCTCCTTCAAATTACAAAAGTGACAACACCTAAATATTTTCACTGCTCCACCTCTTGTGAAAGCCTGACAAACATCCAAGATTAACAATTTTCTGAGAAGGATCTTATTGTGCCGTTCGGATTCGGCGTTTAATAGGATGTTCTCATTGCCTGCAGTATTAGCGAGGCAGCTAGGTTTGAGACCATGTATGTGAAGTAATCCTGCATCACTTACTTAAGTGGCGCTACAGTCCGGGATGAACCTGGGCCTCAACCAACATGCCTCTCCCATTAGCCCGGTCCTTAGCTAACTGCCTCCAGTTGCGCACTCCAAGTTGATTGAGGTCGGTTTCTACTTGTGCGCGCCACTTAAGGCGAGGTCTTCCTCTACTGCGTCCGACGTCTTCGTCTACATAGCCCGTCAACGCAAACGAGACCGAAGATTTTCCGAAGAATTTTTCGCTCGAATCGACCAAGGATTTCTTCATCCGCTTTTGATACGGTCCATGCTTCAGCGCCATAGAGCAGGACTGGGATGATCAGGGTCTTATATAGGATCTCCTTAGTAGTTCGAGTGAGGGCTTTACTACTAAATTGCCTTCTTAGCCCGAAGAAACACCGATTGGCAAGAGTAATTCTTCGTTTGATTTCTGACGAGATGTTGTTGTCAGAGTTAATACCGGAGCCGAGATAGACAAAGTCCCGTACTACCTCAAAGTTATATCAATGGTGACGTTCTGTCCAATTCGTCGATATTGTGTGTCCTTTTGTGTTGACAGCATATACTTTGTCTTACCCTCATTTACTGCTAAACCCATTTTTGCCGCTTCCTTCTCTATACTAGCAAACGTGGCTATGACATCACGTTGAGTCCTACCAATGATGTCAATATTGTCGGCGTATGCTAGAAGTTGCACCGATTTTTGGAAAATTGTGCCTCTGGAGTTGGCTCGGGAGTTTTGCACAATCCTCTCAAGAATCAAATTGAGCCTTAATTGAAGCCTAAATCCTTTTTTGGTATCGAATGTGTCGGTGAGGTCGTTTCCGACCAGGATGGATCAGCGAGAATTCTCCATCGTCATCCTACACAAACGGACGAGTTTGGGCGGTATACCAAAACTAGACATGGCTCTGTATAGTTCGTCTCTATAAATGCTGTCGTATGCGGCTTTGAAATCGATAAATAGGTGGTGGGTATCGATTTGGACTTCTTGGGTTTTTTCCAGGATCTGCCTAAGTGTGAAAATTTGATCGATTGTGGACTTTCCTGGCCTAAAACCACACTGATAAGGGCCGATCAGGTTGTTGGTAAACGGTTTCAAGCGTTCTCATATTACGGCAGATAGGATCTTGTAAGCGATGTTGAGTAGACTTATGCCTCTGTAGTTGGCGCAGTTCAGAGGGTCTCCTTTTTTGTGGATCGGGCAAACGATGCTGAGGTTCCATTCTTCAGGCATGTTTTCAACCGACCAGATTTGGCTTATGAGTTGGTGGATGTTGCTTACCAAGTCATCTCCGCCAGTTTTATAAAGCTCAGCGGGAAGGCCGTCATTTCCGGCGGCCTTATTAAGCTTGAGTTTAGATATAGCTGTCCTCACTTCACTTAGGTCGGGTGGTTGGCAGTTTTCGCTGTCGTTGCCAATATTGAATGGATCGTTCTGCCTGACAGCGAAATGTTGTTCGTCATCGCCGTTTAACAGTCTGCAGAAGTGGTTCTTCCATATCCTCGACTGTGTCTCAACTACGATATTTCCTTGTTCATCTTGACAGGATTCTGTTCCAGCCTTGTAGCCTTGGCTTTGACGTTTTATATAGTGCGAACATAGTTCCTGGAGTGGCACCTCTCTATATCCTCGATCTCGCGCTTTTCTTGCTCTTTTTTCTTCTTTCTGAAAAGCCGATGTTCTTCCCTTCTTCTTCTTCTAGAGCTCAATGGCAGCTCTCGTCTTCACCTGCAGCTTAGCCTTGTAGGCCTCGTTCTTGGCTGCGAGCATCTGTCGGCATTCCTCATCAAACCAGGGGTTTCTTGCTGGTGGCCGCGAGAAACCTAGCACATCATGCATCATATGCCAGATATTTAATATCATTCTGCAGTTGTTGGAATATAATTGTGAAGACCTACAATCAAATTCGTCATAACTCTCGGTACCATACACATCCTGAGTGACACCGTCATCAAAAGCTTAATTAAGTCAAAAAGGTGGTGCTGCGACTTTTTTTTAAACGAATTAAATCTACATGGTCTGAACGCAGTTTCATCCTTGCTTATACAGGGTGGGCCATCTAGTGGTTTCTTTTTTTAACACTGACAGTTGTTTCCCACTCGAAATCTTGACAGAAAGTCAGTATCATACCTCCGATTTTGTTGGAAAAATCATCTTTTCTGAGCAGGCGAATTTTAATTTCGTTGGCTTTGTTAATAAACACAATTGCCGCATCTGGGCTCGGACCCTGTATTTACTATGTCACCAAGGTTGTCAAAGAAGATGTTACCTAGACAAACACTTCTCTTATTGGAGATCGCTGGACATGTATGGAGGATGTAAGGAATGATATATTCCTGCTCTGCTTCCTAGTATTTTTGCATGTAGGTCAATGTTAAATTACCGTCTTAGATCACCGATGATGCTATATGTGATATGTGATCTTTGCAGCTGAATAAAAATGGCAGAGAATTATTTGCAAAAATTTAAGGGCAGTACTGCCTGGTTTGCTATTTGTCTAGTCGTTCTTAATCGCACCCAATTTGAATAGCCAAATGCATACCTAGGATTCCCACTTAGGTAGTATGTGCATGGTTTTGCCCGTAAAGTTTACTGATATATTCCGTGAAATTGCTAGGCTACCGAACTTCCCCTGGTATGCAAGCTATTGAATAAGCTTGGGTTGGTTCGTAAGTAGATAGAAAGGATAACTGTAAGATCCCGTGGTATTCTGTATTCATTGATTACTTTGCATTTTTTATTTGTATTGCGAGTACCTGCGATATAATAGCCATCGCCATCTATGATCAACAATTTAAGATATAAATTACTTTGGGGTGCTACCTAATAGCCACGACTGTCTATAGCTATTATTATTCGAAACAATATTGCCACTAACTACCACCGCAAAATTTCTAATATCCCATGTGATTGAATTAAAAATTCCCAAGCTAGTGGATCCTAATCGATTCCCCCGATTAACCATCACATATTATAACCAATATACCCCATCACACCCATAAAGCTCAAGCCCGTTGTAAATCATAAATCATTAGGATACATCATATTTATATTTGCATTGCAAAATTTAAATGGAGTAATCCTGTCACTCTTATCCAAGTTGAACATCTCACTGAAAATCAATAAACCCTATCCTGTGTTGCCCCAGATTTTATTTACTCAGCTCTATGACATAACCTAACAAACCCTTTCATCACCCACACCCAACCCCTATAAATTAATATCTCCCCCATCGTTCATATTAAATCATATTTTTCACTTCCAAAAGTCAACATACCCATGCTTTAAACGTATGTATCTGAATGTGTGTGCGATGGTAAATGAATCTATCAACTCATGAAAATAACTAACTTTTAATTAAACTCCATACCTCAAATTAAATAACCCAACTGGGTCAACTCTCTCGCCGGCTACCCGAGGACATGACAAACGGAACTTTGGCCCTCCGAAATCAAACACAACAAACTATATCCTCCAATGAAATTAATTACTTTTACGTCTTAAGTCTTGCATACCGTCCATCCAAATAGAGAGCCAAAAAACAACTAAACATCCATAAATCCTTCCGGATGTGTGTACGCCCCTCCTACTTGACTTGGTTTTGTGTACTCGTACTCGTACTCTTTTATTGTCCATGTGCCATGTGCCATGCCCATGCCCATGTGTAAACAATGCTTTGGCACATCAAATCTTTGCAGGACCTAAATAACAAACAAAACGGAACCTCGACGTACCGTAGATCCACAGCTCTCTAAACGAATATATTTTCTCAAATTAATTCGTAACGCTACCTTTTAAGGATAAGCGCACACTTTCATCCGAAAATGTGTTTGTACAATGTGTGTGCATGTGTGAGTGTACGTTGTTTATACAATCAGAGTAGCGTTCAATTTGAATAAGTAAATTTCAAAACTTAATTTTCTGCCACACTCGATGGATAGATAAATACTCGTCGGATAAGTACACAACACACACACACACACTATCTAAAATGGTTGGCAAAACAACCAAATTATAGCTACTTGATGGGTTCTGAGGAATACTATGGTCTAGTTGAAGGATAGCTAGACCTGGCATACACATGCAGTGGTCCTAGCCCCCAAAACGATAAACTACTCCTGGAGTCGTTTAAGCCAAACTATTTGTTTAACTGCATTTCACAGAGTTGTAACATAGTTTTGCCGCCCCGTAATGAATGTTACAAATTTCTAAAACTTCAAATTAACTTTAGGTGGGCCATCAGCAGCAGGCGCACCCTGCGCTCTACCGGACGACCTGGGAATGGCTTAAATGCATTTAAACGAGGCGAAAGTTTAAAACCGAAGACCAATGTTTCGCTCTTAAGGGTAGGTGTCCCATGCAAAAATAGGTTGGAGTTTTGCGCTAAATTGTGTAGCGCTCACAATTTTCCGAATATTTAAATGAAATAAACGGTGATCGATTGGAAATATGTTAAGCAAAGTACTTGTTTAGCATTTAAAAAACATTAAAATATCTTTGAGCCTCAAAACCGCCTGACATGTAGAAAAACCATACAAATAAGTTAGATGCTAATTGCGTTCCATTTTTATCTCTTTATATACATATTTTTTATTTTTTTTATATTTTTTTTCTACAGACAATAGATTTGCGCAGATAACACCGGTTGTTTTTTGTTGTGAATTTTAGTATTTATCCCGAAAAAAAATGCACAAAACTATGAAAAATAAGGTAAATTTACAAAGTTTAACTAGATATAACTTCTAAAGTATAAAAGGTAACGAAGTCAAATTAGCTTTTTTACAAAGCTAATAGATATGTGCAGATACCGTTTTTTTTTTTTTTTTTTTTTTGTATTTTGTACAGTAATTTTTTGGTGACAAAATGGAAAAAAGGTGGTTTTTTTTTAAACGTTTTGGGTTTTTTGGCTGGGAAATCGATAGTTATATTTCCTAATTTTTGGAAATAATTTTTTAACCAAGCAACAATATATAGGGCACAACGTACCGGTCTTAAAAACATGTTTTTTTTCTTCTAACATATTTAAATATGCAATTCAATATGACATTATTTGCAATGCCGCTGTGAAAAAAGGACAACCAAAATGATTCCGACATATTTTTTTTATTTTTTTTTGGTATTTGTATTATTTAATTCAAAATACAAAATAGTTTTTTTCCACACGGTTTTTCAAATTTTGATGTTAGAAAAGTGGTCTATTTTACGTTTTTTACATAAAAAAAGATCGAATTCACGCACACAAAGAAGTTTGTTTCAAAATAATGTCACTAGGTGGTGAGTTGGTGACATTCTCTTTTCATTATTCTCTTCTGTAAATACAGGCACTAGGCAGGCGAGATTGTTATTATGTATGTATCTTTTGTTTACCTTTTCGGGTAGACTTGATGAAAGTTCGTGTGGACTTCACGTGGACATGGTACAGATCGTTACATTATTGAAATTTTGCTATCGCTGCTGATGAATTGTTTTGTATGCGTATGTTTGCACGTGACAGAAAGGGTTGAGTGGGAAGTAAGTCAAAGTGTAGGTACTTGTGTGTATAATTTTGATAATTTTTGTGAATAGTTAAGTGTTGTTTACTGTGTTATTTTTTTGCGGCAAATTCATTTGTGACACAACTTAAAAAAAAAATTTAATTGTTTATGTTATTTTTTATATTGTATATACATATGTATATTATATGTATATATATATAATGTCTGAACAACATTTTTACAGAATATCAATATCTATATTTCATACATATAAAGTTTTTTGACACGCCCACTTTTTGGGGGCGTTTTTAGTAAAAAAAACGTTTTTCGGTAGGTACATTTTTTAAAATAACGGGTCTGCCATTGGTGAAATACAGCTGCACATAATCGATAATGTGCTTAAAAATTGGACCGATCGTGTAGGCTACTGCATGGCCAGCCGAGGCAGCCATTTGAATGAAATTATTTTCCATTATTAACCGGAAGGATTGTACTTTCAATTAAAAAAAGAAATTTGAGAAAATATTCAGTAGTTTTTTTATAGCATTTTCAAAAAAAAAAAAAAGTTATTTGGCGGACCCCTTATTTGAAAAAAACTTTTGATGCAGGATTATTGGTTATGATTATATAAACATTTCATACCCTACCCCATAGCATATGAAGGAGAAAAACGTTGTTTTTTGTCGAACAACAAAAGATTCTGATAAACTGTTTGAACTATGTCATTTTCTATATTATATTTATTAAATTTATTTGATTTTTTATTTACTAATTTAATTTTCCGAAACTTTACAATTTACATATTGATTGAAGGTATGTTGTAAAAAATCGTGTTTCGGAAGATCTTTCTTCAACGTCAACAACATTGACGAACGTTGAAATTGAAAGTGATCACGTAAAACATCAGGGTCAGGAATTTGAAATTCCTATGGAGGTGGACATTACAGTGAAGGACAACTGTAGTTTTGTTCCGGAGGGCAGGCGTATAATTGATTTAAATACATTTCTCAATAGTTTAAAAAACATTTCGCTGCACGGAAAAACGTTTTCGTTTTTTTTAAAATTCGACTCAAATAGTATTTGTTTGGTGAATTTGACACCTTGAACCTACAAAAATTAATTATAGCGGTTAAATTAACTTTCGTAAACTTCTTTTTTTATATAAGGTGCTTAGGTACCTTCATAACGAGCATTGATAGAAGATGGGGTGACAATTACCTAGATAAATATCTATCATTTTTTGTTATTTGATTTGAAAAATTTCATCCTACTATTGTTGCGACGAGAATCAGTAGCACTATTGTCTACCGTCCTATTATTTGAGTAATCGAATTTTCATCCAAACAAGTGTTTTCCTACATCTCATAAATTAAGAAAAAAGTTAACCTAGGTAAGGTTTACACATTTTTTTATAAGATATACAATGAAAACCTCAAAAACTGCTTTTACACCTCGCTGCGCGGCAGCCAGCAACAATTTTATCATTTTATCACCAAATCTGAAAGAAAATTACAACACAAAATATGTACACCAAACCAACCCTCAACTTGATTTTTTTCCTTCTCTTTCCATTTTTGTTTTCAAGTTATTTGCTTGGTGTCTGTATATTGCATATGTAGGTAGGTAGGTATATGTAATATTAGTCTGCGCTTGCTACTTTTTGTCTTTTCCTTCAGTTTTCGTTTGCGTTGAAGCAAAGAGCACATGAGTAAAATTAAAGAGAGCTTACCAACACATTCAAATGCATTTACATGAAATTTGAGTTGGTCGGTCTGGGACACCTACCCTTAAACACACAACACATGCACAATGTATGAGTCTGCATACTTGTGTATATATATTGGATTGTCATGTAGGGTGATGTGGTGCTAAGGTCGCACTTAGATCCTCAAGAGGCTTAGCATAGTGTCAACGACAAGAAAGGAGTCGAGACATTTTTTTCAAAATTATTTTTATCGTACTGGAGGCTTATCTCAGATTTGAAATGGAGTAAGACCAGAACTGATCTCTGTCCATTTATGTGTGATGTATAGGGCAACTTGAGAGGGATAATATAAGTACTTACGAAAATCCCCCGAGAAAATTGGGGGAGGGAACAAAGTCATGAACTTGCAAACGAGATCGACTCTCTAGGTCTGCCTCGTTCACCGGAAACTCGGTAGCACACCTTAGGGTTTAGCGCGTTGGACTACTAAGCGCGATGTTCCTGGATCGAATTCCTCTCGCAAAGGTCTGATAGGCACCCAAGTGTACCTTTACCAAGAGTACTCTCAAATGTATCGGTCCGAGTGAGCGTTAAACTGGAAATAATGTTCCTTGTGCAAAAAATATAACTACACACACTTAAATGAATGGAGGAGATAGGTTGGAGGGCTTGTATGGGTACTTAATGCCACCGACAGCTTTTCGATAAGACCTTACACCCTGAGATAGCAATATCTAAACTAAAGCTTAATAAGGTTGCCGGAAATGACGGCCATCCCACTGAGCTTTATAAAGCCGGCGGAGATGACTTGGGAATTGGTTACTTACATCCACCAACTCATAAGCCAAATCTGGTCGAATGAAAGTATGTCTGAAGAATGAAACCTCAGCATAGTTTGCCCGATCCACAAAAAAGGGGACCCTTGGAACTGCGCCAACTACAAAGCCATAAGTCTAAAGATTATATCTGCCGTAATATGTGAACGCCTGAAACTGTTTACCAACAACCTGATTGGCCCTTATCAGTGTGGTTATAGGCCTGGAAAGTCCACAACTGATCAAATTCATCGATTTCAAAGCCGCATTCGACAGCATTTATAGAGACGAACTATACAGAGCCATGTCTAGTTTTGGTATACCGCCCAAAACTAATGTATGATGATGAATGACTATGTAGGATGACGATGGAAAATGACCTCTGCTTTATCAGGGTAAACGACCTCACCGACACATTCGATACTAAAAAAGGATTATTATGCAAAACTCCTTAGCCAACAACAAAGGAACAATCTTCCAAAACTCTGTGCATCTGCTAGTATATGCCGACGATATTGGCATCATTAGTAGGAGTCAACGTAATGTTATAGCCACGTTTGCAAGTATAGAGAAGGATGCTGAAAAATGGGTTTAGCAGTAATTGAGGGTAAGACTAAGTATATGCTGTCACCATTGACAGATATAGCTTTGAGATAGTACGGGACGGCTCCGCTATTAACTCTGACAACAACATCTCGTCAGAAATCAAAGGAAGAATTACTCTTATCAACCGCTGTTTCTTCGGGCTAAGAAGGCAATTCAGTATTAAAGTCCTTAATCGAACTACTAAGGAGATCATATGTAAGACCCTGATCATCCAATTCCTGCGCTACGGCTCTGAAGCATGGACCGTATCAAAAATGGATGAAGAAATCCTTAGAGAATGGAGAAGAAGATTCATCCACGAACTGTACGAGATGTTCAAAAAACTCCACCTTTTGAATTAGGGCTCCGGCTCGCAGAGTCTTCGATTCCCAACCAGACGTGCGTCAGACGCATTAGACGAAGACCTCGCCTTAAGTAGCGCGCACAAGTAGAAAAATACCTCAACCAGCGGTGACAGTTAGCTAAGGACCAGGCTCTTTGGTATCAACTAACTAACTTAGTGAGCCACTTCTCCACATCGGCCATTGCAGAAGAAGCGGTCAAAGCTATGATTATTTTACCCATCTGAGCTTAGGCTGAGGTAGTAACGAGAAGTTTTGAGAGGCAATCTACTACAAACAAACCGAATTAGGTGCAATTAGCCCATGGTGCTATCAAACGTAATCGGCTTAATAGAAGCGGATTATTGCAAAACGTCGCACTCAGTAAAGGTCGCACTAGTAAATCTCTCTCCGAGGCGAGGAATATTTAAGAATGGCAGTTGTCGATATGCCTAATCCTAAACTAAAGCTTTGGGAGGAGCAGTGGCGACAGGTAAAATAACAATTTGTTGCTATTTCTCAGCAGTACGCTTTGCAGAAGACCTTCAAAACTCTCCAACCTTTGGAATAATGAAACACTACAAAGATTTTCGAGTTTACTACACTCTCTGGGTGCAGCGCGGGGTGCTTGGACCAATCAAACAGCACCTAAGTTTTCTTCACTGCTGCACCACTTCCAAAAGTCTGACAAAAATCCAAGAGTATAACACTGTCATAAGGAGCTTCTCAAATTTCCCGTTCGGATTCAGCGTTTACAATGATGTCCTCTTCTTTGTGGCAAGAATTATAACTTCGCACACATAAATGAATGGAAAAGCTAGGTTTGAGGCCCTGGATGAACTCAGATATTGTTCTTATTGCCGGATGTCGATCTTACGTCACTTGAATATAAAAGTTTACCATCTGCCCTTAGAGGAAGAGTATTCATGAACCAGGATTGAAATCCCCATTAGAATAAGAAATGCTCAGACATAAAAGCCCTGACCTTCCACAAGATGACTGGACAATTTTAGAAATGAATGATGAATGAATATAATGAATGACGACAAAGTAATCCGGATTTCTCTAAGCAAGATGTCGGATAAAAGCTTAAGGTGGATTTCAACTCAGTCGACGTGAGTCGTGGGAAAATGGACTCCGGTCAAATACCAATATAATACTAGGTATAAGGTGTCGTATTTAAGCGAAGGAACGGTTCTACTCAGTTGACGTAGGAGTCAGTGGGCAAAATGGTGCCCGATCAGATACTAAACGTGTTGAAAGTACTACAACTAAACCTTCACCGCAGTAGGACAGCTAGTGTCAACACTAGTTAAATAGCAACTCCACCTTGATCGTCTCCAAGCTAAAGGGATCTCAAAAAGGGAGCGACGATTACTCAACGATAATATGGGAAAGGAAGAATTTAACCCGTTGACAATCTCCTCCACAATATTCTGTATAAATCAGCCATCCAACCGCTTGCTAAAACTATTAAAGACCTAGTCCCATATAGTCTTCGGATAGTTGAATTTACTGCGAAAAGAAGTAAAGTCATTAGAGTAAACATAAGGCTTCCTCACCTTGATTTTCAATGGAGGATAGTGGTTTCCGAAAAAAGTTGAATATGGTCACATAACGATAGGACACGAATCTAGAATTTTGGTTATCCAAAACTCCTGAGTGGCCAACATCGAAATTCAGCCACGGCAAAAATTCCAACATCCTACACTGAACAACAAAGACCAAACTAGCTTCAGTCAGAAATATAAAGCTAGAAGAAAAACGGAGAAGCTGTAGAGTATGGCAGGAGGGATGAAACTAGCTTTCAGAGGGAAAATGCACTCAAACACCTATACCGGATATTTGGAAATAGGAGGACCAGTAACACGGAGAAGTCGATTTCTACCTTAGCCAGTTCCACGGCTGCTGTCGAGAATCTTTACACAAATATGGGCTCAAGGAATTCTCCGACTTTGACCGAAAAGATCTATAACATGTATTTTCCAGTGCCCTCGTTTTCATATGGAGCGAGGCGAGCTGTAGTCAAAAAAAACACCAAAACTCAAGAATATTGTGCACCATATGTTATCATCGAGCAGCGATAAACCTGATGGAATTAAGATGGTTGTAAAGTTTCCAAAAGAGCAATCAAGAACCCATCGCGTCCGCTTTGGAACAAATTGTGAAATGAAGAGCCTAAATGGATTACCAGCTATGTGAAGTCTTATCTAACTAAAGTTCCGTAAGGGAGAGGTTGAATTTTGGAGTGTGGGCTTAGACGCAGACGCATTCCTGAACTTGAGCACTCTGATCTGTGAAATTACCACAAAAAGATTAAGACTACAGGCTTTAAATCATAGCGATTTGAACATCTATATATAAGCTAGGTGACATATTGAACATCTTAAAACATTTCTTATATTCCGAAATAAAGCAGGACTTCAACAGACATGCATCATCAAACTGTCTCCAGTAGCTCACTGTTGATTGAGTATTGAAGTCCATTCTTTCTACAAGCCATCTTTAACGTCCAATGCGGTGTTTAAGGTCTAAGAAACTCTACGGATCGTAAAGTTTATACCCTCCATAGCCCGTCAACGCAAACGGGACTGAAGGTTATCTGAAGGATTTTTCGCTCAAAACACACATGGATTTCTTCATCCGCTTATAATACGGTCCATATATCGGTACCAAAGAGCAGGAATGGGATGATTAGCGTCTTATATAGGATTTAGAAGTTCGAGGGCTCCATTACTAAATTAACTTATTATCCCGAAGAAACAACGGTTGATAAGAGCAATTCTTCATCTGATCTGAGGTGAAATATTTCAGTTGTCAGAGTTAGTACTGGAACTAAGGTAGGCAAAGGAAAAGTTCTTTCCAGTTTGTGGATGTTATTGACAGTTTCGTTGATGTGCCAAATGTATTTCGATTTCCCTACATGGACTATGAGATAAATAAATTCATGGCAAACACCACAGGAGGAACAATAGCGAATGGGTTTTGTGATCCAACAATACAGATAAGAAGTTCCTAGACGTAGTTTTTTTTTTTTAAATCCACCCCTTTCTTGCACTAATGCTGTACATTGTTAAAGACGAACCTTAAAGGCACAACAACTGATGGACATGCTAAAATATTCATTTTCACTGTGAGCTGTGAGCCTTTTTGCTGCCCATTTCTATCGAATTCTTCGACCATTTCATTTTATGAGCAAACTGTCAGCCATTATGCATACACATGCAATCGTATATGTATGCATAGAAAATGCCATTTTGACAAACCTCCAGGGCGCACCATACTCTTCATGGTCTCCACTCTCCATGCATACATTCTACAATGAGATGGAGCAGTATCCTACATACATTTCCCCCGCCCCAGGAGTATAGACAAACATCTATGCACAAGCCCTCAAGAAAATCAAATAAACTTCAAGACGTTTCGTCCACACGTTCAGTTGCTGCTCAGTTTTCGACTTACTCTTGTATCCCCCCGTTACCATCACCAGCGCCCCCTGCCACCACTCTGCAATTTGCTGCAATACCATTCAAAAGCAAATGGAAAGTGCTCCTGATCTCTTACTGCACCATGCAGCACAGCACAGCACAGCACAAAACCGAAACTTAAAGACGAAGATATTGCGGTTTAGAGAATGGTAGCAGTGCAGTGGGAGGATAACCAAATACTCTTGTTTGGAAAAATTCCTAAGATTCGAATGAATACTCCTAACTGAGCAAAAACGGGTTAAACTGGCTCAACATCGTTTGATTTGCAGATGGAAGTACTTCCTTCGGTTGAAACCGAAACCGCACCAGTTATCCTCCCACCCCTCGAGTGTAGCTATCATCGTTAATCTGAAGAACGTTGCGCTATGCACCACAGAGGACATTCTTCATCGTCGACGTTGTGGTCGTTGGTCGTTGGCTCTCTTTTGGTTCAAGAGCCGGACAAGTGGCAATTCATTTGCGATATTCAGTTTAAAAATTTAGAAATCTCCGCTCCTTGCTTGTTTTGTATATGAAATATATGCACAATGTCCTTCAGAACTTTTCTTAAGCATACTATCGTCCTTCCCTATCATTATAATCAACGTCACGCTACTCATCATCTTCGTCTTCATCATTATCGCCATCGTCATCACTGTTAGAGCGGCATTGGATGGAAATAGAGAAAACAAAATTAAGGGTCCTTTCAAGGAAATAAAATGGTTCACTAATTACCAAAGCGTTGCTGGGATGGAGAGAGAGTCCATCCCACTGCCAACTTTATGAACTGCAAAATTCTTGTAAAACTATTTTCGGACGATGCTGGGCCAAACTATGCCGCATGTAAGACGTCGCGTCGTTTAGATGGGTTACATAGCCGCGATGGTCCACTGAAGACACAGGAATGTTTCTGATAATTAAGGGCACAGAAGGATGGTCTTTCTGCTGGCTGACTATATTAATCGTGTTTTTTTACTCTCGTCTTTCGTTTGTATGCATTTTTTTTAAGCTGAACCAACACAAATTTATTTAAGAAGCAATTATCAGCCTTAAGGAGAGATGACGATTTTTGTTCGCTTGTACTTCGCCCGAAGTCCTGTAAAACAACAAATACGGGGTCACTAAGATTAGTGAAGCGATTGTCTTTGTAATTAAGGATTTTCTCCTCTTCATATTTTTTTTTTCTTCATCAAGCGCAAATTTTCCATCAGAAGAGAAGATTCTTAATCAAACTTATACGTTCAGTAGATGATGATGAAAGTACCGATTTTTTTTTCTTTTTGCATATCCGCGTAACCACTATAGTGATGAAGGAGTGTGGCGTGTTGGAGGAGTTGTAAAAAAAAATCGGATAACATTTTTTAATTGGATTCGATGTTCTTTTGGTCTTTGTGAAGGCGATGATTAAAATATTTTCGCATCTTTTGAGAGGGAAATATTATGGACTTGGAAGATATAAAAAAAAATGTAACTAAAGTGCAGTTAGTAGAGATTCTTCTTCAATGGAATTTACTTCTAACAGACATTCGTAGAAATAATTTTGTTTGTATTCCAATCGAGTTTGATTAACTTGGCAATTTTACGGAAAGAAGGTCTTCTTGAGGTGGAACAGCTTTACTTGATGTGCTTTGGAGCACTATATTTTCTATGACCTAATTAGTTTTGGAATGTATATTTAAAATGTATTTTCAATTACATCTTAATTTTGAGAAAAAATATCGGACATTGTTTGAAATTAGAAAACCACTGACATGAAATTTGGATCTATTCACGGTATGTTTTATTGTTTGGTATTCCGTACTTAGTTGGAATCGTCATTACTAAACTCATTATTTATAAGATATTATGGAGGCTGGGATAAGGAAAAAATATTTAACAACAAGCTAATTGAAACTCAGATAAATGAAAATTATGTTTGAATTTATTTTAAGAGAATTAAAAATAATATGTTCAGTGTTTTTAATTCGAAAATTAATTTGAATTTAAAACCAATGTAAAACTAAAAAATTAATGCTAAACAATTTTATTTAAGAGTTTAACGATTAAAAATTTAATAAGCACTTTTTCATAAGTAGGGTGCTCCATCTTCTATATCGGCATGTGAATATTGAATAACTTTTACAAGAAACAATCGATTGTAATAAGTGTTTAGTTTTAATTTAATTTGGTTTCTTACAATTTATTTTTAAATAAGACTTCAATAAAGTGGCCACCTCTATTGACCAACGAAATTTCGATAATTTCGCTGTGCTTTTCATCATTTTTGTAGGCATCTCAGGCGGTTTAGCAAGGTGCCATGAAAAAAGCGACATAACGCTCACTTCTAGAGTAAAATAAAGCCGCGTCGTTGGCCGTATTTCACTTTGCCCAAGAGGGGTTCATACTTTGCATATATCCGAGTGCGAGTTTGGGTGTTTGCAAACATTAAATATGTGAAGGCGGCTGCTCCCCCCTGCAACCCCCCTGCTTGAGCTCCCTGTTGGATATGGGTCGGAAGCGAGGTTGGATGTAATAAAAAAAACAAGCTCCCGTACAAAATATGAACCCCATTTGCTCTGAATTCGGTTTATTTCGCTCGGCGTTATTTTACGGCACCGTTTAGCAATATTTGCCTTGAGCTCGTCAACGGTTTGAGAATTGCTACCATTCTCTTAAATTTTCAAATAATACCACAGAAGAACGGAAGGGTTCAAATCTGGAGACCTATGTGGATCATACTTGAAAATGCGACGCAAGTCTCTTTGGCAAAATGCACAAGCAGCAACTGTTGACAACTAGTTTGCTTTAAGTCATATCCCGTGTATTCAAATGGGATGACACACACGACTCTACTGGTTAAAAACTCGATTGCGATTTACAAAAACCAGTTTGTAACAAGTGCTGCTACCCTGTAGATTATTGAGCGCAGTATCTATTATCAAAAAACGCAGAAGATTGCAATTTAACGCTAGATCTTACAATATACCAAAAACAAAAATTTGTTGTTGATAGCTTCATTCAATTGCATTTCGAAAGATGTAGGATTATCAGACGATTCTTGCAACTTGAGATATCTTCTTCACTTGATTCAATTTTGTTAGAAAACAAACGCATAAATATATTTTCTGCATATTTAAAAAGGCTTGTTTTCGAAGCATTTGGCAAGTCATTTGATGTATAAGTGTCAGGATTATGTAAATATTTGCAAAGGCCAAAAAGACTGACATATCTCCTTTCTAAAATTCTTTCTTCTAGTGCTGAATAAAACTCCTCTGAAAAGGGAGTTTGAAGTCTTCGGATTGCATCCAGTAGATCTGAAATAATAGCATCGCATGTAAGAATTGTTGCGTCTTTTCTGCTCAGTGCTTTCACCGCTAATTTAACAGGATCCAATATTTATACCAAATTCTGCAACTTTTCTTCATTTTTTCATTCAAGTTCCAGTTGTATCAAATCGACGAGAGCTTTCTTAATACTATTTTTTACCAACAAGAATCTTTCTACCATAGTAACTAAACTATTCCAGCGAGTTTTTACATCTAACAGGAACTGCATTTATTGTCCTTTTTCTTGTTTAATGAATTGTTGAAGTAGAGTATTTTTTACTGGACTTTTTCGAAACATTTTTACGATTTTTCGGACCGCGTTTAGCAAATAGAATAATTCTGGACGAATGGTAACTTCAAGGTCATCTTCATCGTCAATTATATGAAATGAAAGCTCGTAGTCTTCAGTGTCAAAATCGTTTTCCTCCGCGTCTGATTCATTTTCATTTTGAATTGTATTTTTGCCGGGTTGTTTTTTATAAATCACATCCGTAACAGCTAAATGCACGGCGTGATTGATGCAAAGCAACGTTTCTGACCGACTTTCTCTCCCAATCTTTTTCATTACAGATGCCCCATCAGATGTTGTAGCTACAATGTGGTTTTCGATATTCAAATCGAATTCGTTAAGATGTTTTGCAACTATATCCTTAACTTCAGTTGCACCACATTTACCAGGAATAAACACCAGTCCTAAGGCAAATACCCTTCCATCAGTAGAGTGTAGGTTGATGTTCCGATAACGCCTATTTCTTAAGCTGATCCATTCATCCAACGTTATACTGAACCGTTCTTCAAAATTTATTAAACTTGGCAGTTGTATTTTTATGTCAGTTTTTATTTTATTGTAAAACTCTATAATGAGTTCCATAACCTTGCCTTCGCTTTTCGGTAAATCTAGTTTTTTTTGCTTAAAAGATTCGCGAATGAATTCACTGCGTGTGATAGCGCGGATTGATATGCCGTCTTGAACAGCCAAACGAGCTATAACTTCGGAAATGTTACGAGTAGGCTGGAAAAAACCACTGATATTTTGCTGCTCAATTTTAGGTCGTTTTGCTTGCCACGCATTTTTGGTAATCGTAGAAACATTGTCAGTTTCTATAATAGAAGCGCTTGGTTGTGGATTATTTTTTTTCGGCAACTAACTGTGATATTCTTAGCTTATAAACCACTTGTCGACGAGCCTTTGCAAGACAACATTTTTGGACAAAGTGAACACTGAGCCAACTCATTATTTTTTGTATCTTTTTTAAAGTAATTCCAGACTTTGGAGTTCTTCAAAATGAAAAATAAAAATTATTAACTTTGAATGTACCCGGGTACCCGGGTATTATGAAAAATTATTCCCGGGAATGAAAACGCTTTCGTTCCCGGGAATTTCCGTCCCGGGAACCCGGGACCGAAAACCCTATTCGCCATTGATGAATTTAAATTCATTGAACAACTCAATAATATCTGGTGAATCTGAGACCAACAATCTTCTTTCGGCTTTAGCTCTTTGGCTAAAATAATATTTTGAAGGGTATTAGTGTTAATTCTGTTCCAAGTCTCTGTTTTTACCAAGTTGACTAGCGAAAATTCCCTTTAAGCAGCTGTGTTGCTTTGGTAATGAGCATAACTAACCATCCCATCTATCCTCCTTTTGGGAGGATGATCATACTTTTTGGACCAAAAAGTTCAGTCATAAATCAAAAATCCTCCCCAAAAGGTAGAGGTCGAATTTCCAAGATGGAATTAATGGTGGCATCTACGAAGTAAGAAACTTACATGAGCAATTCTGATATTTTTGGAGAACAGGACGTACACAAATTTCAAGGGTTAGCACTGAAAGACCAACTGCAGCGCTCAATTTCGTAGTGGATACTGACGAACCTATGTCTAGGTGTATCTTATAAATTATATTATTAAACCTGTAAGTTGTGTGTTATATTTTCGGTTACCTATTCAATCACGGAAAACACCTATTGTTACGAAGCAACCAAAAGGACTGATTACACGACGAGGCTAAATGTACAAAGAACAACGACGTTAGTATATACTCCTTCAATGCGAGAGCATTAAACAGAAAACGTGCATCTAAACGAATAGCAAAAGCCTTAAGTTCCTACTAAGCAGATATTACTGCCATCCAAGAAATACGATTGAATGGACTGGCAAAAAGAGGAAGAAAAGCTGTGACATTTACTAGGTCTATGTTATGCTGAGTAGAAAGGGGGATGTGGATTTGTTATAGGTAAGGATAGCAAGAAGTCGTTTGCCTTGAAGCCATTAGCAAACATATTGAAACAATGCTTATTAAGCTTTATTTGTGCTCACGATCTAACGAAGAAATGAGATGACATTGCGTAGGACTGTTTCTACCAGCTCCTGCACTAACTTATGAGTGACAACCAAAATATGATTTTTAAATATTTTTAAATTGTGCTGGGAAGTACTATAATATAATTTACTATTGAAAGAGTGGAATCGCAAGAAAACAGCCACACCTTTGCAAACCGTGTATCCCTAAATCCCTTACCCAATTAGATCGGCTAAATATACTAATCGATCCTCCTTTCACCTTTCTTTAGGAGAAAAAAAACATTATTTTTGTTAAAATTGGAAAGGAAATGCCCTTATTTTTGGCAAAATTGAGATGGGATTGATAGCATAATAAAAGAATTATAAAAGTTTTGCTACTGCTACCCAAAAATATAATAATTAAATAATCATTAAATACATTAACACTGCAACAATACCATGACTTCAAAAAAAAAATACAAATTTTTGGCGCAACAGACTCGTTAGTACCCAGAGCCTAGCTTTCTTACAACCATTCATGTGTGCGTGTGTACTTCTTGCACGATGGCGGGACCTCCTGTTTTATGCCGACTCCGAACGGCTAAGTTGAGATAAGCTATTCATGACATTTGATACTACTCGGATGATTTGTCAGGTCATCACGAGAGGAGGGCCAGTGAAAAATCATTTAGGTGTTGCTACGGCTGGGAATCGAACCCAGACTTCTGCGTGGCAGCTCTTCGCACTAACCATCTCGCCACTGAGCTCTCATGAGCATGGTTTCCTAGATCTTACAATTAATGTGTTCATTTTCAAAAAAAAAATGAAGCCAAGAATTAAGGAACATAACCAAGAAACAAACAATTAAACAAAAATAATTCAATTAAAACTAAAACAAATGCAAGTCAATGTAATTTGAAATAGTCGTAATTTGTAATTTGGGTGGACGCTTTTAGATCTAACTTTGCGTAACGATCAAAATTTTTAAAAGAGGAGTACATTCGTTTTGCTGTGCATAAGATTTTCGTTTTGGACTAAGCGCAGTAGATCTACTGCTAGAGGAGTAGGGTCTGTTGATTTACATGTCGGGTTGTCTATTGATTTCAAATTCTACAATTATCACCGGATATTCGAAGAAAAATGAAACACAGAAGGCGTGGATACAAGTCGTTCTTTAGTCGTTCTATAGAATGCTAAAAATTTCGAATCAGAAAGCTTTTACTGTTTAGCAGCTCCGTATGCATTGGTCCTCATCGTTTCAAACATTTCATTAGAACGTCTTAGGCATTGAGGAACGGTATGTCGACGATCTCCCACTGTCTCGGTCGGTCCTCAAAAAAAATGTACATCAAATGACGAATGGCGTGAAATGGTGCTTGTTGGACACGATATTTTCATCGGATCTGCACGTTGAATTAAGACAACTGAACGACTATTTTCAGTGTACAGCGTTACTATTTCGGCGCAAATTGAAAAGGCTTCCCATAACAGTGTTACTCTTGGATGTTTGTCAGACTTTCGGAACAGGTGGAGCAATGAAAAAACCTAGGTTTTGTCACTTTACAGACTTGAACCAGAGACCCCGCGTTTATTAATCCAACGTATGAGCCACTAGACCACTGCACACACTTGTTCGAGTTTTGACCATCGAGACAAAATAAGCCAAAATAAGCCAAAATAAGCCGGCTGTTCTTTTGTCAAAATATGGCGTATTTCTTGTAGTTTACCTAAAGAACCAAACCTAGAGAGACAGACCCATATTTTGACTTTGACGAAAAAAAAAAAACGCTTGATACGAAGGAACTAATAGCTTCGATAAGGAAATCAGTCCTTATGACGACATACGTTTCTGTACCAGCAAAGGAAACGTTACTGTAGCAAATAGGATGGAATAGAAAAAAGCACGATTAAAAACGTCGAAAAACCGTACAAATTTTAAAACCCGTATCCGTAATTTACACGATTAATATGAAGCCACCAACATCTATTGTCAATTGCCAATGTCGACTATGTCAACAAGTCATAAGATATCCTGCAACTGATGTGGTGAATTTCTTAGGCCCTCTTATAGCTGGAGCTATAATCCACAGGGATTATAAGCAAACCAAAGAAGAGTAACATCGGCTTTTGAGAAAGAAGAGAAAGAAATAAAACAAGAAAATAGTGCTTACTTACTTACTTAAGTGGCGCTACAGTCCGGGATGAACTAACTGCCTCCAGTTGCGCACTCCAAGTTGGTTGAGGTCGGTTTCTTCTTGTGCGCGCCACTTAAGGCGAGGTCTTCCTCTACTGCGTCCGACGTCTGGCTGGGAATTGAAGACTCTGCGAGCCGGAGTATTGGTGTCCATTCGTTCTACATGTCCTAGCCATCTTAAACGTCCAATGCGGAATTTTTTTTTGACTAGGGGTATGTCGCTGTACCGCTTGTATAATTCTTGGTTGAATCTTCGTCTTCATAGCCCGTCAACGCAAACGGGACCGAAGATTTTTCGAAGAATTTTTCTCTCGAATCGACCAAGGATTTCTTCATCCGCTTTTGATACGGTCCATGCTTCAGCGCCCTAGAGCAGGACTGGGATGATCAGGGTCTTATATAGGATCTCCTTAGTAGTTCGAGTGAGGGCTTCACTACTAAATTGCCTTCTTAGCCCGAAGAAACAGTGATTGGCAAGAGTAATTCTTCGTTTGATTTCTGACGAGATGTTGCTGTCAAAGTTAAAAGCAGAACCGAGGTAGACAAAGTCCCCTACTACCTCAAAGTTATATCTGTCAATGGTGACGTTCTGTCCAATTCGTCGATATTGTGTGTCCTCTCGTGTTGACAGCATATTCTTAGTCTTACCCTCATTTACTGCTAAACTAATTTTTGTCGCTTCCTTCTCTATACTAGCAAACGTGGCGATAACATCACGTTGAGTCCTACCAATGATGTCAATATCGTCGGCGTATGCTAATAGTTGCACCGATTTTTGTAAAATTGTGCCTCTGGTGTTGGCTTGGGAGTTTTGCACAATCCTATCAAGAATCAAATTGAAAAAGTCACATGACAGCGCATCGCCTAGCCTAAATCCTTTTTTGGTATCGAATGTGTCGGTGAGGTCGTTTCTGACCCTGATGGTGCAGCGAGAATTCTCCATCGTCATCCTACACAAACGGACGAGTTTGGGCGGTATACCAAAACTAGAGATGGTTCTGTATAGTTCGTCTCTATAAATGCTGTCGTATGCGGCTTTGAAATCGATAAAGAGGATTTTATTGGTTTACAACTCTCAATGGCACAGAGGCGTTTTTCTTTGCTGATGATATGTAGGTCTATTGCTTCCTTCCCAAAAGTGCTAACCACTTAATTTATTTCTTAAAAGCATTAAAAACTTTTAAAAGTAGATATGTATGTAAATCCCTATCTATTTCTTGTGGCATATGCCTATAAGTTTGGATATCAGATAGCTATTAAGTTGCTGATTATAGCCGACACAAGATCTCAATAAGCCTTGGATTTATTTCCCGATGCATATGGATTATTTTCTGTGCAAAAATATTGGACTGAGATCAAACGCGATCATACCAAAAGCTTTACGGGAAAAACAAGGAGGCATACAATGGTACAAGAAGGCGTTTCACTGTAGCGTTTCATATGGAATGATAATCCTTTCAAAATGTTGATAGTTGGGTTAATTGCCAATGTATAGAAGCACCAGAAATCCATTAGATCCCATTTTAACCGGCACTAAAATAAATGAAGTGCTCTATAAGTTTTCTGAAAAGATGTCTTTCAATCTCAATTCTGGTATAAGTGCTCCACTGGAAATTTATTAAATCATATTATCCTTTTGAATGGCTATCAATCAAAATAAAAATCTTAAAACTTACGCTTATTTTGTATAAACGATAGAAGTTCTAATGACCAACTTTCATGGCTCTTCATTCCCCAAAAAATATAACCACAATCGTCATCTGCCCTAAATATCGCCCCTTCAACTTAATTACGTTACTTTGACGAAGCAAATGAGAGAATAGCATTTTGTGCAAAATCACAAACTACTACATTTCCTCTTGATCGTTTAGTTGACTGAACAATTCCACTAAATCATTGAGTCGTCCTCGAAAGGAGGTATTCATACACACAAACAAATCTAGTTCTACTGCCCATTTAAGTGTCTCGTTTCCCTCCGCTCTCAGACTATCCTTCAAAAAGTTACCAACTTCTATTGCCTACTCCTGCACACAACTGGAATAGAGATAGTATAGCACTCTGTTGTCGTCCTCTCGAAACAATCTCAGTTGAAAAGTTATCTCCACCGTCACAGGCTAGACTACAAATCTACACCGAGAGCAGCGCATCATTAATTCCTGCGGTTTATTTATGACTTCCAGAGTACAGTTGGTTGATCTAACATAAAACACTAAACAACTCCTTCAGCGGCATCGCTGTCCCATCCAGATGGGACGGGGCATTTATCCTTCCAACTCTGGCGTACCACTATTCGGTTGATTAACATACTGTAATTGTGGCTAGAGAAGAGTTCAACAGCAGGCTCTCTAAGCATCATCGTCAACCCGGTCTGGTCTCTTGTTGGGAGTTAAAATATCGCTATAGCGTGCTCTCATCATCGACAGGGGCGGAACACAGGGTAGCACAGTTGTATCCCGAGCCACAACTGAGGCTCATCTTAAATGAATAAATTGAAAGTCAGCGCTCCGGCAAAAGATGGAAACTATAGCGCGCCCAACATCGGCATACCGTGTCCGGCCGATTCACCAGGATTCACCAGGCTCCACCCTTTTACACTTTGTTGCATCCTAATTGAGGTAAAGTGAATAAGTTAACTTCTGTCAGCTTTGAATGCCTCCCATGGGCTTAATGCAATGCAAATGTTGACCCACTCTAGCGCTTCATTCTAAGGACTAAGGAGCCATCTGTATGTCGTTGGATTTCGTTTTTTTTTTGTTGCTTTTGCTTGTGCCGGAAGTTGTTGCAAAAACATTGACGGTCCTACGGGGTAGTTTATATACCATTTAGTAGTTTATCATCCTGGTTGAGATACATATACAAAGATGGAGGATTATTTTTTCCTCCCTTACTCTTATGGCAAACTTTTAGGAAAATGTAAAACTAAACGAGTGGGTAGCATAATTCTGTTCCAGACAAACCCGCATAACGATCTTCAAATACAAGTGCATTAAATTGTGTTCTTCAATAACATCCAACCCACCCAAAGGACTCCACTCCATTTTTTTTTAATCTAAATGATTTATGATTCACATAAAACACGAAACCTATGGTTATGTTAAAACCGTCAAAAGCGAATTGCATGCTGCCTGCAATGCACTTTTATGAACCCTCAAAACCGCACACACCCAACAATGTAGATTGTAGATACATTTATCCAATTTTTCTTCGAAAATAATTACCGTTCGCTGTTACATAAAAGCCATGAGAATAAAAAAAAATATAATGAAACAACTTACCACTGCGGATGAGTGAGGACGTCCTTCCCACTGAAACTGTAGATTCGTGGTGCTTGCGAAAAGAATCCACCTTGTCCGTTGAATATACTATTCCAGGAACTGAAGAGGACATCTCCTCGTGTATTCACAACCGGCAGATTGCGGTCACTCTCGCGCACAATCGAATGAATATGTTGTGTCCTGTAAATATAGTTACAAAATAAAAAAAATGTTTTAATTTTTATAAAACTTACACAGATCAAGAAAATCGGGGCACAAAAATAAATAAGGACATGCAATTATATTCGTGTGGCTTGTGTGTATTCATTAATTTTAATGACTTTGCTATGAATGTCGTGATTCGATTCTGCGGACGGGCATCAATTGCGTTGCTTTTGAGTGTAAGGTGATTAAAATTATAGGACGCATGCATAAATCGGGCTTAAATATTGATACCTACATGTAAGAGGATGTGTCATAATACTTTTATCCTTGCTTGTATTTTGTGGGTTATTATGAATTTACAGTAACTGTTGCTGGGAAATCATATTATAAAAATGTAATATGATTGGATTTTTAAAGGGAGGTGGCGGATGTGCATTAAAATAAATCTGAGGTTAATCTACAATTTCAAAGGGATTTTTTATAAGAGCAATGTGCCAACCAAATCCACCATGTATTCATATGAAAAAGCTTACAGATTGTATATTCATTCGGAAGGACAAAAATTAACCAGTGACCACATCCTCATTGCAGCGAAGTCCGAGTTCGATTGCTCAACAAAAAGGAGCTACGAAGGGTATTATAATTTATACTTCAGGATGGTCATCTTAGAGAATCAGAGATAGTCATGGTCTACAAAGAACTGCTAAAAAAATCACTTTCTGCTATTTTTCACAATCCACCAAAGTCGCACTCAGTAACGCAATAATATTTAGCACCCAGCCCTTGTCACTCGGTGAGATATGTACTACCACATCATGGCTCCACTAAATAGTTGCAGAAGGACTTCCGTTAAGTAGTTGCTTCTATGTTTCAGGGTTTGGTAAATGGGTAGGTCCAACATAGGATGGAACCAAAAGTCATGAGGAATGGATAAACTAGTTCTCCATTCGGATCTATAAGGAAACTTTTCCAAGGTGAACAACGTGCAGAAAAACCTAACCCAATCACCAACAGATCTGGGATAAACCAACGTCAATGTTTACTGTGTATATAAACTGGTCCTTGCAAAATCACAAGTCAAGTGGATGACGAATGGAACATATCGTAGCTGCCCTGACTACGAACATATACATATCTGACATAGCATGCTAGAGCAAGGAATCAATATAATCAGTTACCATCGATGTAATATTGCATTTATCGGTCCCTCACCATCGATACTCTTGTCACCTGATTTTGGCACTCGGTATCATGATTCAACAACCAAGGAGCTGCAATGAAAAACCCTTGCGGCGCAGGAATAAAATATAAGTGAAGAAAATCAAATGAAGAAAAAAAACGAACAAATTGCCCCCAAAAGAAATCCAATCACCTTAGAGCAAGTTCAAACACAAGATGCGATCAAGAAAGCAAACCGCAGATGAATAAACGGCACAACGAGTCAAATATCCAAGCAACTCTAGCCTAATATTAACCAGAAGCGCTTCATCTGCTTAACGATGCTGAACGGATCAAACATCAGCACCATAATCGGTGTCCTCACAGAACACTGTCCGATAAGGCTACGCGGCCTTTTCAGCAATGACTTCTGTAGAAGCTGCTTGGACGATAAAGAGGAGGAAAGTATTACTCAACGTCTATCCTCTTATACAGCTCTTTTTTTTAGAAATAAGGAAGCTTCATCTGGAAGACTACTTCTTCGATAATCTTGGGGAGCTGGCTAGTATTAATGTCAGAAACCTCCCACGCTACACAGTTAGCTTTGAATGGTTCAATTAGGCAAACGAATATAGGGAAGTCGACGGATACACGTGGTACCACAACTGATATTTAAAAGTGCACGCGCAGCCATTACAACCTAACCCAAGCTAAGAGTATGTTAAAAGAACGATCAAATTACCTGGTCACAGGCACGCAGGTGTTAAGGTAGGAAACCTAGCTACCTCCAGTCATCAAAGATATAACCCTTCCTCCCAACATAAACGATGTTAGTGCAGCTATCAATAAGGTGAAGAATATCAAGGCTGCCAGAAGAATGTAATGGATTACCAGGGAAACCATCAAAAAATTAAATGCTTTTAGAGTTCACTGTTCATTTGCCAAATTATAAATCAAGTTTGGATAGGTAAAAGCTTGCCAGATGAAAGAAATATCTCTTCCATATTTTCCATCTTCCCTTGTCTAACTCCAACAATCGTGGAATTTCTGCTGTATATCCAACTTACATCTTACATAACGTAAGATCAATAGTCGTTTTTGCTGTCGGTGATATCACTTAACTTGCTTCACTTAAAACAATAATCGTCTCGATTACCGTCTGAGTGATAATCGTTTTCAAAGTTACGGAATGACCACCCAGTTTTCTGTAAACGCTATTATCGTAACATACCAGTTGTTACCAATCTGACGGTGATGACATGATGTAGGCCGTTAGATTGATTATAAACAAAATGTTCACACTAATACAAACCTTTTAAATGAAAACGAAGTTGAAACCAATCATCTTTTCATCGACTTTAAGCCTTTAAGCCAGCATCCACTGGAGCTTTATAAAGCATTGACTGAATTCCGAGTCTTTGAAAAATTTATCCACCTGTACCGCCCAACATATAAAAAGCGTTCAGTTTGGTAGTATCTGATTTAAAGTATTCCATATATGTACCAGATTTAGGTCGAAAGGTACTCTATCTTGCGATTCCTTTAAGGAATGCAGTAGCCTTAACAAATCTGCTCACTGTCTAAAGATTAAGAAAAATGCCTGGCTCTTTAGGTTGGATGGGTACACGACTTTGTCTTACTACTCCGTCTTCCAGAGTATTCGATTTCCAGCCAGATGCAGATGCACTAGATGATGACCTCACTTTTAGTACTTACAAGTATCAACTTGAAGTGAGCTACTAGAGAAAGCTATGAGACACATCTTTAAAGCGATTACCAAAAAAAAAAAAAATCATATAAGGTCATTTCAGCATAAAGGTGGTTACAAAGGAGACATTCATCAGTATTATAGGAAATCACAACCTTCACTACACCAACACCACAATAAGATGCTTTCTAGTACAGCCAGCATACGGATTACTGATTTTATAATCAATAAAAACACATAGAGGTCTCGGAACCAAATATCCGTCAATCAAGAGACCAAATGCGTTCATCCAGGTTTTTGATGTTCGAATTTACCGAGCGGTTAACGAATTTCCAATAGACAAGAAAGGCAATCGTAAGAGCCATCCCCATCCCATATGTTCAGAAAAAGTGTGTTACCCCGGCTAACAAATAGAAACCCCGGTTTAGAGGTTTTTTTTTTTTTTAAATATAAGGTAACAAGGCAATGCTGCAGGCGAAGACGACCACTGCTAACAATAACCGATCGGAAAGGAATTTCCTGTGTTGATCAGGACCTTTAAAAATACATAACAAGAGATTGATATAATATAACTTGTGCCATTTTTTTTAACGTCTTCTAGTACCAATGAATTCTTCTACACACAATTAATTCAGTTTTGAGAGAAGCAAACGCTAATATACTGGAACCCTTCAAATAACAAAACGAACCGAAAAGTAAACAAATCAAATGAGAAGGTCTCCGACAAATACGTAACTAAAATTTGTTGGATTCCTTACCCTTTCTGCCAAAACAGTCCTGTGATAGTTTAGTTTGTATCATTATTGTAAGATACAAAGTAAGGAAACTGTTTTTCGTCAGAAACTGACCTCAGCTGGAATGTTGTTCCACTGAATCAAAAAATCTCAGCTTAGCCGGTGAAGGAAAATCTCTGAAGCATCCGTAAATTAGGGGTCCTATTAAGTATGGAAAAGCACATTTGGCAAAAGGCCTCCATGGGTTTGCAGGCACATACTTATACTTTTTATCCATATTTTTCATGGGCGTTTTTAATGTTTCTCTTCCTCTAATTCCGAGAGGCTAACATCAACTCGCATAACTACATTGTTGCAGCCAAGGTAAGGATGAGGATATCCACTACGCAAAACAAATAAGAAGTACTGTGAACATATTTAATGTCGAAAGACTGCAATCACTTAAGCTCTCTATATATGAACACCATACTATCAGCTTTTATTGTCGAAGAACAATGGCAACTATGTCCGCAAGCCATTCGATCAGGCGCTATTAATGTGCTAGGTTTCTCGCATACACCGGCAAGAAACTCCTGGTTTGATTAAGAATGCCGACAGATGCAAGTAGACAAGACTGAAGCCATTGAGCTTTATAGGCAAAGAAGGAGGGAAGACAGTTTTTCAGAAAAAAAGGATGAAAAGCGCGCGATTGAGGATACAGAGAGATGTCGGTCCAGGAAAGATGTTCGATTAAAAAGGAGAAAGATTGTCGTGTAATATGACAAAGACAGGCATAAAAGATGAGAACAAAATCCTGTAGAGAGGAACAAGGAAATATCGTAGTTGAGAGCCAGTCGATGATGGGGATATCTAAACATAAGCTTAACATGGTGGTCAAAAATGACGGCATTCCCGCCAGGCTTTATAAACGTTTTTGGAGCTGAATTGGCAAGTAACATTAATCAACTCAACTCATAACCAAAATTTAGTCGGATGAAAGAATTCCTGAGAAATGTAAAGTCAGCATAGTTTGCATGATCCACAAAGAACGACAACCTCTGAATTACGCCAACTTTAGAGCCGTACTTCGCCTAAAAGATCCTATCTGCCGTAATATAAGATCGCCTGAAACCGATTACCACCAACCTGATCGGACCATATCAGTGTGGTTTTAGGCCAATAAAGTGCACAACTGTTCGAATAATCACACTTCGGCAGATCCTAGAAAAAATCAAGAAGTCCTAATAGAATCCCAACCTATGCATCAATTTCAAAGCCACATTCGACAGCATTTATAAAGACAAACTAAACAGAGCCAGTTCGTTTTACCGCGTTAACTCGTCCGTTTGTGCATGATGACGATTACGATGCTCCATCAGGTTCTGCAACGACGTCACCCAAACGATTTTGACAAGGTGACGCATTGTCGTTTGACTTCTGTCACATGATATAAAAGAGGATTATAAAATAACTCCCGAGCCCACACTAGCTAAACAATTTTCCAAATATTTGTTCAACTACTAGCATATGCCGACGATATTGACAACATTTGAACTAACAACCACGTTTGCTAGTATAGAGAAGGAAGCAGCAGATCAGTAAATGGGGGAAAGGCCAAGTATATGCTGTCTACACGAAAGTACACTTAATATCGACGAACGTTGGCATTGACACATATTGACACATATAACTTTGATGTAGGACTTTGTCCACCAAGGAAATAAAACGCAGAATTACCACTGCCAACCGCTGTTTCTTTGTACTATGAATCAAATTTAGAAACAAATCTCTCACTCGAACTTATCATCCCAGGCCTGCTATACGGCGCCAAAGCATGGACCGTATCAAAAGCAGATGAAGAATTCGAAGGGCGTTTTGAGTGATAAATTCTTCGAAAAATGTTCGGTCCGGTTTGGGATGACGGGCTAACGAAGATTCAACGATCTGTACAGCAACAAACACCTAGACTTCAACCAACTTGAAGTTGGCAACTGGAGGTAGTTAATTAAGGGCCGTGGTAATTGATTGATTGATGTCCCCAGCCCATAATCCATATCAAATACTTTGCGGGTGCCTTAGTTTTTTCGTTAATAAAATGTGGTTTCTCTGAACTCCATATACTGATATTTTCACGATGAACAAAGCCATCAAGATGAAAATGAGCCTTTAGGATAATTTCGCTTAAAAAATCAGCAACGACTTGTTGAAGTCCGAGAAACTTTATATACCGATTGAATTCTTTAGAACTAGGGTACTGATTGACATACGTTCATATAACATATTTGTGGGACATAAACTCATCAAAACTCAATATGAACTTTAAATAGAATCTGCATTCTGTGTGCAGGTATCTAGATCGTAATTTGTATTAAATTTTACTAACGGTTTGTACCTGCCTGTCAAATTCGTCATTTCATCGGCATAAATTCCCTGTTGGATTGAAATTTCAAAATCGCCATCAAAATATGATGCTCGAATTCCAATGAACTTTGCCGGATAATTGGTCCATGACACATGTCACACCTCACCCACCTCTTAATTGGACACCACATTCTAAATTCAATTGTGTATTCAATGGCTGCCATCACCACCCCATTCTGTTGCTAATTTCATCTGATTTATTGAGACGATTCGTTCCATTCACTTAAAAAAAAACAGCCGCCTCCCCCTGAAGGGCTTCTCATGATTTCGCCCATAAACATCGAAGCAGGTGCAATTTATATTCCCTACTTCAACACAGATCACATACTCGTTTTCTGCCAGAACAAAAAAAAAATAAATAAAAAAAAACAGAAAAACATTTGTTAGCATTTTGTTACCAATTTGCATACAACCGAAAAATGAAGATGAATAGAGTACGAGTAGGATTTCGCATCGCATCCACCACAGAGCCGTGCGATTTAACCGACCGATGTGTAATAAATCATTCAAAAATGTGCGCTTCCTAAAAAAATAGTACGCGGAGTGAGGAAGGCAGAGGGGAAATGCAAAAAAAAAAAAACGAATTCCCAGCAAATGTTCTGCATAATGTAAGGCTGCCTTACGGATGGGAAATCTTCAACCTCATTCATTCATCTCTCGCACATCCGAACCATCCTAGTTTGGGTGAAACTTTCGGGTCAAGTTGCGAATTCACACAACCTTGCCATAGCAATTGGGGAAGTACAATGTTAATCGGTCTTCAAACCGAGGTATCTCTCTCACTCTTGACGTAGCGCTGGGCTCAGGGCTGGTGTATCTGGTTCTATTATTTTTTTTTTCTTGTGACCACTTTAACCCACTCTCGCTCTGACTTCGATACTCGTGTCGTGTTCATGTATCTTCTGCATTACACTCAGACTGTTCTAGTTTAAAGTTTGCTCTAATTAGGGAAAAATAAGGTGTACTTGGTTGAGAGATACACAGATATGGATACTTCTACATAAATGTATCTGCGTACGGGTGTAATGCTGTTTTGTGTGAGCCGCTGTTCGTATCTGGTGTTCCGAATATGGCACAAGGATTCCACATGGTCATAATAGATTCAGTGCTTGTACATTAGTTAAATATTTGCAGATTCCGTTTTTCCTTTTTTTGCTATGCTCCAACCTTGTTTTAAGTGGAACCCTAATTAGGTTCATGCGTGATGTATGTGTGATGTATGTGTGATGTACGTGTGAGTATAAGGTTTATTCTGGAGAACTCAAGTGGTTTCATTCTTTTATAAATGTTTGAGTTGAAAGTAAACTAAAGGTGAAAGGTGGAATTTTTTTTTCAACTCATTTAGTCAAGGGTATAGTGTGGTGACCCACTGTGGGAAATGTTTCTGTAGATGCAGATATATCTAGGAAATTTTATATAACGATTTAGCTCATTTCGTGTTAGGTACACAATTGATCACTAAAGACCGTCATAATTGTATCTAGAACGAGCTGACTTGCTGCTTTGCTCAGATTTTCCACGAAAACCATTTAGGGGAGTGTAGTTAAACCAACATTAGAAAAGATTTTCAAAAACTTCTTAGCTGTGACATTTCTGTGCGGCAGAAATAATAACTTCGAATACTCAAATGAAAGGAGAAGCGAGGTAGGTAGGTACGCATTTGTCAAAAACGACAAACAGTGCGAACCGAAGAAGTTATTGACGTTATTGTGTAGCGCAGTGTTGAGGAGAATTCGAATCAGTCGACTTGCTTTGTGCACAACAATTGGACCTACGCCCATCCACTTTGTAGTCGATTTTACGGAATGATCTTGGCTTAAAAGCGTATAAGATCCGGATTGTGTCAAAATTGAAAGCACGTGACCAATTTACGCGTCCTAGGTTCGTTGAATGGGCCGAAAATGTGATTCAGCTTGATTCTCATTTTCAACGCAAAATTTTGTTCTCCGATATTTGATTCAATGGATATGAAAGCTAAAAAGGCCAACGAAGTTCGTGTCTGAACCCGGAACGTCCGGAAGCCATAAGATACTATAAAGCAGATATTACTGTCATCCAGGAAATACGATGGGATGGGCCGGGTAAAATGAGGATGAAAAACTGTGACATCTATCTACTACCGACCGTGTTATAGTGAGCAGAAACAGCAACAATTAGGATGTGGATTTGTTTTAAGTGCCAGGCCTAGGCATGAAGTCTTATGATTTCAAGACATTAGCGAACGCATTGAAAAAATCCGCATCAAGGCCAAATTCGCCAATATAAGCCTTATATGCGCTCACGCTTCGACGGAAAAAGATGATATCGCGAGATTCTACGAGCTCCTTGACAAAAGTTATGAGCGACTAACGTATAAGATCGTGGTGGGCAATTTGAATTCAAAGGTAAGAAGAGATGACATCTTAAGCAGTATTGTCGAAAAACACAGCCTACACGACAAAAAGTCTGGCCACGGATTAAGGCTAACTGATTCGCTACCGAACGAAATGACACTACAGCCAGTACACGGTTTCCTCACCTCAATATTCAAAGGGGACAGGGTGGTCTCCAGAACGGTCAATCATATTGACTACATTGCGATATACAAGAGGCACGCATTCAGTATTTTTGATGTTGGAACATGCGAAGGGACTCACTTATACTCGGATCACTAGCTACCACAAGCATCTAATATCGAAGAACAATAGGAACGCTATCAACAAGACATAAGATCAGCTGCAACTGATGTGCTTTGTTTCTTGCGCCCACCAACAAGAAACCCCTGGTCTGACGAGGAATGCCGACAGATGCTCTCAGCAAAGATCGAGGCCTATTCTGCAGACTGTTAAGCGGCGATGACAAACAATCTCCCGCTGTCCAGCGGAACGAACAATTCATTATTTGGGACGACAGTAAAAACTACCAACCACTCGACCTAAAATATAGTCGGCTGAGATGATTTGGTAAGTAACATTGAGTCAAATTTGGTCCGATGAATGTATGTCTGAAGAATGGAACCTCAACATCGTTTGACTGATCCACAAAAAAGCAGGAGACCCTCCGAGCTGCTTTAGATACAGAGGCATAAGTCTCCTAAACATCGCCTACAAAATCCTATCTGCCTTAATATCTGAACGCATGAAACCGTTTACCAACAACCTGATCGGCCCTTATCAGTGTGGTTTTAGGCCAGGAAAGTCCACAACGGATCAAATGTTCATACTTCAGCAGATCCTGGAAAAGAACCCTTGTTTGTTGACGGGCTATGGAGACGATTATTCAACTAAGAACTTTACGAGTTGAACAGCGACATGACCCTAGTCAAAAAAGAAGAACTCCACATTGTACGTGTTGCCTATGGCTAGGACACAGTGAATGGACACCAATACTCCGGATTTATTTAAAAATCTGAAAAATGTTGATGAAAAATGAAAATTTATCGTGAACCTAGGGTCGTGTGAAAATTTCAAAACCTGAAAAATTTTGATGAAAAACGAAAATTTATCGTGACCCCAGGGTCATGTAAAAAATTCAAAATCTGAAAAATTTTGATGAGAAATAAAAATTTATCGTGGCGCGCACATGTAGAAACCGTTAACTAAGGACCGGGTTAATTGGGGATGCATGTTATGGCCCAGTTTCATTCCGGACCATTGCGCCACTTAAACAAGCCAAATTTTCGAATTTGGAGTGGAAAAAACCCAGAAGACTTTGTCGAGACGCCCTTACAACCATTAAAATTCACTGTTTGGTGTGCTTTATGGGCTGCTGGAATCATCGGTACATGATTTTTGACTTCTTCGTTTCTTAGTTGAATGGCATTGACGTGACAGAGTTTTGGTTTCAAGATGGCGCAACATGTAACACGGCGCGCGACACCATCAATTTATTGCGAGAAACATTTGCTGATCGCAAAATTTCGTGACCTGTAATCTGTCCTCAAGGTTCTCATACGTTTAGATTTCATTATTTAGGAGTATGTGAAGTCACTAGTCTATGCCGATAAACCAGACACGTTGGTAGATTTGGCAGTCAACATTCGCCGTGTTATTACTAATATACGGCCACAGTTGCTCAATAAAGCTGTCGAAAATTGGGCTTAACGATTGCGCTTCATTTGACCTGGCCGTGGCACGCATATGCCCGAAATCATATTTAATCACTAATAGCATTAAATTATTAGGTATATACATCCTAAAATGGCAGCGTCCTCTCAAGCAAAGTAGCTGCTTATCTATTGTAAGGTATGACCTGGGTATAAATTTATTTATGCATTGCCTAGTAAATTTACGCATAATCATGCGTTAATTTGACTTACAGTGTGGTTATAACTCAAAATGGACGACATCTTCCTCAACAACACGTCCACTCAACGATAGATACTAGCGCTGAATGGTTAATAAGATCTTTAGGAGGAAAGGTCATAACGACCTTCCGTGTATTAAGCTCCAACGAACAACTGACAATACAAACATTCTTTTGACAGCAGGAATCGATCCAGGGGAAGCCGTCTTTAACGACGATTTCTATGTTCTTGAAGATCCTCAGGAGAAAGTGGAGGCAGTGGGGGCTGTTTTTCAGGAAGTGTATAAGGTGAATGATAGCATTCGCCCGAACCGCGTCCTGGAATACAATGCCCTGCTCCATCACTTCTACCTCAGAAATGACATAACGCAATGGAGATCTGAGAACCGCGGTTTCACGCAGTTCAATGATGAAAACTTGGCAAACGCCATAGTCGCCAAGCAATGTGGGTCTAGTCCCCTGTTAATTTCGAAGGTGGAACTCCAGATCATCTTAGATTCCATAAAGAAAAAGAAGTCAGGGGAGTCGATGGTATATCCAACATTGTACTGCGACATTTACCCCCTGAAGCTGTGGACATTTACGCCACGCTGTTTAAAAACGCGCTGAATAATGCATATTATCCAGTGGATAAGTCTCCTTCCGAGTATCAGCAAGGTATTCGAAAAGATTCTCAATCGGGCTCTGTTCAAGTGGTCTGAGGACAAGAATATTATACAAGAGAACCAGATTGGTTTCAAGGCCGGATATGACTGTATTCATGCCGCCTCCAAATTCGTCTCTGATATACAATGGAACAAAGCCAAAAAACAGTGCAAGGGTGCATGTCTGGTTGATTTGGAGAAGGCTTTCGACACCGTATGGTTAGAGGGCCTCTATCTAAAGCTGACCAGACTTGGCATAAGTAAACCACTGCTATATATGCTTCATGCTTCAAGTGGCAATGTAACTTCTACCAACGAATTTTTTATTAAAAATGGTCTGCAACAGGGAGCGGTGAACTCGCCGATTCTCTTCAGCATTTACACCAGCGATATTCTAAGTAGTCTTACTCAGGCAATTGCGTATGCGGACCATCTTATCGCGTACAGAACAGCACCTACTGTCGAGTTCATCCGAACACTTTTGCAGCGGGATTTCGACAAGATCCAGAGATATTGTGATGACTGGAAGTTGAAAATCAACTTTCAGAAATCGGAAACTATCCTGTTTAGGACACCGTTGTCTAGGGCCTCTAGGGATACGAGAAAGAACTGGCGCAAGCTGGTGATCGTTGGACCAAAGGGACATCCACTGGCGAGTAAAAGTGTAGTAAAGTACCTTGGCATCTGGCTGGATCAGTATCTATATTTCGGAAGACATGTAGATGCTGCTCTGGCGAGAGCTAGGGGAGCATTTGCCCTGACAAGACGATTGTTTTATAGCAGCCGTCTTGACAGCAGGGTGAAGGTGATTTGCTACATGTCTCTTATCAGGTCGATGATTGCCTATGGGTGCGCGGTTGCCCCATCTCAAATGGAAAAGATACGGGTGTTTAAGAGGCAGTGTTTGAGAAGCTGCCTTGGACTTCACAGAACACCAGTATTTGACTACACAAAATATTATTCCAACCAGGTCCTATACACGGGGCCAACATAACAGGATAGACAATTTTCTGGTGAAACTCATTCGGTTTCACGCGGCAAGAGCGATGACCTCGAGCAATAGTCTCATCTTTGGGGCCTTCTACCCCAATGATGAATATTTTGAAAGTGCGCGTTTAAGCAGCTTTATTCCGCCTGAAGCTTTCCTATTTTTGGATAGTCGAGGGCTGATACAGGACAGATCAGCGGTCTTCCATCGTCTTCCGACGAACTGTGGATAGGCAGCTCCTGTACGACCGAGACGTAGTCGCTCAGGGCGGAGAAAGCGCCTGTGGTTCAGCAGGAGTGTGTCCGATTGGACCGTCGGAGTAGATGGCAACAGGTTGTGGTGGCTACAAATTTAGTTGAGTTAGAGTTAGTTTACTTGAAAATTGTATGGCCGACTTATATACTTTAAGGTTAACGTTAGGTTTAACAGTCAGGGTGGCACACAAAAAAAAAAATCACAAAAAAATACAACAAAAAAATAATAAAATACAAAAATGCTTGCTGTGGCTGGTCTAGTTTTTAAGTTGTTTTAGATAGATAGATAGTTTATTTTGTATATAATTTTACAATAGGTTTGTTACCGCACATTTTTACACAGAGATTTAATAACAAGTACTTTTCTTCTGAAATATTATATATTAGATTATTAGATAACTATGAGAGACAAATATAAGATTGTTTTTTGGAGAAAAAAAAACAAACAAAAACTCCAAATATAAAGAGCAAAAAAAAAAAATTAATATAGAAATATAAAGGTTAAAAAAAAGGTTAAAAAATCGGGTAAAAATATGTTATGACTAGCAATATTAAATAAATTAATTGAAAAAAAAAAGAAAAATAAATAAATAAACAAATAAATAACTACATAAATAAATAAACAACTTCAATAGTATTAAATAAATAATAATAATAATAATAATAATAATAATAATAATAATAATAATAAAAAAAAAAATAAAAAAAAAACAATTAATAAATAGCAATTAACAAAAAAAATTTAAATAAATAACAATTAAATCAAAAAACAAATAAATAAATAACAATTAAATAAATAACAATTAAATAAATAACAATTTAATAAATAACAATTTAATAGATAACAATTAAAACAAATGCCAATTAAATAAATTAAGTAAGTTAAACAGTAACAACAATAGAAAAAATAAATAGAAGAATAAATAAAGGACAGTTAAAAAATGTACATATAATTCTGTATTAATTTGTGTTCAAAGCATTTATTAAAGGATTATCAGCAAAAGCGCAACGTTCAAAAAAAGTGCTATTGAGTTTAGCAATTCTATTGAATATCAAATCAACATTTGCTTTATTATGTAGATCTCTGGTTGAGTGGTGCCAAGGTAAATTTAACATTAATTTCAAAATTTTATTTTGCGATATTTGCAGTTTTTTTATATGACACTTTGCACAGTCTCCCCATACTTGGCACCCATAAAGTAAAATCGCTTGAAAAATGACCTTAAAAGTTGTTTTTATTTAATTTAAGGTGCCCGCAGAGGATCAGTATGTTATTAGTTAAGTAGGATAGTTTTTCATTAATTTTTGTCTAGCATGTGAGTTAGTTCTAAGTTGAATTTAAAATAAAAATGAATTTGAAAAAAAAAAACTAGCGCTGACTGGGATGTTATGAACGCGCAATGTATTATTGGGTATATTTAAAGAGAGGGAGCTATATTTTCTTTTCGGGTGAGTCAATTTTAACCCTTGCAGAGTTAAATAAAGCTAACATTAAAATTAACTTCAAGTATGTTATTGCATATTAACCCAACCTCGCACCCACCTCCAATTCAACAGTGATCCTAGCAGGGGGATTGCAGGGCATCATGGCCAACCCATATGTATTTTTTATTATTACCCAAAAATATTGAAGTTATTTTCCACCTTCAGTGGTGTTCAGAGTTGAGTCAAACAATTGAGTAATGATATAAATTTAAGGACCATTTGACTTTATTTCCATGTGTTTTTTGCAAATATTGCAATTTACATAGCGTGACAAAGCTAAATCGGTATTATTCCGTTTCGAAACCCGAAATAATTTTGAATTTGGTCTTATTTCCTTTGGCCTTATTTCACGTCACGTATCTGGTCCAAAAACTCTTTTCATATTTTTAGTCTGCCGATGTTTTCGAATTTATCGAAGAAAACTGTAAAATATGTCGCATATTCTCTTTGCTGGTGTTCATCTTTGGCACGCTCTTAAAATTAAAATTGAGTCACAAAACTATCAGAGAAGTCTTATCTTTCTAATGGCATTAAGTGTTCGTCCGGTAGGATTTTTTTTTAGATCGGTCGATAGTTTTCTACTTCATTCTTACTACCGGACTTAAGGTGCAACTAATGAATATTTCCAACGATTAATATTTACAGAGGAAATCTTTAAACACTCATTCAACCAGACCAGCAGGTCATAAAGATGCAAATCAAACCCAACGCAGGTGTACTGTCAGCACCCCTTTTGTTGGCCAGGGTAATCGTTAACCGCCTACAACTGTCAGAATGTTAATTACTGTCCAACCTCGAATACGCTGTTGCCTAGCATGTGACAAGGTGATTAGGTTTTTGCTAAATACCGGCTATTTGCCTCGATGGAAGTGAAAGGCCGTCATGTTTTTATAGTTTCGTTTGCAATAAATTAGTTTTCTTTGTGTGTAGGTGCATATTAATATACAACAATTGAATGTAGTTGTAGTTGTGCTCCTGTGAGAGAAGTACACACAACTAGACCTTTAAATGGGTTCTAGCCAATATAATGGCTCTGTTCGAATATGGTAGTGTTGTGTTGGATTTTGAGGGGTTGGGTTTACTCATAACTTAACACAGTTTGAGTACACATAGCTAATGCAATTTTTTGGGGGAAATTTTATTATCGAATCGAATGTTCAATCGTGATAAGAGGAAATAATATCTCAGTAGGTTATAGTGTGACATCTGACACTGACATGGAAAATTGGTATTGTCCCAACGGATTTGGTAATTCTGAAATTATTCCTGTTAAGGTTTGGGCTTTGTGGTAGAATAAATGTTTTTAGATTTAGAAATGTTGGTCTGTTGAAGAGTATAAGTAAGGTACCTACTTAACAAGGCAGATTGACGTTATAAATTTTGAAACATTTTGAATGCAATTTTTTTATATTATTTTATTCCATTTTAATGAATGGAATGTGAGACCATTAAATACGAGATGTGGAGGCAAACAACAACTAAAAACTGACATTACTGCCTTCCAAAAAAATAAGATGGCATAGACCGGACAATAAGTGGATGAAAAACTGTGACATCTACTACGGACCGTATTATAGCGAGTACAAACAGCGACTATTCGGGTGCAGATTTTTTATAAGTCCCAGACTAAGGCAAGAAGTTTGATGTTTTCAAGACATTAGCGAATGCATTGCAATAATCCGCAAAATTCGCAAACAAAAGTTTTATACCCGCTCACGCTGCGATGGAGGAATATGATGATACAACGAAAGACTGTTTCTACGAGCACCTTGACAAAAAACGCATCCTGCGCGCCACCACGGCAACGGACTTAGTTTAATTAACTTCGCTGTGGAACTAAATGCCACATAAGCCAGCACACGGTTTCCTCACCTAGATATACATCAGAGGTAATAGCGGCCACAATGCGACATATAAAAGGAATTCATCCACTTTTTTCGATGTCCGAACATTTCTAAGGACTGGCATTGACTCGGATCACTACTTTGTTGCAGCCAAGGTGAGAATTCGGAAACAACAAATGCGAAATACTGTGAAAAAAATGTCGAAAGACTGCAATCGCAAGAGACCACGCAGACTTGTTCAGAAGGTTTTTTTTTTTTAATTTTTCGCTAGTAATACCATACCACCAGCATTTGACATCGGAGACCAACAACAGCAATTGATGTTCTAGGTTTGACGATTAATGCCGAAAGATGATCGCTTCCAAGAATACTGTCTATACGCCAAAGCAGCAGTTGATGACGAGAGGTGCTAAAGAAGCTGCCCCTGAAGGTAATATAATAGTGATTGAACATTTAGAAACGTGAAATTCCAGAAATGATATTCGTAAGTTTTACCACAACGTGTGAAATTTGAAGTTGTATGGGGTTGTCCTCCTAAGATTTGCCATTAACACTGATCTCGTCAGAAATTAAACGAAGAATAGCTATTGCCAACCATATTTGAACTGGCGAAGAAAGAAATTTAATAATAAAGCCTACATTAAAACTACTGAAGAGATCCTACACACACATTCGAGGAAGACCTCATTTTAAGACCTCTAACCGACCTTTAACAATATACAATCTACAACAGTTCAAGAGGCAATAAATATCTGCAAGAATCATATCGGGAGCCCATTGAGCGTTATAGGTTCTTCCCACCAGAGAAAATTTTATAAAATAAAGGCGCTGGCTAATTAGAGAGCCATGTTTTTTGGGGCTTTACTTAAGAAGGGGTGGTAATGTAACTCATTACTAGACTCACGATTTTTCGTTTTCCATGGGCATTGTATCTCTAGTTCTGATGTCTTACATTTTGGTAAAACTTCCAAAAATCATTTTTGTAGTGTCCGTTTTCATTCTGCGATTGCTTATCTTCTTTTTCTCCGCATTTTCAAAATGTAAATGTTATCAATTAACAATTCTCCTTTGGCTTATAAGCTTTAACGGAAGAGTGGACAAAAGAGTTTCCTTTGAGTTTACTGATGCTAATGATTCTTTGTTTTTGGAGCAAGTTCTTGCTATCGATGGTTTCCTGTCCGATTCGTCGATATTGTATATACTCTTTTGTTGACAGCATATACTTGGTCTTGCCCTTTATGAATGCTTACCTCGTGGATATAGAGATACTTTTTATTTGATAAAGTATATTTTCCATTTTAAAGAGCCTGGTGTTAATACCATCGCCAAGACGGATGTTTCTTGATTCAAAAATGTTCTCATTAGAGTGGATATGCTCATTTTTAGGTACCAATTGGATCGTTAGGCTCACGTAGATGATAAAATTGTAAGGATGTGATTTTTCCTACTTAACTTTCTTGACTCGAGACTGACGCTCACTTTCTCGTGTGAAATCAAAATAAAGGGTCTTCCAATAGGGACTTCCGAACTTTGACAGTTGGTGAATAAATTTGAGTCGACTGATTCACGAAACGACATACCAACATAACACCCGTACGTCGACGATCTGCTGAAAACATCGCCGCTGTTCATCAGAGACAGTCGATTTCGTGTCGCTCAAAAGAGCTCGGTCTTTTGCAGACTTTTTGCGCGAATTTTGCTCCGTGATTTAAGCCTGCACCCGCACAAAAATTCAAGCTGAAGGTAAACGAGCATAGACAACTGAATGCTGAATGGGCTCTCTCTCATCGCAAAATCATCCACAGCGATGAGGCCTATTTCTGTATGAATGGGTACAGCAACAAACAAATAATTGTCGAATATGGGAGGATAACAATCCACATGAGACCCCAAAAAGTCACCGTTGGGTGTGGATTTTAAGCTGGCGTCGTCATCGGTCCATATTTCTTTAAGAACGACGTTAGCCAGGCCATCACAGTCAACGGTGAATGCTATAGGTCGATGATTAGTACCTTCTTTTGACCTGGATTGGATGAAATGGACACCAACGACATGTGGCTCCAACAGGAGGGCGCTACGTGTCACACAGCTCGACCCACATTGGAAACTCTGCACAAGTGATTCGAGGGCATAGTCAACTAACGTGGAGGTGATGTAAACTGGCCACCGATATCGTGCGAATTGACAACGTTAGACTTTTTCTTGTCGGGTTTTTCTGGAGTCGCAGTTTTATGTGAATAAAACCCTTAAAGCGCATAATATAACCCATGCCATCGGTCAAATTTAGCCTGATTTTTCCCGAGTCATGGAAAATTTGACATTTCGGATGGGCGCCCCATAGAAATAGCGCTTAATGAAACCCCCTTTTTATACACCTTAAAACTTCAAACATAGATCAGCATGTTCTACCTCCTCCCAAATATGCGTACCTCTTATGTAATACGTCTACCATTTAACTTCAAGCTTCTTCAGTTAACTGACTTTAGAATTCCATCGACTTACAATGTACTGCTATGCCAACAGCAAGCATCCTTTCAATTTTAGTTGATGCGAATAGGTAAAGCGAATATAGGTAAACTCAACTTTGCTGACTTTTAACAGAATCCAATTAATTGATATAAATAGCATATATACCGTTGCCCATAGAAACCGTTTACTCCTTTCTTAAGGGAGTACCAAAAAAAATACCATGCTTGCAATTTCCTGAGATAATTACTTTCATGTCACACGTGTGTGCATAGATGTACGAGCACTTCGTAGGTACCTACACATCGCTCAACTCTCAGTAAATAACAACAGCTTTTACCTTCCAAAAAGTGCTCCACCGAAAAACGACGACTTTCACCCTTGTCAGAGGGCTTTTGTCTTAGATCCTCAAGCAGGTACTCGTCGATCTCAAAAACAGGTGTTTTCATGATGAAACTTCAGTTAAATAGCACACCTATATAGAGTACAGATAAGGAGATACAAACCAAAGAAAAAATACAGAAATACCAAAGTATAGAGCTCGTCCTGAACACACTACTACTGGACAACTTGACTGTTCGCTTCAGAAACATCCATTTGAGCACGTTTCTTAGTAAACAGTTTTTGTTTTTCTTCTTTTACCGCGTTCTTGTATGAGGCGAAGATTACAAGGCAAGTGCACAGTCTACAGATATAGCATTCACACATGTGTGTGCATACACACAAATATCCTTCTATTATCCTTCTGAGGTTAAATTCAGCATTTTTATAGAAAGAAAAGCTCGCGGTGCCACCTTTTGTGCTCATGACCTTTTGACAAAGGACACTTCGCACTTGACTTGGGTATGGGAGGCCGCTCTATAACAATGGTTGTGTACATTCTAGATGGTGGTGGCGGCAGGGACAAATTTATAACAAGAGGCAAACACAATTTTTCTATCCCCCATTTTTGTTGTTGTTAATATTAAGGACTAGGTTGGGTTACCAACATCAGCGAATTTCCTTTTCCACCCGCACTTACATTAAATCCAATTGTCAAGGTATTGAGTACAGATATGCCAGTGACATGTGAATATGTGGTATCCTAAGACGACCAACTCTTGGGTAAGAATAATCCTCGTACAAAAAAAAATAACAAATCGCTGAGAAATCCGAAAATTATTTCAGGATATGACATTTGTCACCTACCTATAGGAGATAGCTGAGACGTAAACAGCTTGTCAATGTGCTGTAATCAGATTGACGTCTTGACATCGATAATCCGACGAAATTCAATTGTGGATTTTGCAAACACACGTACACACTAATTCAGCTTAGTGCTGGGATGTATTTTTTTTTATTAATACCGAGATTGGCAGGACCTTTTATATGTTTTTGTGGTGAAATTTATCAGATACGTACCTCGCTGAGAGGAAGGCTCTGAACGCCTCCTCAACCAGACCGGCCTTTCTCGCCTGTCGATGACACTGGAAGTCGGCACGATGAATACCTTCGATATTGCCAGAGTGTGGCTCATTAAGCGCTGCTATCCGTAGCTGGAAATAGAGGAATGACAACAAAAAAATGAATATGGAGCATTATGAAGCAATTAACTTTGATTGGCATTTCGGTTAAGTGGATTATTTTTAAGTGAAAGGGCAGATTTTATGGATTATTAGTTGAGGCTATAAGTGGATAAATAATTGGATCGATAGGGGGTCACTTTTTTAACTTGCAGCTAATTAGTACTTTTTCTAACATTGAGGTTGGACTTTGGGAAATGAGGCATTTACAAGGAATAGCACAGAAGACACTGTTGATCATGATTTTAATAAAGAAAAGGGATTAGGCTGCAGGAAGAAACTCGTAATGTTGGATGTACAATATAAAAAATGACTAGGAAACTATTAAATGATTAATTTCATGCGCTCAACCTACTTGAATCTATTTCATACTCCTTCCCTTAAATGAAGACGAGTAAAAATGGAAAACCTCAATGGATTTCTACAGATTAAAGAGTTCTCATTCATAATTAAAGATGACTTTTTCGAAAAACCAAGTGCCCTAATCAAATTCCATCTAGATCCATACAAAAATAAATTGAAAAAGTCGGAGGCTATTTAGTAGTAAAACAGAAGGCGCCATTTCCACAACTCATCTGCTATCTGCTGCCTCAAGAAAGCAAATAACACTTGTGGACGATATCAAGCCTACAATTCATTGATCTACTAATAGAAGCACTGAACGATATTTAGCGAAAAATTCATTGAACTATTCCTAGGAATACATTTACCAAGGCACCACTCATGGCTTCACATTATGAATTAGCACCTGGAATGTAGGCACGATGTACACCCCGGTTGCTATTCAAAAACTTGAGTCTGCAAGACATTACAACGATTCAGGAAATACGCTGGTCTGGGTCAGGAATACAAAAATGAAAAACATGCGACATTTATTATAGCTCCCAAGCAATGGTGCACGTATTAGGAAGCGGATACCAACATAGGTTAAAAGTAATCGACTTTAAGCCGAATAGTGATTACATGGCTGTGATCCACATCAGAGCAAAGTTTAATAGTATCAGCCTCATATGATCACATCACACGTTCTTACCGATGAGACTGAATAACCTATCACGAAGACATTTTACATCCTTCTAGGTGGCGCCTGTCTGGAATACGATGTGAAAAAATGACTAGGGGCATACAATGAACAAATCGGTAAGAAAACATCTTCGGCGGGTTAGGTGGAATGCACAGACTAGCAGTTTTCGCAGCAGAATGTTATACTAATTATCAACAGCACTAGGTTCCCACGCCTTCGAATCCAAGAAGCAACCTGGTGGTCAAACCAAGTATACCATGTACTCATCGATGAGGCAAGCACCTAACATATTGAATATACACACATTCAGAGGGGAAAACGTCGACTCTGACCACTTTCTAGTCGCAGCCAAATTAAGAGGCCGAATGTCCAACAGGAAGACGCTACGAATGGCGCAAAAAAAGAGCGTTCACGTTGGTCACCTTAGTTAGCAACAACTGAGTGAGAGACTCCCCGCTGTGCCTCATCCACCACCAATATCAACACCCAGTGGTACAGCACTGCAATATGTATCCAGTGGATGCAGCACCGCAACTTATCAAAGTAGTAGCCGAAACCACCATAGGATAAAAGGCGTCCACAAAAATATGACAGAACTTGAACGTTCCAAAAAGCGATGACAGAAGCGCTACATATCAAGGCGCTACATCGCAAATCTCGTGCGGAGTGGGATGAGTATTAAACTATAAGATGGGACTAGAGGAAAATTCTTTGTAGGAGAAAGAAGAACACGTCAAGTCTCGCGACAATTTTACAAAAACCCAAACAACCTGCAATCGGCCTTAAAAAAATTAACTCAAGCTCTACGAAATAACAATGGCAAGCATTTCTAGCAGCTGCTTAATAGACATATTTTCGAGAGAGTGATAGGGTAAGAAACCGTCCCACCTCCAGTCAACGAGGAGGTAACCCTAAAAGAGCTAAAGAAAAACAATTCACCCGCTTCTGATGGATTACCAGTAGAACTTTTCAAATACGGAGGTGTTGCTATAGAAGTGTGCACCAATCAATCAACAAAGTCTGGTTGGATGAGAGCATGCCCAACGACTGGAATATCAGCTGAAAATGTCCCATCTACAAAAAAGGTTATCCCATGTCTTGCAGCAAATACTGAGGTGTACTACTAAATGGTGTACATATATAAAATTCTATCCAACGAACTGTATGAACTTCGGAACGTACCAGTGTGGATTCCGGCCCGCCAGATCGACCATAGAACAAATTTTTAACTCTAACGCAATTTCTGGAAATGGCCAACGCCTTTCATGTCAAAACATTGCTATCTTTCGTTTCATCGACTTGATGGTGGTATGCGTATGCCTTGAGCTTTATAAGCGATGAAAGCATTCGCGATTAAAACAGCTGTGCCGCATAAGACTGAAGGACACCCGATGCAACGTTCAGTTTGGAAAAAGCTCATCTGAACTTTACCAAACATGTACCATGCTCGAACAGATAGTGCATAGGGCAGGACTCAATACGCAAGGCACTATCTTCTTCAGATCCGTTCAGCTACTGGATTATGCAAACTTTGTCGACATAAAGGCCATCGACATCGTGTCATTGTAGAAGCATTTACGGTCATTAATGAAGAGGCTAAACGCTTTGGTCTTGAAGTTACCGAAGACAAGACAAAGTATATGCTATCAACAAACAAAGTACTCTAGCACTATTGATAGCAATAATTTTGAGGAAGTTAAAGACTTCATCTACCTCGGAGTCAACATCAACCCTGCGAATAACACCGTTATGGAGATATGACGATGACTGTCGTAGAAACCGATTCTATTTCGGATATTAAAAACAAGTGGGATCAAAAACCCGAAAGTCCAAATGTTTGCTCTACCGGACCCTTATCCTACAACTCCTACTCTACGGCGCCGAGGACTGCACAATAAGCAGGGAAGCTGAGCAAATTTTGGCATGGGCCAGAAGACCGTTAACGAGCATTCAAAGCATCATCGAATAGCTCCAAAAATTTATTCGCCAAAATTCGTTATGCTGAAAATTCTTAACGCATCAGGGTCATGAGGATTCAATGCTTCGTCTCAAAAATTTTTATGGCGAGACCTACAGTTTTATATTGAATTAGAAGCGCTGATTTTTGAAGTTACCATTGCATGACAATTGATACTGATCATCTGAGTTGGACGATATGTCAGATCATCAAATTGAGGAAATACATATAAGAAGGCTACAATCTGCTGTGCGAATCGCTTAGTACCCTATCCCATCCCAACCTTAAAATCAAGAACACTAAAATGTGGGCATATCTGAAAACTGTATGGCAGCATGAAATATAGAAAATCACATTGCCACAACATCTTGTTAAGACAGTTTATCAACATATTTTATAGTTTGACAAAAAAACGACGTTTTGCTATGGCGCATGATACGGAATATGGTATCAAAATAGTTTTTTTTTTTTATTAAAATGCTCCCAAAGAGTGGCCGTAGCTAAAAACTTTATAACCTGTAAACTTTACTTTTGGCTGCTTCATCATTCATAGCTTAAAATTTTAGACCTAAAAATAGGTGATACAAATACGGACAGACCTACAGGCGGAAAAACATTCATGCCTTAATTTAATGTCAACACTTATATAGTCCTATGGGATAGGGCATAGAATGGTTAATGTTGCTATGACTGGGGATCGCTACTTGAGTGGCAGTGGCAGTTTATCGGTCTACTATAAAATGGATAGCGCTTAGTCAGATAGAATTGCGAGGACATTTCGTTCATAAGTTCATGTATGAGAAGACAAATGTATGACGCCCCACACCCCCGTGAAAAAAAACTCAATAAAAGCAGTTGGGGTATAGATGTAAGAGAAGACTAACTTCCAGAGTTGAACGATAATAGTGAATTTGACGGGGATGATAAGAGCGATGATGCAAATGACAATGATGATGACGATGATAATCAAGCCGGCCTATCACAAGTAAGGATGGTAAAAAATGGTAGAAAGAACACCCATCTTTGCATCGTCGAAGAGCTCATAATAGCGTTCGTAATTCATCTTTGAGGGGCCCTCTTCCAATAACCAAGAATTTAACTAAAGTCGACACATTAAAATGTAACATGAAAGTAATTACCGATGAAAAGTTTATGGCATTTCTTGGAATTTTAATTGCAACTGGATGTCATATTTCAAACCAAGAACCGATCCCAGAGTTGCGGAAGAAAACATCGTTCCCCCTTTACCGAGCAACAATGGGGAAAAATAGGTTCAAGAAATTTTAAGATTTATTCGTTTCGATTCCAGTCGGACTTAAGCTATTTGCTTGCAAACTGACAAGGATGCACCAATAAAAGACATATTTGACATGTTGAATTCAAATTTGAAGGCTCATTATCAGCCACATGAGTCTATAACAGTGGATGGACAGTTGTTAGCTTTTAGAGGTCGAACAAAGTTCACCCAGTTCATGCCATCAAAACCTGCTAAGTACGGAATTAAGTTCTGATGGGCGTGCAACTCAGCAATGTTTTATCCACTGAATGGCCATATGTATACCGGTAAGACGGGCAATGTAAAAAATGTCAACCAAGGAGAGTGTATTGTCAAAGATTTGGTGGCTCCATACAAGGGATCTGGAAGAAATGTGACGATGGACAACTTTTTTACAACTCTATCGTTGGCCAAGGAAATGGTTTCATAGAAATTGACTGTAGTGGGCACGTTGAAGAAAAATAAAAGTTAATTGCCCCAAAGAATTTAAGACCTCAAAAACCCGATATGCTGCTTCAAGTCTCTTTGGGTTTGGAGAAAATGTAACCATGGTGTCTTACGTTCCCGCCAAAAATAAAGCAGTGGTTTTATTGTCAACGTTGTATGACGAAAACCAAGGGCGGTGTAGACACCATGGACAAAATTTTGTCTCAATACACCTGCAATAGGGCAACTCGTCGTTGGCCTCTTGCCATGTTCTACAATCTTATTGAAACAGCTGCTCTAGCTGCATATATATTATTTATGGAAAATAATCCAGAAGGTGCGTGTACCTTAAGATTTATATTTTCCTGATCTAAATACATTTATCATGCTTTATTATCAATGATTTACATTATATTTGAATTTGGGAATAAAATATTTTGCAGAAAAAGAGAAATCCCACCCGGGTGGGTTTCAGACTACAGCGTATACAAAATGACAAAATTTAACTAAAACTGTCAAGGGAACACAAAATTAATGTTTTGTGTTTATAATCTGTAGTATATAAGAAATCTTGTCACAGAGTCCAAAGCAATTTTTGATTTGATAAAAATTCGCTGAGTTATCAATGTTTGAAAATCGAGAATCCCACCCAGGTGGGTCTTGGGCGTGCGAAGGTTAAAAAAAACTCAGATGTCCTTATATTCCACACGATATATTTCTAATATTTATGAAACTAGAAGAATAAATGTAAAGGATGTCCAATACAGGAAGCTTACATTTTATATTGATTCATGGAGTATTTCAGATTGAGGTTATTTATTTAATAGCAAATCGGATAAATGGCCGCCACGGCTTTCCTGGCAAGTACGTACTTTTTTATAAAAATGTTCTGTGATCGTTTCGTATAAATGTGGCTGAATTTCATTAATACACCGCTTAATTTTCTCCTTCAAGGCATTGGTGGTCGTGGGCTTGTTTGCATTGACTTCAAAACAAACCCAAAAAAAGTCGAATGGATGGCCAATTACACGATTAGACACCCATGCATTCATTTGCATTGTTTCTCTGGCTGTATGGCATGTGGAAAAGTCTTGTTGAAACCACATGGTAGTCATATTCATATCTTATAATTTAGGCAGTAAAAACTGGGTTATCATGTCACTATAACGAACACCAATACGCATTTTCGAAGCTCAAAATCCGCACTAAACAGTCACGCGTTCTAGATGCACTTGTTTCACGTGGGTATTTTGAACCCCAAAATCCATTCAATGAATTCTCTTCGCGTAAGTAGGCTTCAGTTCTTAAGTCAATTGAACTTTGTAAGCATGAAGTTTCAAGTCTTTCGTGAGCATTCGCTGTAGAGAGCTACTCAAAATGCTCAATTCTTGACTACGGTTCCGAATTGATGGTCCTGAACTGTCACCAATACTCTCTCGAACTGCTTCATTAATTTTTCCAACACCCAAAATGTCTAAGATCACTAATTGATCTAGTTGCCTGGATTCTCTTCTCTTCATTGCGGACCGTAGCTGACAAATCTGCATTATTTTTTAAAAATATTGCTGAACAATGAAAATTCGTTGTTCTTTCGTATAGCGCTCCATTTTTACCAGTCCCGAACTGTCAGCTGTCAAACTGTTATCTATTTTTTCGTTGGCAACGTTGTACTATTAAATGAAGACAAATTCAAAGTTTGCGTGAACTATGGGACACCCAATATAAATATGAGGAAATTACGATAAGTTGTAAAGCAATTTAAAAAAAGGATCCATATATCGCGTAAAATTAGGTTGGATGAAGTCCGAGAACACTGCCACTCTTGTCTGAGACCAAATCATATCCCTTAAATTAAAAAAAAACTATAAAACCTTCATTTCTACGTTTTAAGATTCAAATTGTCAATTCTTTGGAAAAGACAATAATTGTCTTAAGTGTGTCTAAAGTAAATCTGCTACACTATGCACGGAACTTCAAGTCTTCACCCACCAAAAGACGTAAATGGTTTTCAAAGTGAAATTGAATTTTAATGCGATTACCAAACGCTAACACCACTTTATGTGTTCAAAGTGCAATGTGTTCATCGTAAGGTGCTACATTGCCGTACAAAACACGCGATTCATTTTAAAGGAGGTACCTTTGCTAAATCCTTTTGAAAATATAAAATCAGCTACAGGAGCTACACGTTTAAACTGCAGCTATACACATCAACTGCATAAATATTTAATGGTGTCATAAACGCCACTCAAGTACAAGCAAATATTTAACATAAGGGGATGTTTAGGGTTACATATACAATGTTCCCAAATAATGGTGATATGTATGTTCAAACTTACCATTCGTGGATACCACTGTGTTGAGAAAAAAAAATCCATCAAAGGCAGCATTTAAAAATATTTAAGAAAAAACAATTATTTCCGTATTTTTAAGTAAATTTAAAACAATTTTTAGAGAAATAAAAGTCAAAACATCTACAAACCAAAAAAAAAACATACAAACAACGAGACCATTTTAAAGCCACTAACCTTCTAATAATATTCATGCACACAAACTCTTTCACCCCCAATTGATATTCTAGAGTACAATCAACTCCAATCTAGGTTGTAGAAAGACCAAAGCCCACCCGCTGTGCCCACATTCAAAACACTTGTAAAATGTAATCCCCCTCCCCCAGACTAGTAAAATCCTCCAATTCCCTGAAGCCACTTCACATTGAATTTGAATCTCAGCACCAGTAATTGACTGAGATTTTGCAGAGAAGTTGGGGATCACATGTTGTGCTTTATATTATGGTGCTGCTCCTTATAGGGTAAATAATTAAGGAATTTAAAAGGTCAAAATACAGAACGTTCGAGCCAACACGCAATTGGCGAAAGTATCCCGCACAAACACAAGTTAACTCGTTTAAGCCCAAGATACGAGTATTATGGTTGAACACAGCCACAGCCAGCCTCACCCTTCGGTCCGTTTCGCATTGCTAAAGCGATCCAATATTAATGTCGGGTATCGAGAGTCCTTTATATAAATGCATCCTTTCCAGTTAATATGATGATGGTTGGGATTGGATCACAATATGATGATACCAACACACACACATGCTGAGTCTTTTTTAATCAACTTTCCGACTTTATTATTTCATTTTGTAATTTAACAGGAGATAGGACCGTAAAATTGGATTGGTAATAAAGTTAGGTTACCTTGAGACTGGTATTTTCGGAATAATAAATTTATTATGTAAGGATAGCTGAGCAAGGCATGTGTGAATGCGGGTGTTATTACATTTTTGGCTTAATGAGTATTTGCACTTTTAAGCCGATTTCTTTCGAGTTTATAAATCTTATAAGTACTTTTGAGTAGGGGTTGTGGGGGATTGGTTGTTTTTAACGAGTTGAGAGGATTTTGAGAGAAAGCCGGTTAGAAACGGCTTAATTTCCGACTTTTTTTTTTGGAAGTCTTTGCCAAGATTTTTATGCAAATTACTTTTTGACACGATAAATGGTATTTTGAGTTTTTTTTTGGAAGATGTCTTTGTGGGATCTTGAGCCATGGGAAAATATGTGCAAAATTGGGTTCCTCTTTTACTACAATTGATGTATCAGCGGTTAGAGAAGGGGAGAATTCGATTCTCTGGATAGTTTCTCATACCAAAATGGGATCTATACAGATGATTGACAATGTGGCCACTATAACCTAACAAATTCCAAGCATTCCTATTGAAAAACTTCTATAACAATAAACATTGAGGGAGTCTTTCAGTGGCACTCTGTGTTGTAGCGAGTTTAATACAGCGAGTTTAATACAAACAGCAATCAGATCTAACAATATAGTCTCGTCCGTCAATAAAAAAAATGAGTGCCTGCTGCCAGCTGTTCATATGATTTAAAAATATTTTGCACTGACCTGACAATATTGTAAGATATGAGAATGGTTTCTTGTCACTACTGCAGAAAACCACGGATATATTGGAAACCGATTAGCTGGTAAGCCAAATTCTAGAGAATATTCAGTTAACAAAATTTGTAAGATGCCTAGAGTGTGGAAATCAAGGAAAAGGTAGCTAAATTTAATAAAAATGGTCCAATTTATGCAGAAGATGCTGATTCCGAGGCCACATTCCAATGTAGAAGAAACCTCATTAATTCAAATAACTTATGAGCCATCAGGCAAGCTTTGCAAAAGGAATCATCCAGAAGAAATGACAGAAAATCACGAACCATAATGCCCATAATCTACAACAAACCTTACCTTATAAACATATCAACAGCAATATAAAGGGATGGGACAAAATAATGTCCTACAATTAGGATGAGGCAAAGATGGGTGCAGTGGCCGAGTGGTTAATGCGTTAGACTACTAAGCGCAGGGTCCCGGAAAGTAACAACACCTAAGTTTGTTCACTGCGCTACGTCTGACAATTAAGAGTAACAATGTCATGAGAGGCTTCTCTAATTCGCCGCTCATAGTCGGCGTTAAAGAGGGACCACACACAAATGAAGGCAGCAGCTAGGTTTGAGGGCCTTTATGTGCCGTAAATATCAGAAACATTTACTAAAAAAGAAAAACAAGCTTTCCAGGAAATAAGCCGACTGGAAAGGGGGTCTCTACGAGTACTCGAAAATGGCTTTAACAGTATGCAGACCATTTTGAAGAACATACTCATATTAACAAATCATAGTCGATGCTGGAGATATGAAAGAATCACTTCCGCAGACTGGCAACGATAATCTTGCACTGTCATGCAGAATGAACTAATTATTATTGGCGATGACAGTGAAAACTACCAACAACCCGACCTAAGTGAATTGAAGATATCAATATCTTAACTTTAGCTTTACAAGGCTTCCGTAAATGACGGCCTTCTTGTTGAACTTCATATAGTGGATGGAGATGATTTGGCATGTTACAATCACCAACTCATATTTAAGCTACATTTGGTCGGATGAAAGTATGCCTCAAAAAAAAAAAAACGTCTCCCTTAACTGCGCCAACTACAGAGGAGTCAGTCTTCTCAACATCATCTACAAGATCCTACATGTTAATATGTGAACCATTTACCAATAACCTGATCGACCCTTATCAGTGTGGCTTAGGTTAGGAAACTTTACAACTGACCAAATCTTCACACTTCGGGAGATCCTGGGAAAAAGCCAAGAAATCCGAATTGATACCCACCACCTTCTTATCGATTTCAAAGCCTCATAATAGAGCATTTAAAGAGACGAATTATACAGACACAAGTCTAGCTTTGGCATACTGCCAAAACTCGTTTCGTCTGTTTCGTTAACGACCTCACCGAAATATTCGATACCAAAAATGGATTAAAGAAAGTCAACGCAGAGCCATTTGAGTTGTGCAAGTATTGTGCAAAACTCCCAAGGCACAATCTTTTAAAAATCTGTGCAACAATTAGCATACACCGACGATGTTCACATCATTGGTCGGACTCAACTAAATGTTACAGCTAGTAGGTAACAGGGAAAATGCGTTTAGACGTAAGTAAGGGTAAGACCAAGTATATGCTGTCAACACGAAAGGACACATAACATCGACGAATTGAACAGAACGTCATCATTGACATATATACCTATGGTAGTACCATTTTGACGTAGTACGGGAGTTTTTCTACATCAGCGACATAGACCAGGTCAAAATACTCCGTGTTGGAGGTTTGAGATGGCTAGAACGTATAGACCTAATGAACACTTTTACTTCGCTACGTAGAGTCTACGATTCCCACACACAAATAGAAACCGACCTCAAACAATGCGCAACTAGAGGTAGTTAGCAAAGGACCGGGGTAATTGGAAAGGCATGTTGGTTGAGGGCCTTAATAATAAAAAGGGCAATAATCTGGGCCTTAAACATGATTTCCTTAGTGGTCTTAGATAAAACTTTACTTCTCAACTGTCTGCAAAACCCGAAAATGATAGTCTGGAACATATTGCGACAATGATGATTTTTTAATATTAGGTCGGGTAAATATTTACCGAAGAGCTGGAACAGCTTCAATGAACATCGTAGGCCACTTCCAAGAATATATTCGCAGCAGTCATCTGGAGACAATGTTTAAAATGGGAATAAAAAAAAACCGCCCTAAACAAGCCGGGCCGTTATGGAACTCTTCGACAGACACGTGTTTGAAGAAATATTAAACATCTTCCAAGCAATCAATGGTATAGGAGAACTCGAAATCAGACGCTCTTCGATACACACGTGTTTGAAGAAATATAGACCTGCTTCCAAGCAACCAGTACCTACTACTGGAAAACTCGAACACCTACGACAAAATAAAAACCGCTTTCTTTTCCCCACAAGACTCAATCTAAAAGATTCTTTTACCTTCCGCATCAGTGCGTAAAAATATTAATGAGGCAGATAGTGCAAAAGCTAATCATTTCGTCACGGTCTAATCCCAGTAATAGGATTCCCCACCTCCTTGTAGGTTGCTAAAAGTTCAAACACATCTCATATACCATGCGATACGATTGTTTGAACTAACCCACCAGACAAGCGTAACGAATAGCACAACACAGGTTAATCCTTAAATTGCCTCCCCAAGAAGATTAAAAAAAAACCGAATATCCACCTCAATTTCGGTTACAAAAATGAATTTCCTCATCATCGTCCTGGCAGTGCATTAATGCCTGTAAGCATACACGAGCGCGACTTGTAATCCGTAACGAGAAAACGAAAAAAAAAAACCGTTAACCCCAAAAACATCCTCGAAGGATGATATTTTTTACTCAACCACCCTTTGTATGTGGAAAACATAAATTTTCAAATTATTTTGTTTACGTGCGCGTATCAAATGATTTTCCACGAATAATTCCCAATTCATGCTCCAGAATCTCATAATCGTCGTCGACTATATTACGTTTGACTTCTATGCGGCGAACGAGTAGGATACCCTGCTGCGAGTGGCGTGTACTTCTAAATGCTACGTGCGTACTCCTTCGTGCGTGTGTCTCGTGGTATTTCCCTTTGAGTATACCCTTCGCTCAAAGCTGAAATGTTGCTTTGAAATGTGGGCCTGCCTTGAAACAGTACGGAAGGGGATAACCCGTGTGTGTGTGTGTGTTAGCTTGTGCGTGTTATTATTCAAAACCACGCTTGGGCTGTAAAGCATACAAGCTGTCATACAAAAGATGATCTGCCTCATTCACCATCTGAAGCCGAACTATACACGCGACGAGGCCTACACACCACTTGTATGTGGTTCGGTGTTCAAAAATTTAACATGTCGGCCTCTTTGTGATTTTCTAAAAAAGGAAATCTGTTCCGGTTCTTGATTGTGCATGGAAGGAGTGTCTCCAATAGACTTGAGTAGTGCGACATTCTGGGATAGATTGAATGAAATTGAATGGAGCCATTTTCGCGATTCGTTGGATTTCAGTTCGCGTTTCGGTCATTTGTTTTGAGTCCTGTTGTGTTTTTGATGCGTGCCACCACATAGGACCCTTGAGAGTTGTTTTCCTGCTTTTTCACATTAAAATACGTCGTTTGCCACAGACGACGAGGCGATGTATACAAAATTTAAAGAAACGACACAAAAAAAATGAGACATCCTGCGAGAGCTGTTATACGCATTTAAATGTGTCCTTTATGGGCTATTGACTGGAAAAAGTAGGCGAAATTAGAGTGTAAACGCGTGTGGAAATTATAAGCATTAATCTGAGCGTAAGCATGCCATAATGGCGAAAATACGTTGTAGTGGCATATTTTGATTTGACTCTATGTGTGGGTTTAAAATGTGTTCCCAGGAGTGTGCTGGTGGAGGTTATGTTGTGAATGTAATTAGGCATGCGAAATACACTCGCAAAATGAAAGGACACATATCTATGATTTAGGTTAAAAAGCTGTCAAGGAAATTGTGGAATGGAGTTGTTTTTGCTTGAGTTTTACATAAAAACAGCCAAGGATGTGCGATGAATAAGATTTTATAAAAATGAAAAGTAAAGATTTGGTACATGAGTGTGAGGATTTTATATAGGACACATTTTTTACATTCCTTAAAAAAAAACAACGTCTTTTGGTTTTTGAAATCTACGAATCCGTTAACGTAAGCTAAGTTAAGTTAGGTTAGAGTGGCTACACTCGCCTGAAGCTTACAATATATGTAGGTATTGTTGATAAACAAGCTGTGTCCTCACATTAAAGCACAAAGTCTTTTTCCAAAACAGCAGCGGACAAATTTACAAGAAGAAATCAACGGTGGCATATACAGTCCCAGTTAGGATGGACAATGTAGAAAACCTAAACGAGCTGGTTCGACATATTCGGACAATATGTCCGAATTAAGGCCTTCTTGAACAAAGATGGGTTGGAAGAGCCGAAAGCCCTATTGCAGCGCTCAGTGGAATGTGACATCTACTACGGACCGTGGTATAGTGAGCAGAAACAACGACTATACGGATGCAGATTTGTTATAAGTGCCAGTCTTAGGCAAGAAGTCTTATGTATTACAGACATAAGCAAACGCATTGTAACAATCTTCATCATGGCCAAATTCACCACTATAAGCCTTATATGCGCTGAGGAAAAGGTTGATATAACGAAAGTATTGTCGGAAAACACAGCCCACACTTCTACACGTCATCACTGCTGAACGAAATGTCACTATAGCCAGCAAATGATTTTTCCACCTCGATATCGATAAGAGGATGTGACGGTCGCCAGATCAAAGAACGATTAATCAAATTGATTCCAAATCGCTATAAACAAGAGGCACGCAACCAGTATTTTGGATGAGACTGCAAATATATGCCATACCTCGAATGCGGTTAATTGTTAAACAATTTGATCTCAAACGAAGGCAATCACAAGAGAATGCTAAGCCTTTGCAAAATGTGAATCACTTAACGATCTGGATTAATATCATACTAACAGCATAGCTGCTGTTGAAGAGCAATGGCTACGATGACAACGAGGCATTCAATCAGCCGCAACTGATCTACTCGGTTTCTCACACCCTTCAGTAAGGAATACCTAGTTTGATGAAGAATGCTGCCACATGCTCGCAGCCAAGAACGAGGCATTTAAGGCAAAGCTACAGGTGAAAATGAGAGCTGCAAATGAGCCTTATAGGCAAAGAAGGAAAGAACACTGGCTTTTCGGAAGAGATATAGAGGTGCCACTCCAGGAAACTTGTTCAAAAGTTCTACTTAAGCGTAAAACTTTAAAGCCAGGGATACAAGGCGCAATCCTGATAAGCTGGACAAGGAAAAATCGTTGTTGGGAGAAACTCGACGCAGAGGATATGGAAGAACCACTTCTGCAGACTGTTAAACGGCGATGATGAAGAAACCCCAGCTATCAAGCGGAACGAACCATTATATTCGCGACGACTCCAAAAACTACCATTCACCCGACCTTAGTAAAGTTAGGATTGCAATAAATACACTTAAGCTTTACAAGGATTATAAATCCGGTCGAACTAATTTGAAAAGTATAACATTCACCAAATCAAAAGCAACATTTTCGCGGATAAAATTCAAATCACTCAAATTATCGCAGTCCTGCTCTACGCTGATGAAGCCGTACAGAAATCCTAGGTTGTTTTGAACGAAGAAATTCTTTGGAAAATCGTGTGTCCTGTTTGCGTTGACAGGGTATGGAGACGACGATTAAGTGAAGAACTATACGAGCTGTACAGCGACATAGACTTGGTCAACAAAATTCGGCATCAGAAGTTTATGATGACTATATGACATGCAGAGTAAATCGAAATATGTTTAAGTGAAACATATTAAATTCTTGTATGCCATTCATCACATGATCTACTTTATCGACACATATCAATGCCTCATCCGAACAACATCAATATTCAGGCTCGCAGAGAATTCGGTTCCCATTCATACGTCGGACACAGTAGAGGAGAATTTGCCTTATGTGTTGCGAACAAGTAGCTTATAGGACCAAAATTAACGGTTATTAACATGTAACTCCCTTGGTGAAGTCTGTTTTTTTTTTAACTTCGGTAAGAAGATGAAAAAATGGTCACTCTATATTATACAAGGTGGCGCAAAAATAACCTTCCGATTTATTTTCTGATAGGAGGATTACTTTTGCACCACCTTGTACCTAACATTCTTTATTAAGCATTTAAAAAAAAATTTATGAATAAGGTTAAGATACATTTTAAGCATTGAATAATTGTTTACACTTCTCAGAAAGGGCCATTAATATATTTGAGTCAGCTTTCAGTTGTTAAAAATCACTATTGTTTCAACATCAAATTATACAAGGTGGCGCAAAAATAACCTTCCGATGTATTTTCTGATAGGAGGATTACTTTTGCGCCACCTTGTATAAATGAGCCGCCAGATGAAAACTCAGTACGATCCCTCCAAAAACCGAATTGGCCCCCTTCAGCAGGAAATTCAAAGTCTCCCACATTGACCCACCAAAATTTAATGGCGTCTCAATTTCTCAGAATCAGCCAAGGCCAAGCCAAGATAAGAAACTGAACTGCAAAGACAATATTCAAAAAATGTGTAAAGAAAGCCACCATAGCCTTTTACACATCTAAAAAGCGAATCGGAAATAATGGGGTATGCAACCACATATCACTCTCTGGCTTTACGTGTCCATCATTGGACCCATACTATTGTATGGTGTGTTAGTCTGGTGGATGGCTCTAGAAACAGCCTCCAACAGTAACCTTCTAGGAGAAATTCAAAGATCAGTCCTAGATGCTATCATAATATCGATATTCATGCCAGCTGTGAGACTGAGAGCCTTGTTACAATGGACACTCTCACAAGATGAATACATTTTTTTTATAATTAGCACGCGCTAAAGGGTTTATGAATACCCTTACAGTGTTTAGGCACAGCGCGGGTATGAAATACATTAAGATACAAAATCACATTGCCACTGACCACATCATCACCCAACTCAGTTTTGAGCCTACCTTCAAGTCAACCATTCCCAGTCGCCTCGAATGAGAGTCGGATTTAATTGGAGTCAATAACTCGATTCACATCTATAATCGGATGGGTCTAAACCAGAATATGGAGTGGGTGGAGGTGTTTTCTCCGATGTAAGTATATACTTTCACCTTTCCGATCATTGTATCCAGGCGGAAATCATCATGACAATTGAAGAATCTTTTTCCTGGCTGAGATGTAATGTAATATCCACGAAGAATACAAACATCTTCAGTGACAGCCAAGCGGGAATAAAATCTTTGGGATCCATCTCATTAACATCGAAATCAGACCACGAATGCAGACTATCTCTTAACGAGATGTTAGGGCACTAAGGCATCACCTCATTTGGGTGCCGGGTCACAGAACTTTTCTCAGAGAACTATAAGGCGGATGAGCTTACTAGACTGGGCACTACTCTTGAAAGTAGAAATGTAAGGTATGCCCCTAGTTACATGTAAATCACTAATATCCAGGCAACTATGGGCGCTCTCTGATTGATTATGCTAAACAGATTAAACATCAGTACCAATATCGTCGTCCTTACAATGCAAGAAAATTAGGTCTCTTTATCAATGATTTTTGCAGAAGCTGCTTGGTCGAGGAGGAGGAGCAGTGTATTTCTCTCCTTGTTCAGCTCTTTCCAACAAAAAAAATCTCCACATAGGAGACAACTCTTTGACAATCTACGTGGGCTAATATTAATGTAAGAAACCCCTCCGCTGTATAGTTAGGATGAAATGTTCAATAGGTAAACGAGTGTAAGGAGTACTCGACAGATCCATGCGGAGCTCTTCTGGTCTAAGTGCGCACGCCCATCGCGTAAAGCCACTTTAACCTTACCTAACATAAGACTTAGCAATTGCTGTGGTACGACTTTCAAAATGATTTTCTATTGAGTGCAAATAGGGGTCTTATAAGGTGCGCTTAATGTTTTACAATACGACCAGATATGTATAGCTAATATTTCTGAAGTGGAAATAGCTCCTGTAGCACCTAATCGAAGTAAAAAGCTTAGTTGAGCGTTGGGGGTACCAAAGTTATCTACATATTTCTATGCGAAAGGATAATGGGTGGCATTATAAATAGGTAACAACTACATTAAGTGATATTTTAATAATAGCAGGTATCAATTCAACAGACAGATAATAGTTTTCTACGAATGTGTGGCTCATTATTGCAACGCCACATCTCTGCCAAGGCTATAGGCTATAGAAGCCTTAATAGGACTAACACCCCTCCACATTTATATAAAAAAAAGTGGCAATTCGCAGCTCAGCAAGTTTGACACAAGCGGAAGAATTAAACATTAGTGAACATCTTAAACTAATTGACCTTCTATCCGAACTTCCAGAACTTGACATGATCTGTGCGGTTACAGACCGCTTACCAAAGACACTATGCTTCGACAAAAGATTCTCAACGGAGATCAAAACCAGAGAAGCATGGTGTAGCAACAACCCACCAAACTGCCTAAACGGCCTAAAGTGGTATACGGATGGTTCTAAAATGGACTCAGGGGTATGAGCTGGCATACATGGACCAAATAAAAACATCTCAATAAATATGGGAAAAAAACCCTAGTGTATTCCAAGCTGAGCTCCATGCCATAAAAGAATACGCAAACCTAATACACAACTCAGGTATTAAAGGCGCAAACATCCATATATTCACGGACAGTCAAGCAGCTATAAAAGCCCTTAGCTCACACATCATTGACTCCAAATCAGTACTACACTGCTTCAACTCCCTCCAAACACTCAGTTCCAGGAACAAAACCAGACTATGGTGGGTCCCCGGACTTAAGGGAATTGAAGGTAACGAAAAAACTGATGAACTAGCCAGAAAACTTTCGGAAACCCCTTCATTGGACCTGAACCCTTCTGCGTAATCCCGAAATCAGCCATAAATCTGGTCATAAAAAACTGGAAACAAAAGAAATGTGTTTCATACTGGGGAAACATCCCAGGCCTAAGACAGGCCAAAAGAGCTATTCAGCCCTTCAAATCAGATGTCAATAAGATACTAAATCTTCGCAGGCACGATATCAAAAACTTAGTAGGCTACCTAACTGGTCATCACGGTCTGCGATATCACCTAAATAAAATGCATCTAGTCGACTCACAGGAGTGCAGACTATGTCTAGAAGAAGACGAAACGGCCGAGCATATCATATGTGAATGCCCGTCCCTTAACGGTATGAGAATGGAATCTTTCTTCAGGGAATTTTTAAGTCCCGAAGAACTGAGGAAATCTTCGGCTGAAAGTATTAACAGCTACATTAGGAAAGTAGAAGCGCTACTAACCTAAAAAAACATCTGACGGCAAGCACAATAAGATCTTTTAGGTCGATGTGTATATTACTGCTTAGGCAGGTCAGAAGTTAAAAAAAAAATATCTGCCATTGTCATTGCAAATGGCGTCGAATGTTTTTGACATTGACATGGTTTTGACATCTGAGAAGCAAACAGAAGTGCATACATATGTATTATTTGAGAAAACACTTTAACGTGTTTACGGTAATGTTGCTTTAAAAGAACAATTCGTCAGTTTTTTGTTGCGCAACTGACTTTTATTTTATAATTAATTAATTGAAAACGTTATAAAAAGTTGGTATGTTACCTGCAAAGCTTACCTCCAGTACCACCTGTAATCATTTTTTTTCAACAGTTAAGAAAGTAACATTTACGTCGGGTCAGTACAAATCGTTTGCCTAGGACTTAGAATTTAAGTCACAGATCCATGTGAAAAAGTCAAAAACAATGTCATCGCCTTCAAGAAGAACCCTAATTTTTATAGCAAATCGAATCTAATTGCATCAATTTACTGATTCCTTAATTTACAGAAATGGTCACATGTAAAAGGATTCCTTAAATCACACCACTCATTGCCCATTGTCTACATAGCATCTGCTGGTTACGAAATCGGAATTTATTCCGGCGACAAAGTCAAATTGGAATTGTCGGTAGTTGAAGGGTTGTTGCATCTTTTGTCGTAAATCGTTGTCATATCGTTGATGACACATAATGGGTTTTATTGTATTCAGCACTTAAGCATTTGTGTGGAAAATGGTTTTTAATGGAACATGACTTATCACTCGGAGTAAGAATAAAAGAGTGTGGATTATGATGTGCAAGTCGACAGCAAAAAAAATGTATACAAAGTGCTACATGAATCAACTAAGTTATTCAACTATACTGACATTTTATGGCGGATTTCAGACAGCAAATAGCTGGTACGTCTAATATATGCGTAGCGATAAGTGTTCCTAAATGGTTTGGTTTCTGTATGCGGTTCGTATTCAAAATGCGAATATCGAATATTCTTCACATCACTTAAGTGGCGCTACAGTCCGGGATGAACCTGGACCTCAACCAACATGCCTCTTCAATTAGCCCGGTCCTTAGCTAACTGCCTCCAGTCCCACAAAGTCCCGTACTACCTCAAAGTTATATCTGTCAATGGTGACGTTCTGTCCAATTCGTCGATGTTGTGTGTCCTTTCGTGTTGACAGCATATACTTAGTCTTACGCTCATTAACTGCCAAACCCATTTTTGCCGCTTCCTTCTCTATACTAGCAAACGTGGCTATGACATTACGTTGAGTCCTACCAATGATGTCAATATCGTCGGCGTATGCTAGTAGTTGCACCGATTTTTGGAAAATTGTTCCTCTGGTGTTGGCTCGGGAGTTTTGCACACTCCTCTCAAGGATCAAATTGAAGAAGTCACATGACACCGCATTGCCTTGCATAAATCCCTTTTTAGTATCGAATGTGTTGGCGAGGTCGTTTCCGACCCTGATAGAGCAGCGAGAATTCTCCATCGTCATCCTACACAAACGGACGAGTTTGGGCGGTATACGAAAACTTGACATGGCTGTGGCATCTATAGTTCGTCTCTATAAATGCTGTCGTATGTGGCTTTGAAATCGATAAATTGGTGGTGGGTATCGATTTGGACTTCTTGGGTTTTTTCCAGGATCTGCGAAGTGTGAAAATTTGATCGATTGTGGACTTTCCTGGCCTAAAACCACACTGATAAGGGCCGATCAGGTTGTTGGTAAACGGTTTCAGGCGTTCACATATTATGGCAGATAGGATCTTGTAGGCGATGTTGAAGAGTTGTAGTTTTTGCAGTTCCGAGAGGCTCGGATTACTACCTTGTTGCAGCCAAGGTAAAAATGAGGATATCCACCAAGCCAAGGAAATATCATAGTTGAGGCACATCATTCGATGCTAAGGATGTGGAAGAACCATTTCTGCAGACTGTTAAACGGCGATGACGAGCAATATCCCGCTGTCAGGCAGATCGAAGCATTCAATATTGGCGACGACAACGAAATCTCCCAACCACCTGACCTAAGTGAAATGAGGTTATCAATATCTAAACTCAAGCTTAACAAGGCTGTCGGTAATGACGAACTTACCACCACGCCGAGCTTTATAAAGCCGGAGATATTCTTCAAATCGAAAAATAGTAAGTGAAAGAAACAGGTTTTTAGAGATACGCAGTTCGTTGATACGATATAATCTTAGGAGGATTCAGAACCCAATCACACTAGATCACTGGCGAAGGTGATTTGAAAACTCTGAAAAGCATTGTTATTGACTTGAAATATTCCAAATCAAAAGAATAACTAAACTTATTGGGTTTTCTGCTTATTCGCATAGACCTGCGACTTAAGAAAACCCCACAAGAAAAGTCTATGTGGTCAAACCTCCACGTGAGGTGACCGTGCAATCAAATCGCTCGTACAGAATTTCTAATGTGGCGTGCCTGTGTGGCACGTTTCGCTGTACTGTTGAAAACACATGTCGTTGGTGTCAATATCATCCAATTCAGGTTAAAAGAAGTTGATAATCATCGACCTATAGCACTCGTTGTTGACGGTCATGGCCTGTTCAGATAGTACTGATGTGCGATCTTTTCAGAAAAACATTTTGCCAGAATCGCCTTGATTGACGCGTTTTGAATGATGTCCTATGGAAACCTAAGTCTTTTTCTAAGAAATGGCTTAGAGTAAATAATGTCAGGATAATGATATACCAAGAACGTGACTCACCTTAAGTAGGCGAAGAGATTACACTTAATCCCTTTAAATAAAATTTAAGCGCACCCATCATAAAGTTACAAAACATCAAGACAGCTGGTTCTGGTGGATTGATTACAAGCTGAACTCTTCAAATACGGAGATTTTGTCATAAAAGTGTACGTCAACCAAAGCATCAATAGCAAGGGATATACCTCCTGAATTTCGCATAAAAGATCCTGTCATCTTCAGAATTTCTGCAACACATTTATCGGCAGGTCAGTGTGGTTTCGGCATGGCAGATCGATGATAGACCAAATAGACTTAGTGAAGGCATGGAAACACCAAAGAATCCCAAATCGAGACCAATATAATTTTCTTCTCAATCTTGAGCTTTAGTGTGTAGGACAGGCGCAAGACTGAATGCACACTCTTTCAAAAATCTTTCTAGCTACTGACATAGGCAAACGATATCGACAGCATCGGTCACTCTCATATTGGCATTGCTATTACCGATGGTATTTCGGTTTCGTGAAACAATTTCCCGAAAGTTTACTCTACCGGACCCTAATCCTACTAGTTTTACTCTATGGTGCTGAACAATAAGCAGGAAAGTGTAGAAAATATAAGGCACATTCGAAAGAAAAATTCTTCATCGAATTTTTGGTCTTTAATGCAAACAATACGACCTGTACCAAGATGTAGATGGAGTATAAAAGGAAAAAACATGTACATTACATCAGCCAAAGAGAATCTTCGAGTCCTACCCTTCAAGTTCGAAGCGACAAAGTAGACCTCCGATTCTAAGATCCAACAATTTCGGATGCCGCTGAGCTTTGACTGAATGATTGAAAGCAAAGTACCTAGGATCGAAGAGGATAGAAGTTGGCATTTTATCGGCAAGAGACCTCAACGGGTCGGTAACCCGTTACGTAAAGAAGGTCCACGCCTAAGAATATATTTAAAACTAGGTACGATTTTTTTTTCAAGAGTCTTGCTATTTCAAACTATTCCCACGGATGAAGATTAAGTGAAGCACTCTTAATCTTCATCATCACCAAACAAAAATTACACAACTCGTTTAATTTTCCTTGTAAAAACTTGCAAGGATATTCGCTAAGTAAACAAGAAAATCCCTGCATGCCAAATGCCAAACAAGCGCAACTTTTAAAAGAATCTTTTACATCGTTTTTGGTAACCAACTTTACTACACCTTCCAGCCCTTTTGGGTAATCTTCCACTTTCCATCTTATCGCATAGTGGAATTTTTTTAATATCCTTGCATACCACCAACCGCAGCTGTCCCTACACCATGGTATACAGACACATGAAAACCCAGAAGTAGAGGTAGGTACACGCAACACCAATTTTTTTTATCTCTCCACCACTCGAGATAAAACCCCAAAAAGCACAGACAAGAAAAAAATCACAATAAAATGACTTTTCGTATTATTATAAATTCTTCCTGTTTAAAAAAACGGAAAGTTCCCAACAACAGAAAAGAAAAAAATGATTTTCAACTGCTGTCACTTTTTATTTCTCCTTTTTTTATTTATGTGTGTACCCGTCCTTTAGAGTATTTGTGATCTCGCATCAACCGTGTTCTATTCAGCTTTTAACCCTGACAGGCTATAGACCCGCCACAAAACCTTGGAGACAATAGCACTGCCGATATATACGAGTACGTAACCCGAAATAAAGATAAACCACAGAACACAGTAAAATAGAACCTACTTGCGACTTGTACATCAGGAAATTACGTTCAATCCAGATTTGCAGAGTATCTAATAAAAAAAAGAAAGAAATGGCAATGTGTGTGTGTGTCACAGTCAAAGTGTATCTCCTAGATTATACAATCAATTTGCATATTTTATTTTTTTTTCTCCCGGTTTCCTTTTTTATTTTATCTTGTTTGGGAATCAAGGAGAGAAGGAATGAGCGTTCATTTTGAATGATGAATTGGACAAGTCGCGATCCCTGAAGGATACTGTTTTCAAAATTGCTATCGCCTCCTATCTCAAGGGAAAGGAGTTATTTTAATTATTTTAATAATCGTAGGATTTTCAATTTTAGCATAGCTGACCCTTGTCTGTTTGGGGAATGCTGTAGCCTTATGTTTTCTGGGCCAGCTCATTACTCATTTAAACGGAGGGAGTCGCAGTGAACCAAGACTTAATCACATTTCCAACACAGACAACAGACTGGCTAATGATTAGTTGGGTTAATTAGAGCACACGCACCAAAACTATTGTGTGTGTAATTTTCGTGACAGAAATTAAGTTTAGAAATTCTGTCAAGAAATTCCTCCAAGACCAACCAGTTAGACCGAACTGACAATGATGACAAGACACTAGTCGTCGCATGTTCCGTACAGCATACACACACATACACAAATTTGGAATTTGACACAACGAATGTAGCTGAATATTAATCACCTGTAATCATGTCATACCTACATGTTGTGGAATGTGATCATCAATTATGTAACGATTCATTAATTGTGTGTTTTAAGTGGGGAGGATGGCGGGCTAAGAATGGGTCTTGCGTTCCACATATGGTGGAATGGGCTATGTTATGGTAATACTGTGTAAGCGAATTCTAAAGTATCCCTTGTATAGTCGTGGATTTTGAGACGTGCGCCTAGATGATAGATTGCTTATGCATTTTGAAAGATTAATGACCTACTGTCAGATTTTAAGCAAGTTGTATGACACAAGGGTTTTTGAGTACGTATTGTGGACAAATATAGTCAGTGGGAGGAATATCTTTGTTGGAAATTGTGTAAAAAAAATATGACGAGAAAATAAGTCAAGTACAAGAAAAATAAGGATGTGATGGTAACATAGGGTGTTTAGCGGAAATACTTAATTTTTTGTACAATATATTTTGAAAATGAAAACAACATGGACAAATACAAAAAAAACATATGAGAAGGCTATAATCCGCTGTGCGGATCGTTGAATACCTTATCCCATACTATCTGTAAAACTTAAATCCCTAAAAAGTGGACATGGCTTAAAACACGATGTGGGTTAAATATCGACAACATTGTGACAACAAATTGTTCAGACTATTTATAAAACTTTTACAGTTTTACAAAAGACAAGGTTTTTCTCCTGCATATGTTATGGGGTAGAGTATAAAAAATATTTTTTTTTTAAAAAAAACGCCCCCAAAAAGTGGGGCTGGGTTAAAATGGTCTATAGACGAAATGTTCATATTATTATTACCAATGATTCTGCATTGAATTTTTTTTCAATAAATTGAAAATTTTACCGGAAAAAGTTTTTTTACTGAAAAAAAGTGGGCGTGGTAAAAAACGTTTTATAGACGTAATATAGATATTAAAATTGTCTAAATATGTTCTTCAGAAACTTTTTAAAAATCATAAAAGGTGGCGTGGCAGTTGGCGGATTTTAAAAATGTTTACACTTGTTCTGTAGACACGGACGAGGATCCTACAAATCGGTGACGTACAGACGGACGGACCGACGGACAGACAGACATGGCTTAATCAACTCAGCTAGCGATTCTGAGTCGATCCATATACTTTGAGGTATATGTAGCTAAATTAGTTCTCTATAATACAAACTATGTATCAAAACTAATATACCCTATGGGATAGGGTATACACATTTTTGCCGCAACATGCTCGTTGGTACCCAGGGCCTAGCTTTCTCACAATCATTCATTTGTGCGTGTGTACTTCTTGCATGATGCCGGGGCCTCCTCTTTAATACCGAATCCGACCGGCCGAATTTTATATAATTATAGAGACAACTGGTCAAAAATATTTTTTGCCCTTAGGCCAGGGCATTGAAGAATTTGACATGCTTTAAATGGGCATTACAGTAATTTCTGGCTGGTTTGAATTTTGTTCGATTTTACTCTGATGGGTTGGTCATTTCTAGTCTTCTTCTAGCTTCAAGTCATACCAACATTTTGCCTTTGGTCTCACATTCTTTGTTCTATTGGGAATTTAAATTTCTTACCAAGGAGAATGAGATTTAGTATCTTAGCATCTTAAAGGCATAAAAAACGGTTTAATGCTTCCGAATATGTTTTTTTTATTGACAAAAGGTATTTTTGGGAATTTTTTGTTATGTAGCTGTTTTCTGAGCTTAGGGCGATAATACATTTAGGGCGATATTTATCAGTATGAGAGGTAAGACACAAGTCCAGAGAATTGGCAAGTTGACTGTTTACATGCGGTATGCATTTTTTCTCATTTATAAGCAAATATCTTAACATAGGTACAATCCTTCTGGTGTTGTCTATCTGTAATGTTAAATCCACTTAGAACTGTGTACATTAAATTCGCCCAAAGTGAGATTTGCAGTGTGAGAATGCAGTGATACAATTTTTGAGAAAAAGTCTGACAGCACATACATTTTTTTTAATTTTAAAAAGGTGTCAAGGTGTGGGCTACTATAAATGAAGCAGAAGTGGATTATTTGGCTAAGGACATTCAACCATATATGGTTGAATCTTCATCAACATAGCCCGTCAACGCAAATGGGAGCGAAGACTTTCCGAAAATTTTTTCGCTCAAAACGACCAAGGATTTCCTCATCGGCTTTTCGATACGGCCTATATTTCGGAGACTTAGCTTGGAGCGTCGGGGTATTATATGGGATCTCCTTAGTAGTTCCAGTGATCACTTTATTACCTAATTACCTTATTCGCCCAGATCGGTTGGCAGGAGTTGTTATTGCTTAAAATTCTGTCGAGTCATAGTGGATAGCAGAGCCGAGGTAGATAAATTCTGTAACTATTTACCTATCCAATTCGTCGATGTGTATCTTTTTTTGTTGACAGGATAAACTTTCCTTACCCTTATTTTCTATTAAACTCATATTTTCAGCTTCCTTCGTTATACTAACAAAGGTGGCTTTGACTCGTTGAGGCCGGCCAATGTTGTAACTATCGGCGGAGTATTAGCTTTGATTTAGATTTGCAAAATCTTCTTAAAAATGATGCTAACACTGTAATTATTTAGAAAGTCTCCTCTTTTGTGAATCGAACAAAGCATTCTGAGGTTCAATTCAGTAATTCTTTCATCCGATCTAATTTTGCCAACGAATTTTTGTTTTTATTTCAATTTAAAACTGCCAAACATCTTTTCTTATAATAAAGACAATGAGAGGCTGTGCTGTAAAGCCAGCATATGTATACACCCAATTTTAAATTAACCTGAAAGTAAATTAATACTAACCCTGTTTTTTTAACTGAGTACCTATGTACATTTAAAATAAAAATTTAAATATTACATTTGCTTTTTTTTTCTTAACAAAGACTCGAAACAAATGGATTATTTATAGATTCTCCCTACTGAATCTTAGATACAACTACAAACTACAACAAAATTGTGAATTGAGCTATTAAATTAATTTTGACCTAAAATATTGGCATGTAATTGATTATAAAATTATGTATAGAAACTACAAAACAACAACATCATGCAAAAATTTATAATCAGTTATGTGTTCTTAAACACCGCGTTACGTTTCGTTAACTTAAAATTTAACCAAATACCAATAAAAAGAACTAATAAAAGAATTTAGAGACATTCAAAGGATCACTACTAAGGGGAAGGTAATTTAAAAGTAATTTACCGTTTCATACTCCGGTGATATTGTAAACTGTCCAGGAGTAAAAAGAAGTAAGTATATTTAATATTATTTTTTTTATAATAAATAGCAAAAATATGTTTTTATTTTTAAAGTTAATACAAATAAATTACCTCATTCTAATAGGCTTTTATTTTTATTCTTAAACGTTTTGATTTAATTTTTAAAATGGTATTTAAAATATAAACGAATTTGACGAAGTAGCACAGCTAGAAAAAAAACAATGTTTGCTAATGGTTTGAATCCCAGGTATTGAAAAATCCAATGGTCTTACTTCCTTATTCGTTCCGAATTTAATAAAAAAATGTTCGTTCCATTTTTTGGTTGAATCGGTAACAACTAGATTACGTGTTAGTAGGCAATAAAATGCAGTTTTTGGTTTTCATATTCAAAAGAAGTAAATTAAATTTTGACTCTAAAATAGAGAGTATTTGTAAAATTCGATTTTTGAAGAAAGGAGAAAAAAAGTCGCGGACCACTTTTCAGCTGAGAAATTTCTCGCGGAGCATTACGCTGCAGTGATGCCATTTTTCGTAGTTATACGAAGAAAATGCAATAATTGTTTTTTTTTTTAAGAAAAACAAGTAACTTCAAAGAAAAAACAATCTTAATTTAAGAAAATAAGGAATATATTTTTTTTACAAAATGTTATAAACATAATGGTATTACAATAAATAGCACAGAAAGTTTCTTCTAGTGAGAATAATGTTTCTGTTTTGTTCTGCATAATGCAGGTATATCTGATTGAATTGGAGACAACTGCAACCAAATATTTGGCTCTGCCAACAACATGTATGTTGTTGCAAACGGCAGAAGAATTATTTTGGCTTTATCCGATAAAATTTTTAATTCTTCCTTCAACATACACAAGAATTCTGATAAAGATTTCCTCGTTTTATAATTTGCCTTTATCGTAGCATCTGATGTCAAATCAATCAAGCACTCAATCTGCAAGTATGTCAGAGAAGCTGGCTTTTCCAACGCAGCAGAGTAGGTATGGGTTTGCAACCCACTTGTTTCACATCTTCACGGATGGGTCTAAAACAGAATCTGGAGTCGGTAGAGGTATTTTCTCTGAGATGCTTAACCTAATCATATCCTTTCGCGTTCCCGATCATTGTAGCGTTTTCCAGGTGGAATTAATGGCAATCAAAGAAGCCTTGTCCTGGCTGAAAAGGAATGTAATATTCACGAAGAATATAAGCATCTTCAGCGGCAGTCAACCGGCATCCAATCCCTGGAAGAAATCTCGTTAAATTTAAAATCAGCCCACGAATGCCGACTGTCTCTTAACGAGATGGCGGAGCATTTTACCATTCACCTCTTTTGGGTGCCGGGCCACAGAGACATACCAGGGAATTGAAAGGCAGATCAGTTTGCCAGACAGGGCACTACCCTTGATATTCTACCACCAGTGGACATGTTAGGTATGCCCCTTGCTACATGGAAATTGCAAGATGCGATCAAGAAAGCAAACCGTAGATGAATAAATGGCACAACGTGCCATATATCCAAGCAACTCTGGCCTCTGCCTTATAATGCTGAACAGATCATGCATCAGCACAATAATCGGTGTCCTCACAGGACACTGTCCTATAGGCCTACATGCAAAAAGACTAGGTCTTTTCAGCAATGACTTCTGCAGAAGCTGCCTGGACGAGGAAGAGGAGGAGAGTATTACCAAAGACTATGGAAATAGAGTACGCATCACAACTAAACATTTTTTTAGCCGCTTAAGACGCGGGAGGTAAGTGCGAAGGGGAATTTTCGTCGTTCGTATGCATTGGCTATGCTGTTGTATCAATATCAGTACCCCACATAGTAAACTTTCGTTGTAGGAGATGCGCACTCTATAGAACTACATAGGTATGTAATACTCTTTGGTATTACATACCCTATTTGCTCTTGTTCGGATCTCTTAGTAAAAAGGAAACTTAATCTGGGAGACTACTTCTTCGATAATCTGGGCGATCTGGCTAATATCAGTGTCATAAACGCTACTTATTTAGCTCTGAATGGTTCAGTTATGCGTTCGAATATAGGGTAGTCGAAGGATCTACGTAGTACCACAACGGACCTTTTTTGTCTATGTGTGCACGCGCATCGCGTGCAGCCACTTTAACCTAAACTAAGTGGTATTCTTCCGGAAAATAGCAGTGGAATGTTTAAAGTAAACATAGCAGGTGAACATGAAACTCATTTAAAATATCTTCAGGACTGTCCAAATCTATTTCTTCTTTACATTCCTTCACTATTGGGAAGCTGTCTAGGTTTCGATATTTTAACGATTTCGCCCAAAACTTGATTTTCTTTTTAAATTCTTCTACTTTATCACGGAACGGTGTCAATTATTGTTTTCCTTTTCACCCAGCATACACTCAACAATGTCCTCAACGCATGGCTTGATTAAGTTTTCAGCGATTGTAAGGGCTTTGCCAGTTCGCGCATCTCGGAAACTCACTAAGTAAGACGCCATCAACGCGATTCGTTCACTGTCTTTGAGTGGTTATTAATGATTTTGTAAGTTCAGCATACTACCTTTTAAAAAAATCAGTCGGTTTGCTTTTGCAATCTGGATGAATCCCCTCAAACCTTGCTTAAGGTCATCGAAAACTTAGGTCTTAACAATCATTCATATCGATTGATATTTCGTGCAAATACATCGTCAAGAGATGTCAACCCAATTATCACTGTGAAATAAAAGTTTCAGTGAAGACTTTGAACTACAGTCTACACTGTAAACTACAGTTATGGCCATAATGTAAGCAAAAAATTAAAACAGATAAAGGAAAATAAAAAAAATACCGCTTACCGAAGCTTGAGATATGCTTTTGACAATTAAAACGCTCGGAATTTACCAAAGGATACTTCGAATAGTGGTCGAAATCGACACCATGCTCTACTGCATTGTGTCAGACAAAGCCCATTGTTATGGTAAAATTTACGCAAGAAGGCTCACTATTTTTTCCTCTTTATTCTTTTTGTACCCTCTTTTCTTTGTGGTAGCAAACCCGAAATTTAGAGGAAGTGGTGGGCAGTCATGGTTCCATCAGCAACTGATACACGCCTTCAGCTCTGTAGAATGCAACCAAAACCAGATTTGGCAATCGAGTGAGAGTAATCTCCGTGCAACACAGCCCCAGCGAGAGTTTGGAGACTCTCCACAGAGCAACTTAAGCGTGTGACACGCGGTCGACGGATATACACCGTCGTCGAAGACTTGCAATGGGCAGCATCAGGTAAAAAGTTCTGAATGGTTTGATGGATGAGGGAAGGCAATCTCTCATATCGACCATAACAGATAGGTTCGATAGCCAAGGGAAGACAGTATCTTTCCCGCAACGGAGCAATCGATGTGTTTAGGTAGACGGCCATGTTCAAACACTCTCAACACAACAAAAACAAGACACCAAAGACACGGGACATCAAGTCTGTAATTAACTAAATATTCTCTTCTCCATTTTATTTCGTAAAGATAGTTTTCTTTTTCGATCTGTCAAACATATGCATCCAGGACAAATGTTTGATTGACAGAAAATAGATGTCCAGGGTTTTACTAGAACACGGTAGCAAGGGACAACGGAAAAACTGGTGGGATTATGCAAATCCATAATACATTGCCACGTCTAACCGAGAGTACCTCAAAACGAACACACTTTCCAGCCAAAGGGCAGAGTGTAGTAAAGTCGCAGTAGGCTTACGAGTGGAAAGTACTAAGTGTGAATTTTTGTGTATGAATAGGAAATAGGATCGATTCTGGTAAACGGAATCGTTTTAATAAAGGCAATCCACTTCTTGGAGACGTGCGTTTTTTTTAGTAGCGTAAATAAGTTGAGTTATTTTGTTTTGGTTCCAAGAGGGTAAACTACGCCTTATAAAGGTTTTTTTTAGAGGTATAGAACTTCGATAATTTTTAACCACTTTTTCGAGCATTTCAGTCGTATGTCGGCGATAACGCCACGAATGTTGGTTTCCAAGCCCCCTAACGTTTCTGGTTTGTTGGCGTAGACGAGCGACTTCACATAATCCCAAAGAAAATAATCCAATGGTGTCAAATCACACGATCTTGGTGGCCAATTGACAGGCCCATTCCGCGAAATAAATCGATTGTGACGTGCGCTGTGTATCATGTAGCACCGTCTTGTTGGAATCACATCTCATCCACATTCATGTAATCCAATTCGGGAACAAAATAGTCGGTTATCATGGCTCTATACCGGTCTCCATTAACGGTAACTGACCCTCTAGCATCATTTCGGAAGAAGTATGGCCCAACGACTCCACCAGCCCATAGAGCACACTAAACAGTCAGTTTTTGAGGATGTAATGGCGTCTCAAGGGTCTCATGTGTATTCTCTTTACTCCAAATGCGGCAATTTTGGTTGTTGACGTAGCTATTCAACCAAAAATGAGCCTCATCAGCATCGAGAACAATCTCATTTTCGGCCCATACACCTAAATCACGACGCATTGTATGATCTCGCGGCTTGAATTCTTGCACAAGCTGGATCTTGTAAGGTCGTAAGCCAAGATCTTTGCGCAAAATCTTCCATAAAGTTGATGGACAAAGCTCCAATTGCTGTGCACGGTGGCGAATCGATTCATTCGGGTCCTCTTCAACACTTTGCTTTACAGCGGCAATTGTTTCTTCGGTGCGCACTGTTCCACGTCTCTGCGGATGCGTATTATCACAAAGAGTAAACGAAGTGCGAAAACGATCCATGGTTAAACGAATTAATTGCTCTGATGGACGATTATGTCGACCATAAATTGGACGGAGCTTGCGGTAAACTTCGCAAAGTGACTCTTGTCTTCAGCGACCGTGTTATTTCTTATTTTTGAGGTCACTCGGTTATGAATATCTGATTGTTTCATTTTAAAAAAAAGTGATATCTATACTAAAAAACACCCGATAAAAGTTCATGTCAAATATTACTTAGTTCGATAAACATTCGTAATCAGACGTTACAGCTTTGTGTGTCATTGAATTCAATATTGTGTTCTGAACAAATGGTTTTATCTGAAGCCACCTTTCAGTCCTTCATCGATATGCATATAGAAGTTCAGTTTACTGTCAAGGAACATCCCTGAAAATGTATTTAATGCTTGTTGAAATTGCAATGGGATGGAGGCTGCATTCCTAAGACGGTGCAAAAATATTATTAGTGAAGAAATCCCGACAGTAACAACATCTACTATTTTTTACTGCCGCAGATCTTGTGGAAGAATAACAATCATACAACAGTATAAGACCATCATCAGCAGATTATCAAATTTGACTTTGGAATCGGCGCTAAACAGAAAGACACATTTTTTGTGGCAAGAATATAACACACAGTTTAAATAAGAAGCTAGCTTTGAGGCCTTTAAAGTCAGATATATAATTTACCCAGTTCTCCCAGTTAATGAGGATATTCCGGTTGGCTTGCAAATCTTCTTTTGATTTGGATGTAATTTACAGCGTTAGATAACTTCATCTGTATAGAAGTTTTTTTCTAGTCAGCACTTCATTAACTGCTTATCTTATTGAGTGCCCTTTCAATTCCTTTTATTATTACTCATTTGTAGGCTCCTGTCATGTAAAGGAATACATCTTACTTATGTTCTAAAAGTTAAAAATGTATATTATTACAGGATACCAGAAGCAGATTCTTCATTACTTGAAAGCCAGTGAATAAATTGTAATCAATCCCTGATGAGTTTTTCTTCAATTACATCATCAAACTGAACAACTGCAGCTGAATGGAATCCATATACGAAACAAACCTATCTAGGTCATAAAATGTTCCACAGTCTTTTATTTAAAATCAGGATCCCCCTTGTCTATAATTACATGCATGGATTTATAAAATCCCAGATTGATATGTAATGCAGGGTACTTGCACGCTGTATACACATCCACATATAAAAGCAAAAGTCCATTTAACCATGCAGACAGAACAGTCCAACAACAATGCAAACCTTCATCATCCGAACAATAATAGCATTATCCCGTTCACAATCTATTGAAAGAAGCTTAGAATCACAAAATAGATATTTACATGAACTAAGCTCCTGACATTCGTCGTTAGGGCGGGAGGCGGCGGCGTGGCGCGCACTCGATACACATTCTCCATTGTGAAAAACTCATTAGGAAAACTTATGTATTCATGAGATAGATTAGGCGCACTATAGCTGCCATCCCCCTAACTTGTATAGTGTATTTGGATCGCTTCTGTTGTACAAGGATATGCTGATGGTATTACTCATTCGGAGGTCCTCCTTCTTAGCCTCATACGTCTTCTTCGTGAGTCAATTTATTTCTGCAATGAATACAGAATTAGTCTGGTCTCAGTCTCATTGATTTACCGTTTCATTTCGCTCTCCCGCACCGCCTTCAAGTGGCAACAGCAAAAGCTGGAGAAGATTGTGTTCCGATTATCCTTACCTTTTAAGCGCCACATTTGCAACAAATTCACGTGACAGAACGGTTTTTTTTTCATTTTTCGTCGTCCTTGTGCTGCCTTCGTTGTCTTCCTTCTTCAGATTAATGTGTCAAGGTGAATGCAATTTCAAGCGCCGACGACGACGGTCTGGCGGATGCATGGTATTCCATTCGTTGAAGGAAAATAAAAAATGCTGTCCTTAAATTATATTGTAGACGATGGTGTTTATACCATCTCTTGACTGCGAACAAAAATGGCCGTGAGAGTGTGCCTATTAATTTTTTTTTGTTGTTGTTGACTAATTAGATAAGTCTGCTGAAAGTGGAAACACCTTGGCATATGTTTTTACGGGTGAAGTGCGACATGACTCCAGTTCTAGCCGTGCTTTGAATATCTAGTTGCATGGCGTTTGAATATTTCAATAGGTGGGATCATGAATGGGATAGTCGTGCTCTATGTTTTGTGCATTCATCGTTAACTGAAAGGTTTTTTGTTTAGTTAAGTGTGAGTTTTTTATGAATTAACTATGAAAGTCTGGTAGTTGAATGGTACTTGAGGCAAGTATTTTAAAATAAAGTTCTTAGGACCGGTTTTTTAGTGCTAACTGACTTAAACCAGATCATTTAATCTAGAGTAAATATTAAAAAAAAAAAACATTAGGTAAACTCAGGACTTGAAATTGACGTAAATAGTTGTTTCCCGAGTTAACCTATTAATCTATGAAGGTAAGTCCTGAAACGTAACATCGCTTTGAAAAACTGAAACCTAGAGATATATCTATCTGAAAGATGTTTGCAAGTAAAATGTTGCAACTTCAATGCTAATACTTCATTTTAACTTAAAGTGTTAACTGTTTTTTTCAAGGTTATAACTTTGAGTTAAACTTTCTCCGAAGATCTGTTTATTAGAAATAAAGAGAAATAGATTAACTAAAACTATGTGACATGAATCATACATGCGCAAGTATATCAGAATTTTATTGACCTCGGAGTCGGAGAGGAATTGATCTAAAACTGAGAGACTAGACTAACAAGCTGACCTATGCATAGAGTTGTTGAGACTTCGAGAAATATATTTTACACTCGTATTTTTATAATCTCGGTCATTATTTCTGCTTAATAACAGAAATTAGTTGATATAGGGTCTTCCAATAGGGATTTCCGAGCTTTGACAGTTGATCACGGCCATATTCCCAACTAACAATTTCGCTTCGATAAAGCACTATCCCCTCCAGCAATATTTCTTGTAGGGAGTCTTATGGAAAAACATTTCGCGCACTTTTAGAAAGCTATTTACTTTTATAAGACTTTCTTAAACACTTCTAATAAGCCTTAAAGAAATAACAAATTATAGGCTTCGCAAAAAGTCATTCCGAAAATATTGGCAAGCCTTATCGAAGTTGGAAAATAACATTATTTTTTAATATTGTCTTATTTTATTTACTTTTATTAATTTCAATTTCAATCTCTTATAATTATTAAAACCCAATTCGTTATTATGAAAGTATGAAATTCAATGCAATTAATTATATACTCTCATCTTACTGGGATTCGAACTCGCGTTCTCTCGCACGGTAGTCCAACACGTTATCCACTAGGCTGTACTCTCGAACATGAAAGACGAGTAAATATAACGCAGTACTTGAATCGTGTTGACTCATTCTCCGTTAGGTTCCCGATCTTTTCACCTTAGCTTTTTTTAAGCCTTCATTCGTAAGCTCTATAGATGATATCCTTAGGAAACATCTTAACATCTCCGGAAGCTTAAAAAAACCTTACAGAAGTTACGCCATCATAATTTTGGTTATGCTTGTGAATTTTCCAAGCTTCTACCCAAACAATCGACTGCCAAAATGCTCAAGCTCCGCGCACAAGTACTATAGAAATAATTGCTTGTGGGAATTAAATATTTGTACCTTATAGAAGAACAATTGTTAGTTGGGTTGTTGAAGCTGCATCTGTCAAATTGGCTTTCATTTATTCAGTCTGTTTTGCCAAATCTCCATGGGTGGACATAGCGTTCAACAACAAGTGAAAATTTTAAAATTATTTAATCAAAATGGGTGTTCTGTTCGGGTAACGTTACAAGCGCTTCGCCCATTTTACGGTCGCCATAGTCATCCTACCGAGAGAATTATTCGCAGTGTAGTGGATAAATTTGAGTCCAATGGGTTAGTAAATGGGCTATGGAGACGAAGATTGGAGAGCCATATTGGTTGAGGCCCATGATCATCCCCGACTGACTTGAGTAAGTATGCAAGATTCATTAAACAATAAACCATCATGCATACTTCAACAAAATACAAGATCTGCAAAAAACATCGCCGATGTCCGTGAGAGTGTGCACAGGAATCCGAGGCAGTCGATTTCGCATCGCTTACAAGAACTCTTGTTTGAATGAATATGAATGGATTGCATTAGACAGTAAGTCTGGTATAAAAAGAGAAAGAATCTACCAAAAAGTTCAAGCCCAAAAGCCTTAATTCTTTTATATTTAAGACCATAACCCAGTCTAAGCTAAGGACTGAGCTAATTGGAGGGGCATGGTGGTTGAGACCCGGTATGACCCAGAAAAATAAGACGCATTCTGAATAATTCGGACTGGAACTAGACCTTACGGAACTGGACATGGACCCTACGGAATTGCACCTATTGTACTTAAAAAATGCGCACCCGAACTTGCATCCGTTCTTTAAGATAATTTTGTATGTCATAATATGATCAACAGGTTTTCCCCAGATGTTGGAAAATTGCTCTTATCCACCTGATTCCCAAAAAAGGAAGAAAATGAATGTGTGCAAAATACAGACCCATTGCGTTTTATATCTTCAGAGGTGATATAAAAGGAAATGAACACCGAGCTTGGCGATTAATAAGCTAAATAAGTTTAATAAGTTTAATAAGTTATCGGCAATATGGGTTCCGAAAGAAACGCTCATCCGGAGAGTTGCTAAGTTATGTTACCCATCTGCAATGGAAAATCATGGAGAATCGAGAACTGTCGCTATAAATATTTTGATCGAAGGTAGCACTTTGCTCGCCAAATTAAAGGAATACGGACTTCATCAAATACTGTGTGGCTAGATGGAAAATATTATTAAAGACCGAGCTTTGCAAGTAGTTGTGGGTGGCGTTTCCTCAGGTAATTCTCTATAAACGCTGCGGTACCTCAAGAATCAATTCTATTACCCACTCTGCTACACTAATGATCTTATGAGGACCACTAATAATCGCGTTTTTAGTTTCGCAGATTATAATACACTAATAGCGATTAACTCAAACGACACCCCTATAACCACTATTGCTGCACACCAACAGAGATGCGTATAAATCGGCCATATAAATGGCGAAAGGAAAAAAAAATAGCCAGTACACAACATTTACAAGAAACAACAAGTCTACAGTTTCTCAAATCAAAATGGAGAGTACAGTCCTTCAATCAATAGAATTCATTCATCTGCTAGGCAACACAACAGGGTCAGATATATCGGGCCATTAATTTCGTGGTTTCAAGTTTGTAGCGCTGGAATTTAACACCCAGTTGATGTGTCATAATATTAGTTGAATATTTGCCATATACGGTAATGGATCTCTTATCAACTAAACAACGTGTTTAAATTATTAAAACTTACTACAAAAGTGGTGATTCAAACTTAGCCACTTTTCGCGCATTACGCATGATTATGATCATCATAATCGACAGCAAGAAATCGGTGAAATTGTGAAGAAATGAAAAGAGTGAAAGCTGTACTGATGTCATAAGGCTTGTACATCATCGTAATGCACTCTTAGTCGAAAATGCCAAGAGGCAGACGGTTACAGACAATTCGAAGCGATATGGTCAATTGATAACAGATTTGATTTGGTCGGTAATTGATCATGACTTGGACGATATGTGGTTCCAACAAGACGGGCAACAAGGAAAATAACACGACCAATTATGGCTTTATTGCGTGAGAAGTTCCCTGATCACATAATTTAACGTTTGGGTGACGTCAATTGGCCACCAAGATCATGGCATTAGACCGTTTGATTTTTTTTTCTGTGGTGTTACGCAAGGGACCGTAATTAAGCGAATAATCCCTGAACTCTAGACGCATTAAAAACCAACATTACTCAAGTTATGGCAGAGATACCTGTCGAAATGTGCGAAAAAGTGGTTAAAAATTACCTCAAAATGGACGAGGCGTCCATTTGAATGATTTATTGTTTTTCACACTTAATGGCAAAGTCCAAACTTTATAATTAAATAAAACTTACATTAAAAATGTATTGCTGTGTTTTTTATACCGAAAACGACCCTACAAGTTGGCATGACAAACCACCATATTCAAACGAAATATAGATATTGGGAATGTCTAAATAACTTCTGCAAACAATTTGTCAAACCGGTTTGACCAAAAAAACGTATTTCTGAAAAATGGACATGGCATTAGGTAGATTTAAACAACGCAACGTTTCAACTTGTAGACTTTGTATACTAAATTTCTTTTTTTTTGCTTGACATTTTAAGACGGACTTATAAACCTGTATACCTATGGTATTATGGGGAGGGTACAAGATTCGATTATTATTTTTTTTTTTTTAGAAAAACGGCAAAAAAGTGGGCGGTCGTTAAAACGATCTATAGACGAAATGTTTATACGAACATTAGCGAACTATTCTCATCAAAACTTTTTTCTAATTTGAATCATTTTTCACCGCAATTTGTTTTCTTAAGAAAACGCCCCCAAAAAGTGGACGTGGCTTAAAACTTTATTTAAATCAAATATAGTTAATCACATTGTTTATTTAAAAAGTGTGCTGATTTTTGACAAATACAGAGCCTATATACCAAATTTCATCATTTAAGAAAATCGGTGACATACAGATGGACGGACGGGCGGGCCGAAAGACATGGCTAAATCGACTCAGCTGGCAATTCTGTGTCGATCCATAAAATGTTACGGGATATCTACCAAAATTATTTGTCTATGTAATAAACTTAATGTCAAAACAAATATACGCCTATGGGAGAGGGTATAAAAAGCCATATGGTATTAATGAAAGTTTTATGTTTTCCTTAAGGAATGGGACCACCTGTTTAATGATGGTTCCGAACAGTAAATTGAGAAGCTTCTCATAGCTGTTTGTCAGACTTAAGCAAGCGAATGGGCATCAAATTAAAACCTAAGTGATGTAACTTCCGGGATTTAAGTCAGGGCCTGGGATAAGTAGCACTAACCGCACCCACCTCAGTGTTAATCTCAGCAGAATAGAAATTATAGGTTTTAACCTCGAAAAATAAAATACGTAACTAAAATCTCCCACTACTTTTTAGACAATCACGTTTATTCTCATCAAACTGAAAATATATAGGAATTATCCTAGGTACCAAGCTTAATTGGAAAACGAACATGTCAACAGGCTCTTTTGAACAAAGGTTATATTTTTTTTTGCACAACCATTCATGTGTGCTTGCGTATTTGTTGCAAAATTGAGTCGACATACGCTACCTTGATAGTTGATAGAACTCCGATAATTTATCATATCATCGCGAGGTGGGCCAATAAAAAACAGTTTGGTATTTCACTGCCCTGGAATCGGGGGCTCAGTGGCGCGATGATTAGTGAGATGAACAGCCGCGCAGAAGGTCTAGGTTCGATTCCCAGCCGTAAATGATTTTTCACTGGCCCTCCTCTCGTGATGATCGGACAAATCATCCGAGTAGTATCAATTGTCAAGAATAGCCTATCTCAACTTAGCCATTCGGAGTCGGCATAAAACAGGAGGTCCCGCCATCGTGCAAGAATGAATGGTTGTGAGAGAGCTAGGCCCTGGGTACTAACGAGTCTGTTGCGCCAAAAAATTGTTTTATATTTTGGAATCGTACCCACAGTTTTAGCAAACTGTTCACCACACTAACCATTCCGCCACTGTACCTTCGTCTTACCGGCATAGTTTTCTATAACAGTAGATAAAAATTTGGCACAATATCAGGGGTATCTATATTGATCTATGTAGGACTTAGATAAGTTTGAGTTCTCCCTGTCAACCCATTATACCTAACCAAAACTAACCTAAATACCAATCTCACGATAATCCCATAACATCATTGCTTGAAAAAATAAAATATCTCATGGGGAAAAAAAATCACAGCCTAAAGATCTTGAACCTTTTATACCATGTAAACCAAAACACTTCGTTATCCCAATTTCTATCAGAAAACCTACAAATAAATGAAAATCCGTGAACTACATCAAAACAAGAATAATGGCATGTATGCATCTGTACATTCCTTGAACTAACTGACCTACATTTTGCTGCCATTCTACCAGAAAAAATAATAAACGAACCTCTCCAAATCCGCAGGAAATGTTCCCACACAATTTCCAAACCAAAAGTCTACAAATCGTCAGCTCCTTATTGCTGGACACAAAAGCCTCCATTGTCGCACCAAGCCACACAACATTTTTTTTCCTCTGGCTAACATACACAAAAAAATTAGGTCATTCAAATTAATCTCGCATTTTCAAGAGTTGCCCATCTCATGTTCCACTAGGCAAAGAAAGCCGAACCCTGCTTCCGAAAAACCACACTTCAATTAATCATTCGGATTGACATCTTAACAGTTTCCAATTCATATAAAAGGGAACAAAAAAAAAAGAAAATCTTCCAACGCCCGTTGAAATTACTTTCTAGGTGATTTCAATTCAAGATATTTCCATTTCTCACATCCCTCTAGGGACATACTTTCCTAGAATAACTATTTTCCTTTTTTTTCTGTTGCCATTGTCAAATGACAAATCCCCAAATGAGATGTGTAACGCCTAGCATCCGTTTCTCTATTCATATGTCAACTTGAATGGATCTTGAACAAAAAAAAAATATATTATGGACCCTAACCTTTGGAGGTCGAAAGTAAAGAAAAGTCCGAATAAAATATGCACAAAAGTCCTTGTTGGCCTGGGTCAAAGTACTTAAACTCTGAATAGGGGTAGGGGTAGGGGTACCCACCCATATGTCAAGTTCACTCAAATGGCTGGGAAAAGTTCGAAATCAATGAACACGCGCATACCTTTAGGCAGGTAATTCAATTCAATTCAGGATTCATCAACAATACCAACCCAACAGATAGGGGGGATCAGAAATTCAAAAAGTCCTTGGTATTTTTATTTCATTTTCATATCTTTTGACATAATTTGTTCCCTTTGTGTGTGATTCGGAGTTAGGTACCCTCATCGCGCTCTCCCTCGGTCTGTCTCTCTTTTTTGAAAATGCAATAATAAGAAATAAACAAAATTATGCAGAGGGGATGGATGTGTAGAAAGTAATTTCAAATTCATCCCTTATGTTCTGGAGGGTTTGGATTTTAAACACTATTGCTACTGCACCACTCCTGTGTCAGAGGATGCCTTCGAAAGGGCGACGGGTAATCTAGAAGGAACAAATGTTTCATAACTTCATTGAGAATGATGTTCTATGCGATAAAAAATGATATAAAAAAACCGGATCCCCTCCACCTCCTCATTGACGCAATTGGATTATCTTTTGAGGAAAGGAAAATTTCGATCCTGTACACGCTTGGATGATGGCGAAACGAAGTAATACGCGTAAGAGTTCTGCATGAGTTGTCTCCTCCATTTCTTTGCTGCTGCTGCTGCTGCTGCCTCTGTTGCTACTGGTTCTTTTCTTTTCTCGTCTCTTATCCCTTTGAGAGTTCCATTTGCCACTCCTGGTGCGCGGTGGTATGGTGTTCGCCATCCTACTTTTTAGTAGGGCGCTTCATTGTGAGGTGGCCTAAATCATGAGCTTCTCTTTTTTGTTGTTGTTGGTATTCGTGAGCTCATGAGAAATGAGCGAGATGGGGTGGTCCATGGGGGTCTTTAGAAATTCCTTTACCATACATGTATACCATTATGATTACTATTACTTCACTTCCTGTTGTAAGCCGGTCCATTGAAAAATGGATGGATCCTCTTGCGTTGTTACATTTTGTGAAGAGTTCATTCTGACTGAAATGATTAATTTCAGTTCGGTGAATTGGGAATTCAGGTGTACACGGTGCGGTGCACGAAATGCAATAAGGATGCTCTTCAGATAAATGGATAGATTAGGAGTAGGCTGGTTTGGTATAAGTGGTATTATATGCAAACATTGTTTAGTGCTGGAGGAAGACGTGTACTCATACTAATACACATATTCTATTTACATGCGGCAGCGGAATAACTCCCCAGATAGAGTTAACGGTGGCGTATACAGTCGCAGTTAGAATGGACAAAGTGAGTAACATAAATAAGCTGCTTCGGCATATTTGTACAACAGGTCAGAAATCTTAAGGGTAAGTCAAGCTAGTAATGGATACTGATTGTCCCATGTCCCATTGGTATCTAATAAATTGGAACAGCCATTCCAGGTTGGGGTGGTGCTTTGAGTTAACTACAGCCCCATGAAAAAAAGCTATTGTTACGAAGCAACCAAGATCCTCGAAAAGCACAGATTTTGTTGATGCAGACCATGTCAAACGAAAAAAGGACAATGACGATCATATCTGCACCTGGACTATGAGAACAATAAACACGATAGGTGCGGGCGAACAACTGGCGGAAACGCTAAGCTGCTACAAAGTAGACATTACTGTCATCCAGGAAATACGATGGGATGGGCCGGGCACAAGTGTCCTATATTAATTTTGAATTCGATTACATTAAACAACTGCAGGTGGGGGGATGGATGCTATCTTACAAAGGCTTAATGTCGTCGATTTTTTATGAATTTTAATAGTATAGACACTTGGTCTATTGTCGATTTGTCGTGGCGTTTGCCAGAAAGGCTAATAAATAATTCATATAATACGTTTGATAGATTCTTATATGCTACATTATTGGTTGCTATATGCTATATTATATGTTGCACATAGTGCCATTCTGCTGAACCTAGACCGCGTATACTATTGCTACTTTAAAGTCCAAACAAAAATTTAGGTGATTTTTTTGTATAATTCCTTAGTCAGTTGAACCAATCGAATATTCCTAGATTTTTACGTATAATTTTCCTGAAGCTAATGAGGTAACAGTATACCAGTAGGAACACTTCTTTGAAATTACCACGAAAGAAATTACCCCAGATTTTTAAATACTATCCCATAGGTGTACATTCGTTTTGATACATAGTTTGTAACATAGAGAAATAATTTAGGTTGATATACCATACAGTATATGGAGTCATTTAGCCATGTCTGTCCGTCCGTCCGTCAGTACATCACCAGTTTTTGGGCCTTACATTTTGATCTAGAATGATGAAATTTGGTACACGTGCTCTCTGTTGCTCCCAGCAGAACAAGTGTAAACATTTTTGAAATCCTCACTGCCACGCTTCCTTTTTAGAAAAACGTAGTTTTTGGCCAAAATGTAAGGAATTTTGAAAAAGTGTCTGAACAATATTCATAAGTATCTAGAGAATCTTAATACCTATTTTGTATATGTACATTTTTTTGCAAAGCCCAAAGCGGGTTCAGTAAAAAACGTTTATTGGTACAATTTTAAAATATTCGAAGAAACTTGCGATGCATGATCATTCTTTATGATAATGTGAACATATCGTCCTTATATTATTTTGATCCACGCCCACTTTTTGGGGACATTTCCTAGAAAAACCATTTGTATTCTATACCCCATAGCCCCCATAGCAAGATGCAGGCGATACAATACTCTGTGTGAATTGTTGAATAATCATCACACCCAATCCTAAAAATGAATATCCCCGAAATGTGGATTTTATGGCGATGAAATATAGAAAATGGCATTGTTACAGTATATCAAAATTGTTTATAGTTCTCAAATGTTTTTTTGAAAGAAGGTCGGAAATTCATTAATATCCAGCTTTTTTTAAGCAAAAAGTATTTGAAATTTACGGATGAATTTCAGAGCTTCGGAAAAAAAATATAGATTTTAAATCTGTTACTTAAAAAAAATTGTTAGTTACAGAAAAAGGTTTGCTTAAAAAATTTGATCAAGAAAGCTGTTAACATAGGCACATGTTAGAGGACTGGGCATACCCCTAAATGGAGCACGAAAATTGCGTGAGCGGTATTCTGTACACGTATTGAATCGAAAGTTTTTTTCCCAAAGTAATTTCCATTTTCGTTTTTGGAAATTAGGCCTGATATTTTTTTGCATCTCAAAAATCAATACGTGGCAGTTTCCAATATTTTCCCAAATTGCATCAAGAAAATTTGTTGACCCTTTCTTCTCAAAAGATTTCTGTGGTAATTTCCTAGATTCAATAAGAATGATCTAAGGCTCGCAAAATGTTTGGACCTTTGAATTTCAGATGTTGATGAAGCAAGGTTATTAAATGACTCCATTTTTGGGTCTCTCTAAAAGGTACCCATTAGGCGGTAGGTACTTTACCAGGAGGGTCTTTGTGTGATGGATTTAGAAAGCCGCGGTTATGGAATGACTTCAGAAATCGATTAATCTGAGGTAAAAGAGGTAATAGTCGTGCAAACGGGAAAATCACATCGCGAACCAATTCAAAGCCTTAATTTACAATAAAAAAATCGATCCTATAGAGGTGGAGAGTTATGGGTTTTTATGAAATTACCCATGTACGGCCGTCGATCACGGTGGTAGTTGTGTTGAGGAAATAAGAATTTCCAGACCTCAGAGCTAAGAAGCCCAGCTGGAAGCAATATTGGTAGTCGCGAAAACTGACGAGAGCCTATATTCTGGTACCAGAACAGACAGAGGGCCCTGAGACATAACTGGTCTACGGCCTGTGTATCTATGCCTGTTTAGTAGGTTGGCACTCCAGTGGGCGTTTCGTGGTGGTTTAGGTTGCAACGGATAGTGGGAACTTATGGTTCTCTTAGGAGAGGTGGAGATTAGAGTACCTACAAGAGGTGTTAGATGAACTTCAGTTATTCAACAAAAAAGGGGCTATTCCTCATAAGTTGATCACTAATTGTACCAGAGTAGTGTGTCCCTACCCTGGAGTGTTTACTAACACTTTTCGATGCATGCGTATTGTGGGTAGGCTCACAGTGATACAAATTGCCAGGTTTCAACCTGTGCACTATAGGAACATGTCCGTGACCAAGAATATCCGCACGATAATGGAGTCATGGGTGAGATATCCAGCGGCAAAAAAGAGAAGTGCGAGTTAATCCAACATTGACAAACTGCTGTCGACGGCACAGACTCTGTCGAATTTATTGGATGAACCGTTACCAGAGTTGGCCACGGAGGCTGGAATTGGCAATGCAGGCACTATGTGAGTGTCCCATAGAAGACTCTTCAATCGCCGAACTGGACCCATGGGGTGATAAAGAAAAATAAGGCTATCTACAATGATTTGCCCGACTTTAGGCAGTCCCTTCCGAACTTCTCTGCTCAAAAAACAGGATTTGGAGCCTTCCGAAGAACCAGTAGAAATGACGGAAGAATCCATGGACGTGGATATTGATGGTGATGTCCATGATGATGATCCTCCATTATATTCATTGGATCCATCAAATGAAATTGAGGCAGAGCTTAAATAAGCTCCGCTAAAATTGTCCTTTCCGAAATGATAGGTGCGGCGTTGATGGAGGCAGGCAGGATAAAGATCGCAGAACATCAAGAAGCAATTTGATCAATTGCTCACAAACTTAAAGAACTGCGTTAACAAAGAGCTGCTGGACTCGGCTGCTATTGAGTTTCTTTTGAACTGCGATACCAAGAACAACTGCAAGAAGCTGACCAAATACATTTTTGGCGTACAGAGGTAGCTCATCGACTAATATTCATTAAGGTAGGGAATTCAATTCTATGTCCCATTAGAGAACTCGCTTCGATCTTCTTTACTTCTTGGCACATTTCGTTGACATCGTGAACATCGGCAAGACCGACACAGCTGTCAACCTCTCTGAAAAAAAATTCAAGTGGCACGTTCGCAGGAAGAATCAACTGGATATCGAACCGAAGATAAAAATCGTTCGTTTTATTGGCGAGGTGGTCAAATTCGGATTGGGAAATGATTCTTAAAATGCTTCTGCGTTACTTTTACCTCCACCCGATCGAAATGGCTTGCGCTTTAATTGAAGTCGCTGGCATATCTACTAAATGATCATAATATTCCATTTTATCGTTATGTGTGTAACAGAGGAAGGTGTTGTTTCACCGTTGGATCACCCAGATCCAATTAAAGCTGGCATGAGTGCTTTTGAACACCTGTGGACAGTACTTTACCAGCGCCAGCATAGATTGCTTTACATTATATGAAACAAAATAATATTTTTCACGAAAAACCGAAAATATTAGGAATAGTAGTACACTCATTAAGCAACCTCACTTTACCCCATCTGAGAAGTAAGCATTTATTACCGCCGTTAGAGGAACCTACTTCATCATAGTTAAAACCTTTTAAAGCTTATGAAATGTGATTGTAGCTTCGTAAAGTTTACCATTAAGCAATAAGTAGAAGTCTTTGAAGGAGAAGTATGGAGGCAAACACTGTAGAAACGTCTACTAAACATGGAAGTTTTTCACGAGAGGCATATAGGATGAAAGGCCAGCAAAATATGTCCACGTATTGCCGGTTTAACCATGATCTCACAAATAACTCAAATAGTATCGATTATCACAGAAAGGTTTGCTCAACTCATCCCATCATCCCATCATCAACCCCTGGAACCAACGATGATGATGATGTTGATCAGTCTTAAACTTAAGCACTCTGTCTTAATTGTGTCTTTTTTCATTCTTTTGGTGATTAAATTTGCTAATGTGATCCCAATATCCTTTTGGGATGATATAATATCAATATACTTCCTTCCCCATATATGTTGGTATACATGTATGGGGAAGGAAGAATAACAAAACTGTTTTTAATACTTACATGTGGGCCACTCTCTAATGGCTGTGGCAGATTGTTGAGCAGATTTGAAGACTGCAAGTCAGGCCTTGCTGGCGGTGATATCGTCGTCGGTGGAGCTGGCACCGCAATCGGCAAAAGGCTTCCCAACTGCAAACAGAAAAGAAATACAATTAATATATAAGCATAAGCAATAAGCCCCACATCTCAATAAGTTAGTTCGCTCAAATGACCCCCGAAAAAGATAAACCATTAGCTTTGAGCTCTTTCTGATATCTCTGTTAGGTCAAGCCCCATTACCGTATCAAATTAAATGAAGACAAACAAAAAGTCATTCCCTGGCAATTAGTGTATGGCTTCCTAAGCAACATCTCTACCCACAGAAGACACAAACAATGCGATCTCTATCAGTGGAATGGAATTTCGTTTCTTTTTTTCCTTTTTTTGTTTACCCGGTCGTCTTTATCTCTCAAGATTTCCAGGAGTCAAATTTGGGTACTTCTACCCACCCTGATGTCCTTCAACCTACGCTCAACCTTCATTCAAACAGTTGTCATGGAACTGATGTTATTGTTCCTTATTTGTTCCTTTTTATTCTGCGCCGTGACTTATCTCCTTTTTGCTTTTTTCTTGCGGTATTTTAGGAGGCGCATAAAGATTTTGGAATTCATTTCTTTTATCCATTTGGAAGAATGGTTTTCTTCGTCCTTACAAAAAAAAAACATGTCTCCAGGTGCCCACACACCAAACACTGGCAATCTCAAAGGAGAAGATGAACTCCCGGCCTAATCTACATGATGTGTGGGGTGAATGCCTGACGTATCCTGAAAGTAATTTATCATTTCCTAAATTATGGTTAGATACCAGGATATGTGTGCTTTTCTTTTTTTTTTTGTTACTCATCCACTCGTTTCCTCATCCTCCTATCAATATTTGGGAAATTGTTGAATTAATATCCTGCACGGAAACGATATTGTGTGTGCCGGTGCACGTTTACGGCAGAGTCCTTCGTTGTGTTTTCCACCACTTTCCAACAAATCTTGAAATTTTGAAAATATATTATGTGTATTTAACCTTCCGCCACAAATCCTGTGCGTTGCCTCCCTTCTCCCAGTCCAAAACGACATCAAAAGATGAACGTAAAAAAAATTCAACAAAAAAGACAACGGTATTTTACGTGAAGATGAAACTTTTTCCCTTAGATAAAGTCAGGATTTTCCACATTAAACGGTTGCCAACACACCCGCATAAATAGGAAGCAAGCAAAAAAAATGGCGAATTTCGGAAGTTGAACGGGAAATCGAAAATTCCGTATGAACCCCGTTAAGATATAAGGAGGGAGTACCATTCGCCCGCATTTGTACACATCCCAGGATACCCAACGAAGGGGTACTTAAAGTGAAAATGAGGTAAACTTTCGTCTTCCATTTTGAGCTGATTTCCGTTTGCTTTATTTGATGCTGGAGATACATATAATAATACGCAACGATTCGACAGGAAGTCGAGAAAAATCTAACTTTTTACGTATCTTCTAAAAAAAATGGTAACCATGGGATGATGTTAAAAAAAAATGTTTTCCAAAAATTCATTAGTTCCTACTTACTCAGGGAAAACTGAGTAAATTTGCATTTTTTGTCCGCGGGAAAAGTTTTCTTTTCTACTTTACTCCTGGTTCGTACCTACACCAACTTACTCATGGCGTATCGGTGGCAAACATATAATTATCCTCCACGTGGCATTATGGAGGGATTATGAGTTGCGAAGAGCGTTTGTTTCAATTTGATTGTTGAATGTGAATTAATCTGTTTGAAGAAAAGTTTTCTATGAAAAAAATACTTTCCGCTTTGAACAAATTTACAGAAATATCTGTTTGCGAAATTATGATGTAATGTGCGCGAGTATGTTGGGTAACTTATATAACAACGAACCCACTTTTCAGATAGGTAGAGGTATGCAACTTTTTTGGAAAAGTTACCAGCTTTTAAGCTGAGGAATGCTTCCACTATCAAGTTTATAACATAGTCGGATGAATTTAATTAAGTGAACAAAATTAGTCTTTTGTGATCATAATCTAGTCGAATACAGGATATGTGAATGTTTTCGGCTTAGAAAATCATTAAGTTCTCACATGCTAAGAATAAATTCAAGCGAAATTTTACATCTATACCGCGATCTAATGAGTTTAAGAGTTCTAGTTGGTCCAAGAAACTTGAACTCAAGCTTGTATGGGCGATTTTCTAACCATTTTGTTAAGTCTTAGCAACAATTCATAAAGAATTGACAAGCTTCACCAGGTCCAGGACTGGCTGACCCTAAAACAGAAGCTGTACTTATACAGAACAAACAAGCTGCAAATTATGTTGGATACATTGGTTAAATATAACCCATTAGCGTGATGGTAATCAACATGCTAAACTTCAAGAAGCATGTACAATTTATGATCTCTCTCCCAGGTTCTTCCAAATATCGGTGGACCACGCCAAGAGTGATCAGGCTAGTCCTACTCTATGCAGCCCCGTGGTCAAATTGTAGGTAATGCCAATATGTGAAACCATGAGTTTTCACATAGCCGATGCCTACCAACTCCGACCTTCTGACTTCACATGGCGACCGAGTGTCGAGTACCTTGATCTTGGCGGGAAGAGATGACAGCTGGGGGAAGACATGTACTCACGCTGGCACATTTATTCTGTTTTCAGGTGGCAGCAGCAGATATACCAAGATGCAGTAAGCTGTGGCGTCTACATTCCCAGTTTTGATAGAAAAAGTGAGTAACATAAATGAGCTGCTTCGACATATTCGGACAACAGGTCCGAACTTACTGTAGGAATTTCGAGAATAAGTCAAGCCCCTTAAACAGCGATGGTGACGCATGAACCAAAAGGCCAACCGCAGCGCTCAATCCCGCAGTTGATACTGATAGTTTGGGTTTACTACCCACCCACCGAAAAAACATCTGGATACGAAGCAACCGAGAGCCTCGGAAAGGACTGATTTAATCTTTACCACCATATGCTAAATGTGAAAACATTCAACAGGAGAGATACGGACAAACAACTAGAAGAATCTATAAAGCAGACATTACTGCCATCCAGGAAAATTGTTGGTATGGATCGGGTTAACTGTTGATGAAAAATTGTGACATCTACTACGAAAAGTGTTATAACGGGTCCGCCATCTAACGTTCTAACGTTTTTTTTTTCAACTAGTGCTTATTTCGTGAATGGTAACACTTAGCTAATGTCTGATTTGACAGATAATTAGTTTTATCCTTCCGCTGGACGAATATGGTTGTGTATACGCTTGAACAACGCTGGGAAATATTGCGACATTACTTTGAAAATCATGGTAATGTTTCCGTACGCAATTTTCGCACACGAACGTGTGGAAGAAGGGAAGCACCGTCAGCTCCGTATGTTCGTTCTTTTGTGAAAAAAGTGAAAGAAACTGGCATCCTCATCGATAAACCAAAGCGTGAAAAGCCTAAAACAGTGCCTACACCCGAGAATAATGGTGCTGTGGCAGAAATTGTGCGTGAATCGCCATCGACATCAATTCACCGTCGTTCTCAACAATTGAACATTTCAGAGACATCATTGAGACGAATTTTGCATAAAGATCTTGGTATGACGCCATACAAAGTCTAATTGGTTCAGGAGTTGAAGCCAACTGACCATCCAATGCGTTTTCGCTTCGCTAAGTGGGTCTGTGATCGACTTAGAGAAGATGCCGATTTTGCCAAAAAAAATTACATTTTCAGATGAAGCTCATTTTGATCTTGACGGGTATGTAAAAAAGCAAAATTGTCCCATTCGGGGCACAGAAAACCCGCACGCATACATTGAAAAGCCGATACACCCAAAACGAGTCACTGTTTGGTGCGGATTTTGGTCCAGAGGCATAATTGGGCCATTTTTCTTCGAAAATGAGCAAGGAGTGGCCGTTACAGTCAATGGCGATCGTTATCGGGCCATGTTGAACGAATTTTTGTTCACAAAAATTGAAGAGGAGGATATTGGGAATATTTGGTTTCAACAGGACGGCGCTACGTGCATTTTATTTTTCAGTATTAACCGGAAGGATTGTACTTTCAAATAAAGAAAGAAATTTGAGAAAGTATTCAGTAGTTTTTTTTTATAGCATTTTCAAAAAAAAAAGTTATTTGGCGGACCCTTTAGTAAGCAGAAATAGCGACTATTCGGATGTAGATTTGTTATAAGTTCCAGAACAATGGCAACGATGCCAACAAACCTATCAACTAATGTGCTAGGTTTCCTGCACCCACCAGTAAGAAACCCTTGGTTTGATGAAGAATGCCGATAGACTGATGCTGGCAGCCAAGAACGATTGATTGATTTCTATATGCAAAAAAGGATCGAAGTACAAAGACTTTGCAGAAAGAAGGGTAAGCGCGCGATCGAAGATATAGATGGTTCCACTACAGGAAAGATGTTTGCAAGTTTTAATAAAGTATTAAGCGTCAAAGCCACGGATACAGAATCTTGTCGAGATGAACAATTAGTAAATGTCGTAGTTGAGATACAGTCGATGCTGAGGATATGGAAGAACTACTTCTGCGTACTGTAATACTGCGATGACGAACAACATTCCGCTGTCAGCCAGAACGAACCATTTATTATTGGCGACAACATCAAAAACTATCACTCTGCCCCGACCTGAGTGAATTGAGAATAGCAATGTCTACACTTCAGGTTAACAAGGCTTTCGGAAATGACAGCTTTCTCATCGAGCTGTATAAAACCTGCAGAGATGATTGGGAAGTAACAATCACCAATTCATAAGCAAAATTTGGTTGGACGAAAGTAAACCTGAAGAATGAAAATCCAAAATCGTTTGCTGGATCCACAAAAAAGAACATCCTCTAAACTGCGTCAACTAAAGAGGCATAAGTCTCCTCAATATCGACTACAAGATCATATCTGCCATAATATGTGAATGCCTGAAACCGTTTACCACCAACCTGGTTGTAGGCCGGGAAAGTCCACAACTGATCAAATCTTCACACTTCGGCAGATCCTGAAAGAAAAACCCTCGAAGTCCAAATAGATACCCACCACCTTTGCATCTAATTGGGGAGACATCTTGGTTGAGACCCAGGTTCATTCCGGACTCTAGCGCCACCTAAGTAATTAACTTAAACTTAACTTAAAGGTTTAACTTTAAACCTCGCTTTCACCATAGATATGCTGTTTCACTGAGTTTGTGACTTTACTGATGGTGTATATAAAACAGCTGTTCCTTTAAAGCAACCTTAAAATCATTAAAAAATATCAAAAAAAAATTAAGGGGCATTTGGGGCTTATTAATGTTTTTAAGATGTTTGTTTTCGATTTCAGTATAGATAATCACACTAACTAATTGGAGTTAAGTAAACGAAACCATTTTTGGCACGAGGCAATTTCTTTGAACAAACAAACCTATCTAACCGCTATCTATAATAAGTTCCCGCCATCGTTTTCCATTAATATTTAGATGCGTAAATCATGATGGTAAACAAAATACACAAATCGCTTTGAACGTTGCCACCGCAACTGTAAGAGCAGTCTTATCACGAAATTGCACGATGAGCAAAGATTCTCTTCAAATTTGTTTTCCAACCCCTGTCGCGCCGAATTAGAATACCTCAGCTGGACGAAAATCAAATATTTTCAAGGAATTCCTGCGAAACCGTAAACGAAATGCGGACCAGAATTCTAATTCACACCACTCCTTCCGAAAATTAAACTTAATAAACTTAAAATAAAGGACATGCTAAAATGTGGAATGAAATTTGTGTTTTTTTTATAAAGTAAATAAAATAAAAATTTTCACTCGCGCAAGAAATTGACTTTTGAAAAAAAAGCAGGGAGACTGACGGTGGTATGAGTGAAATGCTCAGGTAGGCATGAAAATGACAACGTCCACCATTACGTAAATATCCCCTAGAAGTGAATATATTTGTTCCTTTTTCTATTTAGAACGCCATCGTGAGTTGGGACCAAACCTGCGTAGCTATTTCTTTAGATCTTCACGAGATGTCAGTCATGCGGGTATACGGACACGACCCGCCTACGTACGCAGACATTCCTACCCGCGTCGGTACATTACGAATAACAAACTTCAATCAATGTGATTTGAATTGACAATGTCCTGGCATCTGAAGTGGGATTGACAACTTGAGAGATTGGAAATAGGGAAACACAGTCAAGCGACAACAACAACGAAACGAGAAAAACAGGACACTAGAAGATGATTCAAAGAACATGTCCCGCTTCAAAAAAAATTATAGAAACCCAGACTGTCAGTATATACTTAGTTTGTTTTAGAGTTGCTAAAGTGGGATGTGTTTTGTTTATTGTCTTCCGGAAGAGACGTTGCAAGATAAATACAAACAGGATACGGAATAGGATAAGTATTATGACGAGGTTTGGAGGGATTGGCAATGTAAGTCAAAGATAAAACTTTTGATGTTGGAAAACAGCAGTCACTTGCGGAAGTCTTTTCGTGTCTTAAATTAAAAATAACATCTAAACATTAAAGCATCCTTCGGAAGTTTCGAGAATGGGAAGTATATTTTCAATTATCTTCTGAACCGTCAGTGTGGAAAATTGAAAGAATTCTACTTACACGATGTTTTCGTTAAATTGTTTACGGAAAAAGACGAACTTTGTGGCCTTTTTAATTTTTAATTTAAAAAAATACATGAGCGCGTTAACAAGCTTGTTTGTTGCATGCTTTTGATTGTGATATGTGGTTAAGAGGAATTATCTTGTTAAGCAGTTTACAATCAGGAAATCATTTCAGGTGGTAGAGCATAAAGCGGTACTTACACCTGACGGCAATCATGTCAGCTTTTCTTGAATGGTGGTAAGGGTTAGTCTTTGTGGTATAGTGGTTACTGAGATGAACTTAAACTAAAAGCTCTGGGTGTATTCCCAACCAAAGAATAAGCAAATTCAGTCTTTATCTGGACCTCCTAAGGCAATGTTCTGACAAATCCTTACATGATAAAATTGTATCTAAAAGCTTAATTGAACTCATTTATTCGGATTCGGTTTAAGAATTATCATAACCGCTATCGTGCAGTTGTACGTACAAATTTATGAATGGTTGTGAAAAAAAACAAGGTTGGAGGTCCTAATGAGGATCCTCAAAATTGTATATATATGCAAACTAAATGGAAAATAAATTATTGTGCTAGTTCTGCATGACTTTTTTTGGTCTAATGACGTTTGGCTACCGCTGGTCTGTGGAATGTTGCCATGGTGCTACGAAGAAGTATTCGATACCATTTCTAACTTAAAATACTCCTATTACCAATAGATTGTTGATCGTTGCTTCGATCTGCACGAGTCCTTTGATCGTCAAGTCATATAAACCGATTTAAAGCCCAAAATAGGTTTAGCGGTATCAGGCACCGGCATCTCGAAAGAAAGGTAGTGCTCAAAGACGACCTTTTGCAAGGGTTTTTGGTTCCATTTTGCTCCATCACGGGCCAAATAGAATCTCTAGGAGATTTGATCTTCTTGGTCATGCCAAACTGGATCGTGTTTTTGCTTGCAACTCTTCCAGCATCTCGCCATTGTCACTCTACCTTCTTTATCACTCATTCCTCCAATTTCCAAGACTTCCTCAGCGTCAGAATTGTCTCAATCGAGAACATAATCCATATCGTCATTGCCACCAAAATCTTCGTCTTCGGGGCCACTTGGACGAAATAACCTTATAAATTATTTTAATTATACATAACGCATTACACAAAACTTATTATCGGACAGATATAAACGGACGAAATATGAAATAAGTGGGTTTTTTTCATTAAATATTCAGGCTGGTCTGGTCAGACCTACTTCATTGACTCTAGGGGTTGTTGAATAAATCTTATTTTTCTTCCCACCCACCTACATCAAAAATTTCTGTGAACTGTGACACATTAAAGTATCAAAAATACGTACATAGGGAAAATTATTTTGAAAATGGGACAGATCAGGCCAGACCTATACTCATTGACAGAAGGATTTTAAATAAGGTAGGTACCTTGTGATACCTTCATGGATCTATTAACATTCCAACAGGGATTCCTGGTTCAAATCCCGAAAGTAACAACACCTTAGTTATTTTCACTGCCTCACCTCTTCCGAAAGTCTGCCAAACATCCAAGAGCATAAAACTATTATGGAATGCTTCTCAATTCGAAAGCGACATTAAACCGGAGGTCCTATTCTTTGTGCCAAAACTATAACTCCGCATATACAAATGAATAGAGAAGCTTGTTTTGGCGCCATGTATGGGGCGTAAAAACCCATCAGCCTTAGAGTTCCTTGGAATATCTTCGTTACCCGACACATAGAAAAGGTGAATGTAAAAGTGCCAACTCGTTAAGAGAAAGTCGAAATTCGTTGCCTTTTTTATATAAAACATTTGAAAAGCGGAAATTTGATTGCCGGTTAGCTGTCGCTGAAAATACAGATATTCCACGGTACAATTCTGTCAGGACCAGACTTCTTCAATCGATATGATCTCATCTTGGAAATCGCTTCAATGATACGATTCGATTGGCAAGTTTAGAATAACGGAGAAGTTCAATACCAGAGTTGGTTTTGAATCCACTCATGTAATTGTGAACATAGTTGTCAGTTCTTACTGAGCCCGATTCCCCTTCCATAGCTTAGGAGATGTAAATGTTTTTCTAATAGGGACTAGTCAATTCTGACAGTCGAGGCGAAAATGTAGTTTTGGGTGCGTCTGTCAATGATGTTGTTTATTATTCAGCCTCTGATGCCAAATCACCACAATAAGTTACACGATCGAGTAGCACGTACAAATGGTAAAGCGTTGCGCCCATTTTACTGCAGTCGACATGGACCTCGAAAGTCGGCTTTCCAACGTTTGGTGGCCAAATTCCAGACAACCCGTTCGGTTGAGATTCACAAAGCACGCCTAAGTCAAAGGAATGCCAGATCGACCGAGAACACCGCAGTTGTCCGTGAAAGTGTGCAGCTTTAAAGCGTTTAGAAGAGGACCTCTATTTTGTAAGAACAATAATTTTAAGCCACTGGTTATGTTAAACGCGACGTCATTTTTTTTAAGTGAAACAACGGCCTGAATTGGATTTTGTGAAACGAAAAAGTGAAACGAAAAAGAAATAACTATAAATTTATTTATAGGGTTAAGGCTGTGAGAGAATTAGATAAAACTCGTTTCTGTAGGTATATTAACAAGAATACAGTTTCAATTTTACCATGTGAAAAGTCATACTAGATTTTCATTATAAGCCTTTCTCAGGCTTTCTAACGCTCCAGGAGCGCCCTTAAATGATGCTTGCAAATATTTCTTGACGCTGCTCTTGTATTGTTGTAGATTGTTTATTGTTAGAAATACATCATCAGGAAGTTAGTTCCGTTGTTTGCTGGTTCTGTAACAACAAGAATTTTGGTACTGCATTGTTCGTGTCATTGTTAGATGGGCAGTTTGTAACGGGTGATCCAAGTAGAGATACTTTTTTCAATAGCCTTTTTTGACAGATCACGTGTGAGTCGTGTCATGCTGTCATGTTATTTTTGTTTAGTATTGTTTGGCATTTCATAATGGAAAGACTTACGCGTGAACAACGTTTACAAAATTGTTCAACTTTATTATGAAAATTCACGTTCTGTGAGGAATGTGTTTCGTGCACTTCGCTCAACTTATGGTCAACATAATAGGCCTACTGAGCGTACTATTCGCAACACCATCACCCATTTTGAGACCCAGCATTCATTATTGGATAATATTCGACCGAATAGACCACGTCCAGCACTCTGTGAAGAAAATATAGCGGCCGTAGCTGAGAGTTTAAAAATTATGCCGGTGCGAACGTAACCGTCAATGGCGACCGTTATCGTGCCATGATAACCGACTATTTGGTGCCTGAAATTGAAGCTCGTGATCTCGGCGACATTTGGTTTCAGCAAGACGGCGCCACTTCCCACACATCGCATCAATCAATGGACTTATTGAGAGAACATTTCGGTGAGCACATAATTTCACGTTTTGGGCCGGTCGATTGGCCACCAAGATCGTGTGATATCACACCGTTAGACTTTTTCCTGTGGGGATATGTAAAGTCAAAAGCTTATGCCAACAAACCCGCTTCGATTCAGGCCTTGGAGGAAAACATCACGCGTGTCATTCGCCAGTTACCAGTCGAAATGCTCGAACGAGTAATCGAAAATTGGACTCAACGGATGGACCATCTGCGACGTAGCAACGGCCAACATTTGATAGACATAATCTTCAAAAAATAAATGCCAAAGAATGTTCTTTCAAATGATAATAAACATTCTCCATTAAATTTGAATTTTCTGTGTTTTTTTCTTTAAAAAAGTAGGGAACCTCGAAATGGATCACCCGTTATATGAGCTGAAATTGCGTGAATTGTCGGTCATTGACATGTAATGAGTCTAGGAATGGTTTCTCTAAGCTCCCCGTTAAAATATCTGTTACAAAGAAATATATCTCCTACAAGTCTTTACGGTGCTAAAGATTGCAGCTTTAACATTAGGAATGAATCGTGTATGAGGCGGATTGCACGTCATTGGATAGAGTCCAGTAAGTTCAGTGTGAGATTCGGGGCCAAACTCCAAATATGAGAAAGTGTTTAAGTATTTAAGACCTACATCTGACCCAATTATGATGCCTAGCAGGTGCATGGATTCTTCTGATTTAAGGACTGTATACTCCATTTCAATTTGGGAACTGTGGACTTGCTCCTTCTTGTAAATAGGTTTGCCAGTCCCCATTGTATAATCTTTTGGAGGTCTTCATTTATAGAAGAGATTTGTTCGTATCATTGCTGGTTTGCAGCAATATCGGTCATAGGCGTTTCGTTAGAGTTAATCGCATTAGAGTAACTATCATCTGCAAAACTAAAAATCCGATTATTAGTTGTCCTCTCAAGATCATTAATGTGCAGATATAGAGTGTGTGAGAGACCTCTAGTTCTCTCTACTCTATATGAAAATGAAGGCTCTGGAAAAAGACGTGTTGTAAAACTTCTCGAAACGGTCCATCCATTTTTGTATATGGGTCTATGTGTCCATATTCCCTTTGAAGACTGGTTCCATCTATTTTGCGATACTCTACCCGTCTTATATGGTCTGGATTTTGGCGTAGTAGATCCTGTGTCCGATGGCCATGGTATACAGCATCAAATGATACCGTCCGAGGTGTTCATTGAATGTAAGTCGCGTGTCGATCATCACACCTAGGTATGTTACGGCTGGTTTGGACGTTATGTTATTGTCGCTTACATTAATGGTGATTTTTTTTTTTTCATGCGGCTGCTGTAATTATTTGGATTTTATGTAACCTGACTGCCGTCACCCAGCTTTTTACCTTTTTGATACATTAGTTTTCTATATCCTCAATTTATTTCAATTGTCTTGTAACCACAACGATTGCAATATCAGGAAAACCTATGCCTTTTGCCTCCTTTTGACTCCGAGCCTTTAAACCGTTTTATACATAATATTTCGTGACATGCAATCTAATACTGATCTTTTTGGGACTCCGCCAGATACGTGGCACAGCTTTTCGCCATCCTCGGTATCAAAGAGTAGACACCAATTCTCGCATAAATACCCTTGCACCATTATTGACCCAAGCGATTGCACTATAAGTCCCAAGTTTGCAGATTTGAATGCATTTTTGATGTCTCCTCCATTTCTTGCCCTCAATGGCTTCATCCAGGCATTTAGTTACCCTTCGTATAATAACGTCTACTGTAAAACTAGTTTTTCCAAACCCATACTCTTAATTTTAGAGTCATCTTGCCTATTCAAATGTCACTTCTAACGGTTGGTGTCTGAAAGCCATATGGGACGGTATTACGAGAGTTCATCTGGTGGTTTTTTCCCTTTAGGCAGCGTTGTTTTTTTTGGTTTTGTTCATTAGTTGGAGAAAACCCTTCTGTTAGACACGTGTTATAAAGTTCCAAAAAAAAAGTTTTGTTTTGCTTCAGGGATTTCTCCGATTTTCGTGTAACAAAATAAAGTTGTCAGGCTTCATTGGCATACCTAAAAATATTGTAAGACATGAGAATCTAATACGACGAACAAAATCAACATCCACAAAATGTCACATAAGTACAAATGTCATATATTCCTTAATATCTGACAAAATATAAAAGCGGTCAAATTTTCAAAACAATATTCAAACTGGAGGTAGGTCATGTAATACCTGCTGAGTCAAGTTCAAAATGCCATATGAAGCAGAACTACATTCGGACAAACAGGTGCCCTTTACTCCGATCAAAATGCTTAATAGGCCGGTGCGGTCTACATAAAATACACAGCTCAATGCGCATATTAAACCAAGACACTGCCTTCAGGCTTCTAGATTCGTATTGAACTTTATCGTCTGCTCATCACCATGCGGTGGGCGCAAATTCCTCACATTTATTTAACAAACAAGCTCACAGGTATATTCCGTGTATCTATGAATCAGCCCACCAGCATATTTCTTTCGATTGTCTATTGTTTATACATAGCCGGCTTATCTATACTTGTCAGAATACACTACCGCACGCACATATACACAGTACCTTCTCATTGAGGTGACTATTGCATGGTATCTCTCCTGTAACCGAATACCATCTATTTTGCTAGAAGGTGACTTTGATCTCTGGCTTTCAATAGGTCGATGGTTTTGGGATATAATTCGGTTAATTAATGTATGAGATACGGATTTGTACTAGAGGCATACACACACACACTCGCACTCAGTTTGATTTGACTCGCATAAGGGTTACATGGCATATTTACCCCCAAAGGTGCGGATTGTTTGTACGCTTGACTGGTATCCCTGGAGTGTGTTTCTTTATTTTATTATAGTTTTAGTTTATCTTATAGATATTGGCTTAGGTTGTCCCGCCCCTCCTTTGGTGAGCAAACTATTCCATATCTTGCAGCTAAGTATATTATTTATGCTACCGGTGACTGAAACTAGTTGGTAGCTGCTGAGGATCAATGGACTTGTGCTGATGTCCTGAGAAATAAATAATTTCTGAATTATAGAAACAGAATGTGTAAACTACCAGATGAAGAGGCTAAAAGATTCCGGATTCCATTGACAATACCGGAATCTGTCCCTTTCCGAAGGTTTGGGAATTTGAAATATTTAATCGTGGGTACTCTTGGGTGTAGCTGTAGATGGTATTAAATGGGTCCATCGACCGGGACGGATGTAATTAAAAAGAATTTTAAAACAGAGGGTTCTGGACTGTGAAGGACACTGTATGTCATACATATATGGAATGCTCGTAATTTTAATAAAATATGTGTGGTGAATGTTGAAACAATGAAACCGGTATGGATTGTGGGAGGAAGGAGGAGTAGGAGGAGTTTTGTTAATGATGAACTGAAGAAGCCTCTAGCTATGTTCATGTTGTTGTTGTACAACTGAAATAAATCATTCTTGAGATTCTATTTTATTCCTTTATGGCCGATATTTAAATGCTTCAAAAGAACGATTAAAGGTTAAGAGTATCAGTTTAATTTACACGTGCAAAAAAGGATTATGAATACTTTTGTGGGGCTTAGAACAGCGTGGGCACTTAAAGAGAAGAATTCGATAAAACTTTTTTGAAGGTTTGTATTACTTGTAGGCTAACATCTACCGAACTTTATTTCTATTTCTTTGAATTGTGGGTTCTTGGTGTATTGACTGCGATCGAACGCACAACCTTCCATTAGCAGATTCTGCGAATTGGCGAATTATGTTAATGAATTTACACGACACTGCGTCGTCTTGCCCTAATTATTTTTTGTTATCGAATGTTTCGGTGAGGTCGTTGCCGGCCCTGATGGAGCAGCGAGAATTCTCCATCGTCGGCTGACAAGTTTCTTTTAAAAAATTAAATAAAATGAACGAACATAAAAATGTATTATGGCTTTATTAGTAGGAGCAAACGTTCCCATTATTTATGAAAAATGACGTCTTTCAAGTGGCTGCCTCAGCTGGTTTCGCAGAAGGGCATTCTGTTGCTACAATTTTCAAAGACCCTGTTGATGGTTTCGGGTTATAGCTCACGGATTGCCTGGATGCTATTGACCTTAAGTGCTTGAATCGTTTCCCGATTGTTGGCATAACATCGGTCCTTCACGGTCCTTACAAAAAAAACGGTCACTTTCTGTGGATGCATCGGCTTCTCGATAATAACGTGCGGGTTTTCCGAACCCCAGATGCGGCAATTTTGTATGTTAACGTAGCAGTCGTATTGCTTCATTTCGGCCAAAACTTATTTTCAAATAACGAACTGTTTGGGCTGTTTTTTGCACTGCTTAAGCTACACAGCACTCACTTTGGAAATAAGTTTTCAATATTATCCAACGTTTTTCAAGCGTAAAGCGACTCATTTCGTTCCGCGGGGGCAGCTGTTAGTGTCAAAATAACTTATGACCCTGTAGGCGCTATGGCTAGTCATTTTCTGTAGCTTTTTAAGCTGAGGCGAAGATATTGCTAACTTCACTTAACTTAGGACAACTGAATGGTTCGTTATGCCTAATAGCGGGAGATTGGCCATCACCGTCGTTAACAGAAGTCTGCAGAAGTGGTCCTTCCATATTCGCAACATCGACTAGGAATCTGTAATTGAACTACGTATATACCTTGTTCTTCTATACAGGATTCTGTTTACAGCTCTAATCTTCACCTCCAACTTTGCCTAATAAGATGCGTTCATCTGTCGACATTCTTCGTTCTTGTTGGTGGTTTTGAGAATCCCAGCACGTCAGTTGCGGCTGGTATAGAGTTAATCGAGAGGTTAAGGTTTACGCGTTCTGAAAAGGACTTGGCGGACTCTTGCGATTGCAGTCTTTCGATTATTTTTTTTTCACTGTCTTTTGCAGCGTGGTGGATATCTGGATTATTACCTTGGTAGTGGTCCGAGTTGATGTTCGCCCTTCGGAATGTTAAGACATCCAAAATATAGGACGCGTGACTTTTGTCTATTTTAATGGTTACATTTTGGTTGACCTTTTGTTGGTCTGGAGACAGTCATGTTTCAATATGGAGCATTTCGTTCCGTAACGAAATCCATTAGCCTTTGCCAGGGGCGGTGGCATGTAGGCTGTGTTTTCCGACAATTATGTAATAATGTTATCTCTACCTAACCTTAGCGTGAAAATCTACCAGCACAATCTTAACAGTTTTGGTCAGGAGCTCGTTATAGCAATTCTTTGCAATGTCACCTACTTCCTCCGCTGGAGTGTGCCCCAAATAAGGCTTATGTTGGGGAATTTACATTTTATGCAGATTATTTTAAAGCTTTCATTAATGTTTTTGAAGTGGAAAACTTCTTGAAAAATCATTTGCTTATAACACTACAACACTATAGACATCCCAACTCAGGGCTTCCGCTGTAGTTATTCTGCTAAAAGCTAAAACTTCGGTAAACTAGGCTAAGCAGTGAACAAGGGAAGAACAAGTTTATGCTTAAGACAAAAACATCAACGAATTGGGCAGAACGTTCCAGTCGACAGCTTTAACTAAGTGACTTTTATATTATTATTTTTATAAGTGACTTTTATATTAGCTACTCATTTAAGTTAAGAATACAATTAAGTAATATTATCCTGGTTATCCCAAATCAACATGAACACTCTTTGGTTCGGTTTGTGTCGAATGGCTATTGAAAAGAACTAACCGCGAACTTTACGCGCATTGGGCGTTTAAAAAAAGCAAGGACATTAACAGGGAATGTAGACCAAAAACAGACCCGCAGAGTCATATGCAATTACTCACCAGATGGAAGACTGCAGATGGTTGGCTGCGCAAAACGAAACCCATCTCAACATGTTCAACTAGAGGTAGGCAACTAAGGACTTGTAGAGCCCAAGACTCTAGCGACATTTAATCAATGAATTTAAGGTACATAATATAAAAGGTATTAGTGGGTGCAGTAGCCTATAGTGGTTAGTTCGTTGAAATACTAAGCTTGGAGTCCCTGATTCAAATCCCGAAAGTGACAAGACATATTTTTGCGAAAGTCTGACAAACGTCCTAAGCTAATACTGTCATGAGAAGCTTCTCCAATTTGCTAAGGCACGTCTCAAGAACGATGATTAGAGACAAAAGCCTGATCTTCATGCTTACTACCCCAATGACATACATAGATATATACACAACGAGTATGCTCTGGAGCTCTATAGCACTGCGATTTATGATCGTGATAAAACTGATGCTAAAAAACAGTGGTGGATAGTTGATAATGACGAAAGTGTTTCAGCACTCCCTCATGACATTGCGGCCTTATAGTCCTCTCCTTAGTTTAAGCACATTTTGTTTAGTAAAATGTCTAAGTACATGCTTGTCCAGAATGTGAACGATATTCCATAATGGCTAAACGGGCACCTAATGGATGGCGCAATTCTCGGGGCATTTGGCAACGAAATAAGCTGCCCCTTAGCGGGCACTCTAAGCTTATTTCTAACTTGTTATATTAATGCCTTTCGGCCTAAAATTAGTTAGATTTAGCAAATAAGTTAATGATAAGTTAGATTTAAAGCCTTTTGGTCTAGCAGTAAGTTGATTTTTAATTTCTGGTAACGTATCCACTTGTCTAATATCATGTTCATTATCTCATGGTAGCTGATGCCCATGCTCTGAAAATTCCTTCCCTTTTAACACCCAATATTCCAACTTTTTTTGAAATGTCTTTCAATGCTCCCCAAAACCCATTTAAAAACTTCCACCCTCGTCACATGATAAAATCACCTCAAACGACCTACCACCAGCAACCTCACTAGATACCTAGTCAATACATAATTAAAATCACTAAAAGCAAAGTATAGTCCTAGACACATGATACTATCAAAGCTCCCCAAACTGATGGCGAAACTAAAATTTATTTCAAATGACTTCAAGTTCGTCTTGCCAAAATCGAATTCCCCCCCACCCATTAAAAGTCCACTGTCCGAAATCTCATCTCTGTCGAAACTTTCTTCCGCCGCTGATTTTATTCATTCACTTTAGTGTGATTTCCTTCTCTCTGGCAATAGCCCAGTTTTCAAATATCCCACTCCACACTCAAGCGAGGAACTTCTTCAAAATACTAAATAATAGCCGAGTCCATTTCGTGCCATCATGCTCCATTTTGTGTTGGTCCATCATTCTTCAGTTGTTCTGCCACATCTACCTGGGGGAAGCCCCAACTCCCGTCGAACGGAACGTGAGTTTAAAACTTTTACCAACCGCCATGAACCTAAATCAAATTAAGAAACAACTTATTAACTTTTGCTATATTTTTGGCTACGCATTTGGGCATTCCTGGGAAGTCACCCTCTCTCTAGCAGTACATTTACTTTTTTTTTTTTTCTTCCAGAGCATAAGGATTACGTCCGGTTGGGTTCATTCATCGTAAATAAATATCAAGCGGTTTGATAATTACCGTCGGGCATTCGACTCTAAATTACTCGGAAGGAAGTTCCTTAATTTTCCCCATAATTTGAGCTTTACATTCGACGAGAATTAGTCTCGTCTCCATCCACTGGTTGTTGTGCGAAAAACTACTCGATTGGAATCCATTTTTGTTGTGGTTCCATTTTCTTCTCCTTTGGTCGTCATTGAACTTCTGTCACAACGCAGATAGTAAGGCAAATCCCGTTCTAATAACCAGATACGAAAATGTTTACTCAATAGTGGCCCGGAGCTGCCACTCCCACCGCCTCAAAATAATCGCCATTTTAATTTTTTTTTTTTTTGTATTTGCTTGCCAACATTTTTCAGTTTCGATGAAATACGGTAACCGGGCAACCACTGAAAGTGGGAGATGGTGGGTGTCGAGAGAAAGTTTACCGTTCAGACAAAGTTTTAATCACCCCTAAATTGTTTATATTTTGATTTTTTTTTTATTTTTTGTTTTTCTTTCATTTTGTTCGAGTTGATTTGAATAGACCTTGAGGCGAGCTTCATGGGAAGGACCGAATAAAGGATTGTTCTGGTAGTGATTGGTAGTCTGTTGCAACCATCGATTAGGAGGGATTTTCAGGTAAAACATTGAACGATGACTGAGGCCATGAGCAGGGTAGTATAGAAAGTTGTGAGATACCGAGTATATTTGGATCCTTTTGTGTTTCTATCGATGGTGGAGTTGGGGCGAGATAATGTTTTTATGGACGGTTCGATGGTATATACTCGTATATTCACACGCCATTGAGCAAGGGAAAAGTTTACTGTGTACTCAGGTTTGTCGATGCTCAGACCGTAACTTCGTTTAGGTCGGATTAATTAATAAACTTGAGGGGATTGAAACATGGAATGCATAGTGGCATGGAACACATACACACAGGTAAATTGCTAAACAGTGTTGTTTTTGTTGAGTTTTTTTCTTGGCAGCGAGGGAGGTTTGCATCGGTAGCCATTAAGTTGAAATGATGGATGTCATTGTTTTGTGGACCATTCAATGATTAATGTAGGACATCGAAATGTTCGGAAATTCTTCCGTCAAATTGGTCAGTGGCACGATGGTTAGTGTGATGAAATGTTTTCCATTCGTAGCATATTACAAATCATCCAAGTAGTACCGACTGTCAAGACAAGCCTCAGCCGGTCGAATTTGGCATAAAATTGGAGGTCGAAAAAAGTAGTAATGAGTGTCCCATAATTCACGCAAAATGTAATTTTGATAGAAAACACAGATTTTTAATTCAAAAGCATACATTTTTTACAGATTTTATAGAATAGCACGTCGGATAAATGGCCGACACGGATGTGCTGGCAAGTACGTACACTTTTATTGCAATTTTCTATAACCGTTTCATATAAATGTGGCTTTCATTAATACACAGCCCAAATTTCTCTTTCAACGCTTTGGTGGTCATGGGCTTGTTAGCATAGACTTTTTATTTCAAAAATCCCCAAAGAAAAAAGTCCTATGGCCAATGGATGGCTAATTCTGATCGCGAAAACGGCCTATTGAACGATTAGGAAATGGTTGTATGGCATGTTGTGCCGTTTCGTTGAAACCACATCTTGGTCACATCCATTTCTTGGAATTATGGCACTAAAAACTGGGTTATCATGTTACGATAGCCAACATCATTAATTGTTATTGCCTAACCAGCCGCATTTTCGAAAAAAAATGGTTCGAAAAATTAGCATCCAGTTATTGTTATTCCAAAATCCATTTAACGTACTCTCTTCGCGCTGCATGGTCAGTAGCCTTAATTTCTTTAGTAAATTGAACTTTGTAAGCATCAAGTTTCAAGTCTTTTGTCAGAATTCGCTGTAGAGTTTTTCGAAATGCCCAATTCTTGACTACGGTGCCTAATTGACGTTCCTGGACTGTCAATATTGTCGTTTCTGCTGCTTCGAGGTTTTCTGTTGAACGACTTGTGACAGCATAACCAGAGTGTCTAGATTACTAAATGATCTATTCTCCCTGAATTTTTCTCTTCATAGTTGATGGTTTCAAATTACTATGACGACCTTTTTTTTTTGACGGACTGTAGCTGACAAACCTTCATTATTTTCAAAATATACCTAAACAATAAAAAATGCTATTTTAACTGACCCCGAAATGTCAGCAGTTATCTTTTTTTACGTTGGCAACACATTACTATTTAAGGCCGTTAAATTCAAATTGCAAAATATGGCGACCCCCGTTAGATACTATTGCGAAACCACCCATATAAAAAACGTTGTTCTTTCGAATTTCACTCCATTTTTACTAACCCTGAACTGTCAGCAATCACATTGTTTTTTTTTGGCCGTTTGCAACACAGTGCCTACTATTAAATGGCGCAAAATTAAAATTTTGCGTTAATTATGGGACACTCATTACATTGAAAAATATTTAAAATGTTCAGTTGGTAGCAGCTCTTCTAAACTTTTCCAAATTCCCAGTAGTAGTTACACCTAACTTTTTCACTGCCCCTCCTTTCTGATCTGACAAATCTTCCGGGTAGTATCAATTGTCATTAAAATCTTTACTGAGAAATAAAGCCATATTTTTAAAAATTTTCCTTATTTTGTTTTTAAAAATCCAAATAAAGCCAAATTCTTAGTTTGGCATTATTTCGCTTTGAAAAACCAAATAATGCCAATTTTTGAAATTTTACTTTATTTCAATTGGTATTATTTCACGTCACCTAACCTCCTTATGACTGAAACACATGTGCAGAACTCTCCTTGCAGAAAAGATAGAACACACAGTTTTCAATGGGAGCGAATCTGCAAGCGTTGTATACTGCAAGTTATCTCTATTTCTAAATCCACTGCAAAAATTCAATGGTTCCACAATACAAAAGAAAAAAAACGTAATATTAAGATAATTGGCATCATTGAATTATGACGTTTCTTCCGCATAACAAAAAAAAAAAATCAAATAAACATAACATTCAGTTATCAATTTTGTTTAACTGTGGTATTTGTTGCAATCGTTGAAAATTTAACAATTAATACAATAAATTTAAAGAATTTAATTGGTAAAGCTATTTTATTGCTATCTGCTTTCCAATCATGTAATGAATTTTTGAATTTATGCGAATCACGAATTTGCATGGTACATTCGAATTGGAGTTTCGAAAATCTGCAAAATAGTCGTGGAAACTTGTAAGGTGATTTGAGGTGAATTGAATATAATTTACTTAGCCCCACCTACTGAAGTTGAATTTGAACAAATTGGAGAAGAATTTTATAGAAAGTCGGGGATGCCGCATGTTGTAGGAGCAATCGATGGAAAGCATAAGTGTCCATCCATATCTGGATCACGATTTATAAAATTATAAACAATATTTCAGTATTGTTATGCAGGTATAATGTGACAGCAACTATATCTTTGCCGCTGTAGAAAGTGGTGGATTTGGAAGGAGCATTTTAGCTGAAACCATCAACACCCCCTAAGCAAAGCCGTTGACGAATTCAAGCGAAGAGTCTTCGTTTTACTTTGTGGGAGATGCAGCCTTTCCACTAAAAAGAAGCTTAATGCGGTCATACCCTCAAAGAAATATTTCACCGGACAAGGAGAATTTCAACAAAACCTTATCAAAAGCCCATGTGAGGATAGTGAGCACTTTTAGAATTCTATCAAAACAGACTGTTTACCTGATTCAATGCCCACGAAACCCATAAGTATTTTTGGGTGTGAATGATATAACAAACATTGGCTATCTATGGTTCGGTAAAGTGGCGCTACAGTCCGGGATGAACCTGGGCCTCAACCAACATGTCTCTCCAATTAGCCCGGTCTTTAGCTAACTGCCTCCAGTTGCACACTCCAAGTTGGTTGAGGTCGGTTTTCTGGGAATCAAAGACTCTGCGAGCCGGAGTATTGGTGTCCATTCGTTCTACATGTCCTAGCCATCTTAAACGTCCAATGCGGAGTTTTTTTGACTAGGGGTATGTCGCTGTACAACTCGTATAGTTCGTGGTTGAATCTTCGTCTCCATAACCCGTCAACGCAAACGGGACCGAAGATTTTCCGAAGAATTTTTCTATCGAATCGACCAAGGATTTCTTCATCCGCTTTTGATACGGTTAATGCTTTAGCGCCGTAGAGCAGGACTGGGATAATCAGGGTCTTATATGGGATCTCCTTAGTAGTTCGAGTGAGGGCTTTACTACTAAATTGCCTTCTTATCCCGAAGAAACAGCGATTGGCAAGAGTAATTCTACGTTTGATTTCTGACGAGATGTTGTTGTCAGTGTTAATAGCGGAGCCGAGGTAGACAAAGTCCCGTACTACCTCAAAATTATATCTGTCAATAGTGACGTTCTGTCCAATCCGTCGATGTTGTGTGTCGTTTCCTGTTGACAGCATATACTTAGTCTTACCCTCATTAACTGCTAAACCCATTTTTGCCGCTTCCTTCTCTATACAATCATTTCAAGAATCAAATTAAAGAAGTCACATGACAGCGCATCGCCTTGCCTAAATCCTTTTTTGGTATCGAATGTGTCGGTGAGGTCGTTTCCGACCCTGATGGTGCAGCGAGAATTCTCCATTGTCATCCTACACAAACGGACGATTTTGGGCGGTATACCAAAACTAGACATGGCTCTGTATAGATAGTCTCTATAAGTGCTGTCGTATGCGGCTTTGAAATCGATAAATAGGTGGTGGGTATCGATTTGGACTTCTTGGGCTTTTTCCAGGATCTGGCGAAGTGTGAAAATTTGATCTATTGTGGACCTTCCTGACCTAAAACCACACTGATCAGGTTGTTGATAAACGGTTTCAGGCGTTCACATATTACGATAGGATCTTGTATGCTATCTATGCATGGATAGGTATTTTATTTATGTTATTAAATGCTAACATCTTGCAGTTCTTGGTATGACCATTCGTGCGCAATATCGCCGCATAGTAACAGTTTTGGTAGGTATTGACTTTTTATTTAAAATGATGGCGACAATAAATTAGTTTCCACTTGTGCGCACCACATAAACCAAGATCTTCCTCTACTGAGACGGCAAATCATAGACTATGCGGCCGGGAATATTGGTTTCCACTAGCTATACATCCGTGCCATTTTAAACGTCCACGGAGTCAAAGACGGAAAAAAAAGGTCTTGGTTGAATTTTCGTCTCGAAAGGCTGTCGACGCAAAAGGGGACCGAAGAGTGTTCCGGTCGGCGAATAATTTAAAATAAATTTATTTTAAATAATTCAGTTAGTTTGTTTTACCACAGTAAAACAAATTCGGAAGCTAACGCTAAATACCGTAACTGTGCGATCACATGCAATTTGTATTGTACGACCATAACAGCTTTTCGCTTTGATTCGTTCAGTTTTCGTTCAGTTTTCGTTCACTTTTGCTCACTTACGAAAAAGCGAATTCATTCGCTCTTTTTTCTTTTGTTCTTTTATACAAAAATTTTACATTTCACTTCAACGCAGCTCTGTATATTTAGATTTATAAGTTAATAAGCAACGAAATTTTGTTTTTATTGTTTGCAATCGCTTCCATTCACAAAAGTCTACTATGGGCAACTTGAGTAATTGAGAGTACTGAAGAATACTTAACGTAGAATTATGACATTAGCTTCCGATTGCTTCCGATTATTATAGTTCAGCCTTAAATGTTAAATGCCTGCATATCAAACATACAATTCTGCACGTGTGTTTTACTTGCTTCAATGCGTGCCGCACTGCATGCAGAACCACTGCACGTGTGTTTCATGCATAACCGTGCTGTATATATCCAACAAGACCCTCTTTTGAATTTGTGGTAATAATCCGTCCATATTTTTTTTTATTTTAAACTTTCTATGAGATTATTATGCACTAAACTAGTAGCCGAGATTACTATGGGTGTTCTAATCCTAAGATGTGACGATCTCATGTTTTTTAGCTGTTCCAGTATAGCTTATAGTAGGTATTTTCAAACACAGTGGCGGCTTATATTTGTAATATGTGGCATTTGCTGTTGGATAAGGCCAATGTCAAGTTGTTAGTGGACTAGCTCTACATCGTTGCGGTGCCGTTGAATGTATTCCTGAACAACAAAAAGATTGCATCCAGAGATGATAAGCCCTTGGTTCCATTTGTTTCAGCGTATTTTCTACACTTGCCGACAACATTTACCCTGAAAATTAATGAAAGAGTGGTTCATCTTATCTTATCTACGATTGAGGTGACAAATCCTTTCCCAGTTTCAGAAAATATTTTTTTCCTGCGGAATTTGATGCTTTCGAATTGGCGTGCTGAGTTGAGCTCGTGAGTAAAGGTGCCATGGAGAGCATTTGATTTCCATGTTAAGATAAGCTAACTTGTGGAATTGACGTTCTCGTAACAGGCGAACTGCTCTGAACTTAATTAAAAGGTTGGATTTTCATTATCGGCTATGACTATCAACAGTGCAGGAGGTTATGTTGATTTTAGTGATGTAATTGGGCTATATCTGCTATACTTTTTCCGATAATTTTTTGAGGAAGCACCACTTTTTTGACTGTGCTCTGTGGATGGTGACTGATGAATCTGGTTAAAATAGTTTATCACTTTGGAACCATTTTATTAATCCGACTTAGTACGTTCGTATAGAGGTGTTCCCCAGGTGTTAATGTTCTTTATTAGTTACCCAATTCATATTGGCAAAGGCAAAGGAAGTTTGAACTGGGTAGTTATGTTTTTTGTTGACGTTGATGTGCGGGAGGTGCCGTGATTATGTTAAGCATTATTATGCCAAATATAAACAAATTATCATAATAACGCTTTTGAAAGTGATACTAGGCCGAATATTATCAATTGGCATAGCCAAGCTAGTTTATGACATTAGGCCAAATGCACTAAGAAGAATGCTCGTGACTATGCATACTACACTTTTTTACCAAATACCTTGTTTAATTATCTATTTTACAGCCCGAGGGGCTTATTTACTTCTCGAAATGGAGATAAGTCCCGCAGTTGTTAATGCATTTTGATTGTGGGGCTTATTTCCTTTGCATACGTCCGACCTTGCATGCAACACAAATCCAACAGTTAGATTTTCAAACTTTTCATATACCAAACTCGCACTCGGATTTATGCAAAGTATGAACCCCCTTCTTGGGCTCACTGTTGGATTTGGGATGGGTGCGAAATTAGATTTATATGAAGTTTGGATACGGATTGGGGGTGATGCTGCCCCACAACACCCTTGCTTGGGATAATTGTTTGATTGGAGTTGCGTCCGAGGTGGGTGTATGCTAAATTTCTTTGTATTTATGTCTAAAACCGAAAGTGACATAGCACAAATTGGCCATTTGACACTTTACCTAAGCGACATGATACCAAATGTTAATATTCGGCCTAGTGTCGATTGAAAATGCAAAATTTTTATCACATCACCTGTGCAGGCATTCCTTATAATTGGAGAGACTTAAGTTACTTATAAGACTGTCCCTTTTAGAGGTGTTCAATTCTTCTTTACTAGGCGTAGTTTGGCTATTATATAGGTGGATCATTTTACACTTGTCTAATCAAGCAACGGTTATACTAACAACTTTTTATTTGGCCAAATGTACCTATGATGTTGTTTTGACAAACAATGCTTTGATTGGCCAGTATTTGGCAAGATCGTCTTTGTTAACAAAAACTTTGAAGAGATTCATAATTTTATTAGACAGCGGTGTAACAAATCGATCCACTATCACAAATCTCTTAACGTTTTTGCATAATTGTTCTAATAATTTGAAAAATTAAAAACAAAACTCGATTGTATATACACTGACTTCTCCAAAGACAGTTATCAGTTATCACATAACATCATCATTTATAAACTTAAGGCATATGGGTAGGGTACACAGGCTTTTTTAAATTTTGTTTAATCATATTGTGCAAAACTCCTGACCAAACACCAGAGGTACAAACTTCAATAAATTGGTGCAACTACTAGCACTAGAACCACACCAACAACGGGACTGCAAACTATCATCAACCTGCTACCGCTAGACCTTTACATTAAAAAAATCTGCAGCCAAAAGTGCAGTGAGGGTCCAGTTATAGCTATCATTGAAAAGCCTCATTGGAAATTTCCTTTTACTTCTTGCGTTTTTTTTTTAATTCAATCATTGGCGAGTTGGTGTCAAAACAATGAAGTTGTTCAATGATAGCTATGACTGCACCCTGAGAATCAGCCATCACACGTTCAAATTCTAAACAGATACCTAAGCTCAGCTGTATCCTCCGACTACATGCTGCCTCACCCTGACTTTCAAAAACTTTTTGCATCTCCCCAAGTAGAGAGAAGTGGGAGAGGAACGATCTGGACACCGAAACCAAATCGATCTATACTGATGGTTCAAAAATGGAGAGCAGGAGTGTTTTCCGAAACACTAAAGCTAAACAGAAGTTTTCGTCTCCCTGAGCATAGCAGTGTCTTCCAGGCTGAGATATTGGCTGTATCAGATGCATTCAAAGCCACCTCAATGCTGGCGATACAACCAAGTGATATAATCATCAGGCTGCACTAAGAGTAATCTCTGCTGTCGAAATAAAATCTAAGCGTGTTAAACATTGTCGTGAAGAGCTAAAGATTCTTAAGGTCCAACAAAATGTTAATCTCTGCTGGGTCCCCGGACACAAAGGCATACAGGGAAATTAAATTACTGATGTACTGGCGAGGAAAAGATCTGTCATCAGCATTCATCAGGCAGACCAGTCTGTGACCTATGTGACCTCAAATCAAGGATGGGACAGAAAACACTGAATATACCCAAAAACAGGTGGAGCTCCCTCCCCACCAGTGAAACATCCAAAAAGGATGTGGCTGGAGTATGACAAAGTCAGAATCCACAAACTACTTCAAAGAAACAGAACATCTGTTTCGACACTAGTGGGGATTCTTACTGGACACAACTTACTTAAGCCACTTACTGAAAATGCAACTTATAGATGAACAATTAATAAGAAGAACTTTAGGAAAATATTTTTTCCATGAACTCACGGATCTATCCGAAACCCATCTCTCTAATCTATTCAGTTTCGACAACACCTTGATGGCGGGAAAGGGACTAACAACAATGGACAGGTAGCGGACAAATGAAGGAACCAACCACATATGTGGACCCCCAACGGTCATCACAATGGGTCTATATTAACCAAAATATTGATATGTGCTGATAACAAGAACATTTTCAAATGTGTGGAAGATCTAAACGATTCACTTTCATAAGCCGATTTAATTAGTTATACCATATGGTATCTTAAAAGCGGCTAGAATCGGAACAGAAGCAAGTGCCAAACTCTGTCCGCGCACACTCTCTGTAGTGTAAACAATTTTTAAAGATCTTGCTGTTTATTTTGATCCTAAAATTATGTCAAATAAACACATTAACGTTATCATTAACGTTATAAATCCACTTCGAGGATTTAATAAAAAAAAGTGCACAAAAGAGTTTATTGAACCTTATGTCAATCTTTCACTAAATATTTGTGTAGTCCGCCCTCATTTGGAGTATTGCTCACCAGTTTGTTCACCATTCTATGTTCATCTAAATAAAATTTAAGTAGCCCAACGTAAATTCAAAAGATTTGCTTTAATAAGGCTTCCATGACTTCCTCCCTCCGTATAAGTGTCAAATTAAACTGCTACAACTGTTGCCTTTGTCTCAACGTAGACTAACCAGTGAGTTGGTTTTCTTAAACCAATTATTACCAGGACGAATTTATACTCCTGATCTGTACACAAAAATGAATACATAAGAGGACGGCCCCATGCATTAGTTTGACAAAAATATAATTTTTTTCAAACATGGCTGGCTTTCAGAAGAAATTAACAAACCACGCGCTGCCTATCGGAATTCATTCAAAGCACTGTCCAAACGATAGTGCCACTAATGTTTTGAGTTGCCCTGCACACATACATACCTAAATTTTAATGAAATATTAATTTCTATTATTCCAGATAATAAATAATTTTCCAGCTGAATAATCTCAGCCGATCAGCATGAATCGCTTAATGCACTTTTGCGTGCAATAACAGGTATGCAATTAGCAGTTCGATGTGAAACGATTGAGTGAGCAAATTACATCAACGGTACACACGTTACCAATTTAACACATTGACCTACACTTCTATGGTCATGAATATTGAAATGAAAATTTCAAATGCGTCCTACATCCTGCTGAAGCATTTCGATTACGTAGTGCTGCTGGACGCTCGTACAATGGTAATGCACTCACGAAACCATTCAAAGTTACATTTCCCAGTTATTATGCGATTAACTCTGACAAATCGACACAAAAACGACACACACACACAACTATGTGAACATTCAAACGAAACGGACATGTAGACGATGACGATAAAGACGAGGACGAGTTCGTACTTGGCAAGGAGTATGAAACCATCGCATTTCAGGATTCTCAGTCTTGACAGGCATTCAATTTCCAATCGGTATAATTGAATTCCGTTCGTATCATGAGAGCGTGTTGTATTCGGGTTATGCATGTGTTGCGCTCCTTACTTGAAACGTACATGTTTACTTATATAAACAAAAACACAACATATAACTGCATGTTGTCGCAGACAATTTACTGGTCAATACTCACCGCAATGTACTGCCATCCTTTGTTGACTCGCACCAGAAGTGCTTCCTCCTCTGTGATGTAAGCTATCGTTCCGGCTGGACTCATTGCTGACTTCTGTTGGGAATAAAGGAAACATTGGTATTCATATTTAATCAAGTTATTAATTTGAATTTGCGTTATGTTATGCCTATTACTGCCGATCGAGAAGAAGGACCCATGGAGTGTGTGCGTGGTACCGGTCTCTCCTTGAAATGAACACTTTAATCATCAATTTCAAATCGGACAACCGATTTAATTTGTCAATTTTCAATTCCTAATCACCAACGACGTAATAGATGCAACGAGATTGCAAAGGAAGAGAGGCAAAGGATACTCCATTTACTATGACACTCTGATTGCAGGAAATAGTTTTCACATGGACTTTGATTGTGTTTGTGGTAGTGATTTACAGTGCATTACAGTCAAATGAATATTAGAATGCAATTTGAATTAATTTCCCAGCAATTCATTGGACACGATGCATGGTGCATTGGGTGCATCCAAATGAGTGATATTGTTGTTTGAAGATAGATACATGCCTGTACACGCCTGACAACATGCCAAAATGGGATTCACAATAATGACAAATATGTGTAATAGGCATGGTGAGGTATAGCGTGCAAAGCAATTGAATTGCCAATTGATTGGAAATGAAAAAATTGGAATAAATGCTGGAAATTAATAGAATTCGGTGGAATTTTTGCACGATTCGGATGCGGCTAATTGAATTCATTATTAAGGACTTCACACCAATTTGCAGAAACAATTAGGTCGAGCATTTGAGTAAATTTCTACTTGGGAATAACATGATTGGAAAATAAATTTTATACATGTTCTGGGTTAGGTATTACTGATTAAAATCAGATCTGGGTCATTTTGCAGGGGGCTACATTATATTTTACTTGTCGTATGTATGATTTGCCATAATGTACAATATTTGATTGGGCTTTACTTTGGAAGTGATGTCACTTAACAAAAAAAAAAAAAACATATTAGAAGGCTACAATCCGCTTAGCGGATCCTTTAATACCCTATCCCATCATATCTTTAAAATAATATCCCCAAAATGTGGTCTTTATGGGGATGAATTATAGAAAATGGCATTGTCACCACATCTGCTTCAGATATCTTTTTTGGTTCGACAAGAAACGAAACAAAAAAATGGCATGGGGTAGGGAATATAAATGAATTTTGAAAGATAATTCCTCCAAAAAGTGGACGTGGGCTAAAATGATCTATGGACGAAATATTCATGTCAATATTACCAATTATTTTGCATCAAAAGTTTTTTTTTTCGAATATTTTGAAATTTTACTGAAAATGTTTTTTTGTTAATGAAAACCTCCCAAAAAGGTGGGCTTTGTATAGACAATATATAGGTATTGAGATTGCCTAAATATGTTGCTCAGACAACAACGTTTCTCTGAAAAGTGGGCGGATTTTAAAAATGTTTACACTTGTTCTGTAGCAACTATTAAGGTTCCAATATATCAAAATTTCCTAGCTCATAATTTAAAGCTTAAAAATCGGTGAAATACAGACAGATAGACATGGCTCAATCGACTCAGCTTACGATTCTGAGTCGATCCATATATTTTGAGGTATATCCATACCTAAATTATTTCTCTATGTTACACACAATGTATAAAAACTAATATACCCCTATGTGATAGGGTATAAACATATTAACACAACGATTTATTTGTAACGAGCTATTTGTAAAATTTTATACTAATGCTGCCCTATCGCAAGATTCAACGATTCATTTGAGCTATCAACCATATCTTTCTCTGGGGTGGTTTAAAAGCTAAGCAATGTTCTAAATTAAATCCAACAAGTTTCCATTGGTAGATTGTGCATGTTACAACAGTCAACATTTATAAGGGCACAAGCGACGAAAAACCGACAGACGAAAAAACCGCTTTTCATCATAATATTATAATCTTAGGTTTGATAGAAATCTCGTTTTATTATTATTTTTTTTCAAGAAACCAATACTTGCTCTATTAGGAGGAAGTAAAAACAAATAAAAAATTCCACCCTGATAAAAAAAAGGGTGTTGAATATTAATTTGAAGAAAATATATCATAAAACACAGAATAACTATTGTGTATGGGTACGGAGAAGAGTCGGTGATGGCTAAGGCATGGGGTAGACATTTTCGCCAGCAGATAATATAAACCTAGGTCCACAGATTGTGCAGCTGTGAGACATCATCTCAGGGTGAAAACACAAAGATTTTAGAACACCTTTACATTGCAGAAAACACCGACCACATCATTACCTAACTCAGTTTTAATCATAACTTCAAGTCCACCATCCCCAGACGTCTCGAATATTTTTTTGAAACAATTTTTGAAGTGGAACTTCTTTCGGGACGGTATGAATATGATTTTATGGAACGAAAAAGTGAAACGAAAATGAGTAATTCTGGTTTTGGAGTGTTGTGGCTGTACTTGTATTGCAAAGAGGTATATAACTCTAGAGTACGCATCACAGCTAAAAATGTTGTAGCTGTTTCAGACACGGGCGGTAAGTGCGAAGGGGTATTTTCGTCGTTCTTATGCATAGTAAATTTTCGTTGTATGAGATGCGCATTCTTGTAGTTTTATACTCTTTTATTGCAGTGAACACCAAAAAAAGGGATCTATTATCGGAAGTGTGCAGCAGTAATTTAACCTAAATGTGCATTGCTCCTCGCGTTTCTTGTTGGCATGTTGGTTGGAGAACGAGGAAGATGGTAGACATAGTGTTTGTTATATAGCAAAGGACATTCTGTGTAGTAGGTACAATGTCTGTCAATAATTATATTTCGGTACATGGTATAGGTATTGTGCATGATCATATTGTAAAACTCACTGTTGAATCCAGGAACACAATATTCTTCGTTCTGAGAACTCAAACGAAAGTTGCTAGATATATAGATGCAACATTTGTTAACATGATCTAAAAAAATATTCTGTCTTCGGGGAGGTTTGAGGGAATGTGATTAAAATAGTTATTTTCCTCTGAATGTCAAAAGAATAGCTGATTGATGGTGCTTGTTTTTCTTTGGTCTATCATAATTGTTTTTTGGTATAAGGTGATTTTTGAGGATGTGTGTGCCTGACTTCTGAAGGCTTTTATTTAAGATTAAATCCAAATACGTTGATTGAATTGAGTTTTCGGTGTGTAAGTGGGTAGTGATAATGAAGATCTATTTTTGGAATCGACCTCCAGAAATGGCGGTGTTTTACATTTTTGAAACGAGATGCTTCTCGAAAACGCCTCTGACTTTTGTGGTTGTAAATATATACAGATAACAGTACTTGTAAAAGGACAGAATGGACGAGAAAGGCTGCAAGTTGATGATGAAAAGTTGTATGTGGTCTCATTGTTTATAATGGGATGACGTTGTCAGTTTTTTTTTTCAGTTGTAAAAATGTACTTTTAGCTGAGATTGCCTTTGGAATGTTTATATTTCTCGAGGATATGTTTGATGGTTTTATCGAAATTTTGGAGTCATTCCGAAAGAGGGTGCGTGTAGCTTTGGTTAATTTTTTTGAGTTGTGAGTTGGCGAAAGTGACAATGCCCAATATTTTTTATTGCTAAACCTCTTCCGAAAGTCTTACAAAAATCCAAGATTAACACTGCTGTGAGCAGATTCTTAAACTTTCCGGTCGGATTTGGCGTTAAAGAAGATCTCCTCTTCTTTGTGGCAATAATAACATCGCACAAACAAATTAATGGTGAAGCTAGGTTTGATGCCAAATATTTCATTTCTGAAGTGAAACTTGTGAAGTGGATTTATATAACGAAAAAGAGATAAAAAAATATAATATCCCGTCTGATCTGATGGTTAATTTGAAAGAGAATTGGCCCCCTCACAAGAGATGAGTTCAACTGGCATAAAACTGTTTTTTTTTAGGCTAGGGGACTGAATTTTTCGGTAAGAATTTGTTGAAATTCATCAACCTAGTTTGTGGGGTAGAAAAATTGTTGTCAATCGACTCTCAATCGCGTTTTGTGAGTCGAACAGTAAACATCAATGTAGTTGCATACAGCTCCGACACAAGGGAATTGTCTAACGTCTGTCGGGTAACCTAGTATATTATAAATAGGTCTAGGCACATTCAAGAATTCACTTTTTTTTTCGATTATGGATTTACATTTGGACGATATTGTTTTTAAGGAATAATTTCCAAAATTGTGTAGACCAATAAACATTTTAAATATTTTGTCAATGCAACTCTTCCCTTTTTATAAACAACCTACTAAATGTAAACGTTCTTTTGAGACACCTGTTACTTATTAGAAAAAAAAATCAGCGTTTATGCTAATGAAATTACCTTTTCTCTGAACTTATATTTATTCGGCTTATTTATTATCAAGCCTTTAAACGTGAACCTTAATTGGCGCCCAATAGAGGGCCCACCTTCAAGACCAATATGGTGAAGCAATTAACTTCTGCATATGAAAAATGGAAATTCCTCTCCTAACGATAAAACAATTTATCGAGTAGCTATCATCATTGGGTATTAATAAATTTTAAACATAATTTATTTTATCCTTGTCACGGGTATTTCATAAATGCCATGGACAGGAACCCATATCTCCTGTCAGGCAGAACGAATAATTCAATATGGACGACGACAGGTAAAACTACCAACCATCCGACCTAAGTGAAGGAAGGACAGTAATACCTAAACCGAGCTTTATAAAGCCGAATTTGTAAGTAACATCCAACAAATCATAAGCCAAATCTGGTCGGATGAAAGTTTGTCTTAAGAATATTGCCTCAGAATCGTTTGCCCGAGCGCAAAAAAAGTAAACTCTATGAACTGCGCCAACTACAGAGGCATAAATCTTCTCAACATCGCCTACAAGATCCTATCTGCCATAATATGTGAATGCCTGAAACTTTATGAAATTTTATTTTGTCTATTTATTAATTATTCTTTCCAACTATTTGTTTCGCCAAGGTAAAATAAAACCTGTTGGAATAGTCAATTTTCTATTTTAGCAGTGGGGTCAGCTTTGGAGATCGCGTCACGCTCGAGGCAACTATTTCGTCAACCCAAACGTCCCAGCTCAACAGTAGTTGTGTCAAATTGGAGAAAATAAGAAGAACAAGAAAGCTGCTCTACATATCACTCGGGCGGAAACAAGGACTATAGAAAATATGGGAAATCGAGCGAATGGAATGTTTTTGACAAACACCTGTCAAATAAAAAAGGACTAAACAATTTCAGCTCAAAGTCGATTTGTAAAGTCATCATTCAAATCCGTCCAGAATTCGTATAATCAAAATTCCTTCCGCCCTTTTTTTCCCAAGTATGCAACCATCTCACCTCGAAAAACATCTTAATTTCAATTAAATCCCCGTTACGAAATTTATGAAGAAAGCAAAATTACACCGGTAACTTATACGCTCCATACCCGGCAAGAGTCCACACCAATTAATTAGGTATATTATAATACCGCCCCAAGGATATTCGTCATCGTTATACGAGCGCTTTTAATGCGACGCCATTTTTCACGGGCATCATTCTTCTGTCCTATTTATTCGGCTTTTGTTATTATTTCTCATGAAATTAATTACCTTGGTCATTTCTTCAATGTTGGCAAATGTTAAAGCACCTGGAACGAATCTCATGTTTGATGATGCTGACGCTGACGGCACTTCCTCCTGTCTGGATGGTGGTCCTGTAATATGACAAATAAAATAAGGAGAATAAGAAGCGATGATAAAATTATGAAATACTCAATGTAAGACATGTAGAGAGTACGACTTGAATTTTTTTTTCTCTTTTGCATGACAGAAAAAAAAAACAATAAAAAAAAGTAACGTAGATCAAAATAATAATTTTTCATAAGTTGAATGGTGAATATAAAGCAGAAACAAGAACATTCTCTAGTTCAGAGATTGTGCACATGGAAAAATTTGAATAACTTCTCATGCTCATATATATGAATATTTTATGCGGAAAAAAAATTATATAACTGGACGTGTCCTCAACGGTTATAAGTGATTTTTTTATTTTACTTCTGTCTAATGGTGAACTAGGTGATTTAAACGCTTCACCGGTGACTGAAATTCAATTGACTCTCGGATAAAAAAAGGGAACAAAATGTAACCGACATGGAAGGACTTTTTGTCCAGACATCACATAAAAAGTTACACAGTAGTGGGCAAAAAAAAACAAACGATGAGACATTTTTTCAATTGCTTAATGTTGGGCATGAACGTTTTTTTTTTAAATTTTTTCAATAGAGTAACCCAACTAACAATTTCGCTTCGATAAAGCACTATCGACGCTTTTTCCCCTCCAGCAATATTACTTGTAGGAAGTCTTATGGAAAGCCATTTGGCGCACATTAAGGAAGCTATTTACTTCTATAAGACTTCTTTAAATACTTCTAATAAGCCTTAAAGAAATAACTTTGTTTGCTTACAAAAGGCCAAACGGAAGCAAATTATAGGCAAAAGGTCATTCCGAAAATATTTGCAAGCCTTATCGAAGTTGAATATTTTTTATATTTTTTATTATTTTCTTATATTATTTACTTTAATTAATTTCAATTTCAATGTCTTATAATTATTAAAACCCAATTCGTTATTATGAAAGAATGAAATTCAATGCAATTAATTATATAAAAAACTTTCATCTTACTGGGATTCGCGTTCTCTCGCACGGTAGTCCAACACGCTATCCACTAGGCTGTACTCTTGAACATGAAAGACGAGTAAATACAACGCAGTACTTGAATCGTGTTGACTCATTCTCCGGTAGGTTCCCGATCTTTTCACCTTTTTTCCAATCTTTACACCTTATCTTGATCTTTTCACCTTTTTCCCGATCTTTTAACCTTAGCTTTTTTAAGCCTTCATTCATAAGCTCTATACATGCTATGCTTCAGATTAACTTCGTTCGAAATTCTATCGAAACATCCTCACTTATGGTACATCTCCGGAAGCTTAAAAACAACTTTACAGAAGTTACTTGCTTGTGGGAATTAAATATTTGTACCTTATATAAGAATAATTGTTAGTTGGGTAGACAAGTATAGGGTGCGCCATTTTTAATGTCGGTACGGGAATATTGAATAACTTTTAACATAACAATTTCCATGTATTAGGTATTTTTAATTAACTTCGCACTACTACAAGCTATTTTTTGAATACAAGATCAATCAAGTGGCCACCTCTTTGCTACTTTTTCCATTACTTTTTAGAGCTGTATAGCGATGATTTCAGCACGAATATTTTCCTTGAGCCCGTCAATGGTCTGAGGCTCTATGGCGTACACTAGAGATCTTGGTTGCCAGTCAATGTAGCCATTTTTTGGCAGCACACATTCAGCGAAATTTCTTTGTGGGATGGTCAGTCTTGTTGAAACCACTAACCACCCTGAATTTCTCAGACATTTGTGAGCAGATATAATGAACCAACATTCGCCGACATCGATTCCTATCGACTAATTCGCCTTTTCTGAAGAAAAATTGGTCAATACTGGTGTTAGAGTAATATCGGCCAGATAGTGTAAAATAAGCCCCGTCAATCAAAATTTGCGACTGTTTTGTCGTATTACATGTGAGTGACATGGATGGTCTGTCTGTAATATTCCTTGTGTAAATTGCACTTTATATGGAGACAAATCCAAATCATCTGCAAGGAGCTCCTCAAGGTGGTTCCACTAATGCAATGGGTTCTAGCAAAGAGGTATATAACTATAGAGTACGCATCACAGCTAAAAATGTCGGCCTACTGAAGGAACTATTCTCCATATCATCAAGAAATTCGAGACCCAATATTTCCTATTTGATGACGCTCGACCGAATACACCTCGTCCAGCGCGTATAGCAGTTGTAGCTGACAGTGTTGGCGAAAATACTGATGAATCGAGTCGGCGCCGTTCTCAACAACTTGGCATATCATATGGACCATCATTGGCGATTCTAAGTATACATCTTGGTTTGAAGGCATATAAAATTCAGCTGACGCAACAATTGAAGCTGGCTGACCTTCCGTTGCGCCATCGTTTCAGTGATTGGGCTCTCGAGAGACTTGCTGAAGATGAACTGTTTTCGACCAACATTTTGTTCAGCTATGAGACCCATTTCTGGCTCCATGGATACGCCAATAAGTAAAATTGCCGTATATGAGCCGAAGAACAAGGGAAGAGAATTAAGAGCTGGAATTATATCCACTCAAAACAATCGTGTGGTGTAGTTTATGGGCCGGTGAAACCATCGGTCCGAATTTCTTCAAAAATGAGGCAGGCGATAACGTTCCTGTAAACAATGCTTGTTATGGCGCCATGGTTTTGAAACCCGCGATCTCGACAATATTTGGTTCCAAGAAGCTTGTAAAACAATGGACACATTGAGATACCGTTTCGGCGAACAATTAATTTCACGCTTAGTACCAGTGAACTGTCCAGCGAGATCGTGCGATATCAAACAAAAACAAAAAATACAAATTTTTGGCGCAACAGGCTCGTTAGTACCCAGGACTTAGCTTTCTCACAACCATTCATGTGTGCGTGTGTACTTCTTGCACGATGGTGGGACCTCCTGTTTTATGCCGACTCCGAACGGCTAAGTTGAGATAAGCTATTATTGACAATTGATACTACTCGGATGATTTGTCAGATCATCACGAGAGGAGGGCCAGAAAAATCATTTAGGTGTTGCTACGGCTGGGAATCGAACCCAGACCTCCTGCGCGGCAGTTCATCGCACTAACCATCGCGCCACTGAGCCCTCACACCGTTAGACTTTTTTCTTTGAGGCTAAGAAAAGTCTAAGGAGTTTGTACAAAAGCCAACTACGATTGAAGCATTGGAGGCCAAAATTACCTGTGTAATTCGCGAGATACCGACAAATATGCTCGAAGGCGTCATCGAAAATTGGAAAGAAATTGGAGGAAAGAAATTATCTTTAAAAAGTGAATGTCAAGAATGGTTCTTTAAATTAATAATAAAGATTTGTCGATATATTTGAATTTTTTGTGTAATTTCGCATTTAAAAAAAAAACAAAATGTCCCGCAAGATGGTTCCACTGACGCCAAAGCGCGGAGATGATACGACGCATATCGGTTCTCAGCAATAATCTTTCTTACCGCTTCAACCAGTCTTGGGATGTCGACGATCCCGCAGTGTCCCGTGTTAAAAAAAAGTAAAATCGATACCAGACGACGCGACGAATAATATTGTCAGACCGTGCTTGTTTTTAACGAAATGCCATGAGTTAACACAACTGAACGATTTAAAATGTACAGAGCTACTATTTCGGCCCGATGTTTCGGTTTGAAAAAAAAAAATGAAAAAAACTAAAGAGGTATCGCTAACGGTTACGCAGACCTCTGTGAGTTTGAATCCTTACCTATGCATCAATCAAATCTTACCTTACCTAAAAGTTGGATAAAGTCTTGTACCTTCTGGTTATACATAGTTTGCATTCACCGTTCAGAATCTCTGGAATCCTATTATTTTAGTATTCTTAACATACAATATTTTTCAAGTGTTAAAGTTTCCTATTTCCTGGCAACGCTCGCCGGCTTCTTGTACATCAATTTAGGTCCGCATAAATTTAGACCTCGGAAATCTACATCATTAATTCAACATGTTTGAAAACTTTCACATCAACTGTAAGACAAATGTTACCCTGATATTTTAACCCACTTTTATGGACCAGAACAATTAAATTTCGTATTTGCACGAGTTACATTTCAAGTGTTTATATGGGTTTATATTAGTTTATATGTGTGTGTGCCTACTAACTAACGTGGTAAAAGGGCTCAAAAAAGAAACACAAAAATAAACATTTTACTGTTGCTGTTTTTTTCTGTTGTTTCGCCAAGCAAAGAAAGTGAAACAAAACAAAACGAAATAACAAAAATTCCCGCCGCATGGGAGAAAAAGGACATCTATGCAAATAAAGTCAAATGCGAACATGAAACAGGATATAACAAAATAACAGCAAAACGTTGTTAGACGTTACTTAACGTTGCATTCCATTTTTGTAATTTTTTTTACTTTAAATATTACTGGTGGTAGATATGTGTTTTTTCGTAACAATTTGTTTTTTTTTGTAACAAAATAAAAGGACACGTGCTAATTACCGGAAGTACTTTCAGGAAATTCCTTTAGGTTTTGTAGTTCTCTAATTGCTTTGATTTCATCTAAGGGCGATCGTCCATCTTAGTGTGTGATTACATTTTTTACATTTTTTTTAATTTCATTTTGTTGTAACGTTAACACACGGAAGGAGACAATAGGAAGAAAAACAAATTAAAATATTTTTTCTACTTTAGTTTGTTTTTTTTTGCTTTTTTTCGTTTAAAGGGGGAGATGTGAATTTCGTTTTATCAATGAAAGGATTGTGTCATGCAAGGAATGGGGCGGAAATTTTTTTTGTAATAAAGTTTTTCAAGGGATTTACGAACAAATTTACACACAATATTATATGATATGCACTAAAGTTGGGTTTGTGCCTTACCTGAACGCCCGAAGCTTCGAAATTCTAGACCGGGATCACCTTTTGGCCCAACTATTGAAATGCCAGGCATACCAGGTGGTCCGGGGGGTCCAGGAGGACCTGGAGGTCCTGAATTTGGAGGTGTTGGTGATGGGAGTCCTGGTGGGCCGGGGTTGCCTGTTCGTCCATCGAGACCACGTTCGCCTTTCTCCCCTTTTAGCTGGAAGTAGATGTTTATGGTGGGGAAATTAATGTTAGGGTAAGTTTTGTATTTGTAAAGGCAGTTCCATAATTCAGGCAAAATTTTAATTTTGAGCCATTCAATAGTACTGTGTTGCCAACGGAAAAAAAGATAACAATATGACAGATGGAGGGCTATACGAAAGAATAATGAATTTTCATTGCTGAGCAATATTTTATAAATAATGAAGGCTTGTCAGCAATCCGCAATTTTCCTACAAAATATGACCGTCATAGTGATTTAAAACCACCAACTGTGAAGATAATAGCTGAGAAATTCAGGCAGACTGGATCAATCAGAAAACATTGAAGCAGTTCACGAGAGTACTGGTGACAGTCCAAGAACATCAATTCGGCATCGTAGTTAAAAATTGGGGATTTCGAGAAGGTCGCTACAGCGAATTCTCAGGAAAGACTTGAACATTAATGCTTACAAAGTTCTATTAATTCAAGAACTGAAGAGAACTGACCATGCAGCACGAAGAGAGTTCGTTGAATGGATTTTTGAACAACAATGATGAAACTCATTTTTATCTTGATGGCTTCGTTAATCGTTACGAGTTATTATAGAGTAGTTAGTTATAAATGCATCCACAAAGCATGACTGTTTGGTGCGGATTTTGGGCTGGAGGCATTATCGGACCATTCTTCTGGTCAGGCAGTAACAATCAATATGCTTTCTGATTAAAAGTCTTTATTTCCTATCAAAATAACATTTTGCGTGAATTTTGGGAAACCCTTTGGACTTTATGTTTCGGGAAACTTCAGTTAAAAGCACTGTAAGATGTAGTGCTGAAGGTAGTATGTGGAGAGTACATAAAGAAAATTACTTAGCAGTAGGTAGTGCAAGGTTAAAATCAATATTCGCAGGTGTTTAGTTTATAATCTGCGTAGCCTGAATTATCTTGTGTGCAGTGGCCTAGTAGTTACTTCGTTGAACAACTAAGCGCAGGGTCCCTGGTTCAAATCGCTAAAGTGACAATACCTAGGTTAGGTTAGGTTAGATGGGCTGTTGACGCTCGAGTGAGTCGTCAAGCACGCATAGGCTTACGTGGGCCCATAGCGATACCCTTCGAAGAAAGTAACCTGAAATAGCGAAAGAGGATACCTGGTTAAGTTCTATAGTGATACTTATGCGGTGCTGGTCTGTGTTACTCCTTCAGCCTCAAAGAGGTAGTTGCTCCATCCTGATCTGCTACAAAAGCGGACTATCTGCGCTATTGGGATAGTCGTTAGGTCTCTTAGGTCGTCAAAGTATAGGCTACCGGCTGCTATTGATCGCAGGGCAGTGACATAGTAGGTGTGAGACCTCTTAACCCGATTCGGCAGCTTCGAGTATGGCCAGGATCTCAGCATGGAATACACTACACGAGTTTGCTAATCTAAGGGATGTAGCTAGCCCGATCTTTTCAGAGTAGACTCCAGAGCCCACTCCGACTTCCATTTTAGATTCGTCGGTATAAATTGCTATTTCTATGTTAGATAGCACATTGTTTGAAGACCATTCGTCTCTGCTTGGTATTCTGATAAAATAATTAATATCAAAGTCTTGGTGTGGGGTAATGTAGACAGATGCTGCATCCGCCTTTGCCATTGAGTTTAATATTGAGCTATGGCCATAAGGCTTCATGAGTAGATTGCATGTTTCTTTGAGTCTTGCTGCGCTTTTTGCTGCTGTGTCATTGATTTGTAAGTCAATTGGTGTTATGTTTATGATTGTTTCTAAACCCACTGTGGGGCTAGTGCGCATGGCTCCTGTCGTGAGTATGCAGCTGTCATTTATCGTGAGTATGCAGCTGTCCTTTGAACTTTCGTTAGTTTGGTCATATGTTTTGCTTTTTTCATAGCATTCCACCCGACCAAGCAGCCGCATGTAAGGATTGGGCAGACAAAAGCTGGGTATAGCCATTTTGTGACCTTCGGGGATGGGCCACATTTTTTGCCGCAGATTCTGTTGCAGCTATAGAGGGCAATATTTGCTTTCTTTACTCTTTCTTCAACGTTTAGATTCCAGTTCAGTTTACTATCAAATACCACCCCCAGATATTTCGCGCTTGCTGACATTGACAGGGTTGAATCTTCCAAAGGCGGTGCCGGAAATGTTGGAATCGATCTCCTGTTAGTAAAGAGAATCAGTTCTGTTTTGTTTGGGTTTACACCCAGCCCCGCAAGACTTTGCCCACTTGCTGAGTATATTGAGACTGCTTTGCATAATTTCACTCAGTGTCGATGGGAATTTTCCCCTCGCCATGAGGATTACGTCATCAGCGTATGCCACTGTTTTTATTGCAGTGATATCCAGCTTCTTAAGTGCTTTGTTGACTACTAATAGCCAGAGGAGTGGGGATAGTACGTCTCCCTGAGGAGTACCTCTTGACGTTGTGATCCTTTTGGTACAATCGCCTAGTGTTGACGAAATGATCCGGTTATTGAGCATGGTTAAGCTTAAGATCCAATTGCTAGAAACCGTTCCTATTTCAGCTTTGGCAAGTGCCTCAGCAATTGCTTCAGTTTCAACGTTGTTAAAGACTGCATTTACCTGCTTTCGGTATGAATATAACTTTAGCTTCACGCCACGCTTGTTGTATGTGGTTTAGTTTTAGACATCCACGAAAGATGGTAAGCAGTGTTGGCATTATGTGATTAGCAGTTTTTTGTAGCATGATAGGGGTTATGCCGTCGGGGCCCATGCAATTTCTTCCTTGCACACTATCGTATTAATGATGGAGTTGTCACCCATGTTGTCCGATGTGAGGTCTGTTTTTGCGCTTGCGATGATATTTTCCTGTACAGTTTTACAGTTCGGAAAGTGTGTGCTTAAAAGAAGGTTCAGGGTTTCAGCGGTTGGTTCTGTCCATTCATTTGCTGAAGTTTTGAGAACACCTGGGCTGCTTACTTCTTTTAATAGTATCTTCCTCAATCTGGCAGATTCATTGTTTTAACCTAAGATCATTCACTGCCCCACTTCTTGCAAAAGTCGGACAAACACCCGAGAGTATAAAACTGTCACAAGAAGTTCCTCCAATTTCCCGCTCGGAGTCAGTCTTAATTAGGAAGCCCAATTATTGGCGGCAGAATATAACTCCGTACACAAATATATAAGGCTAGGTTTAAAGCTTGCATGGGCTGTTAATAGAAGACGAAGAAGCTAGACAAGTTTTGAGATGACCCTATCGGGTCATTATCAAACCCCTAAATGGTTTGATGATGACCATTAAAATATTTATATGCTTCTTCCTCATTTATTGACTGTGTATGCTCAACATATAAACTGCAGCCCATGGATTCAACTCCCATTCGCTTCAACAACAAATTATTTCGACAAGCTCACCTCATGCTTACTAGGAGCTTACTATTGTTATGTTGTTGGAATTGAAAAGAATCGACCATTTAAGTTGGTCCACGTAAACGACCCTACCACACAGGACTGCTATGAAACTAAAATAAATATCAAATGAAGAAATTCTACACCTGAACAATAAAACACTTTGCTATTATTAAAACAAATTGCTCCATCAAATCGTCTACTTAACTGCCCTATAAAGCATTCCATTGTCCTGTTTAATGTGAAATCCACCTGCACAAACTTACATTCAACTTTATCCATGCAACACCACGTGATGAACAACTATGAACCCCATCATTGTTATCTGCAAACACTTTCGATACCAACTCATCCATTTCCATCGGTTTTCCACTTTGGACAAGAAAAAACCCTAACTACGCTTTGGGGCAACATTAGTCCTTGGAGATGTGCACAACTAGACATTTGAAAGCAGAAACTTAACCAAACGCACTCGAATGAAAACTTTTCGCACCCCAAAAATGCTACGAAATGGAAACTGCCCGAAGGGGACAGGAGCCATTCTCTAGCACTCACTATTCACACACAAGTTGGACAGAAGAAGGGTTCCGTGCACACCGTTTTGACTAACATAGCCCCCGGCGTGCAATAACACTTTCTTCATGCACAATTAATAGGAAAACTTTTCATAAACCTAGCGCCTATTTCTGGATAATCTATCTGCCACCATCCTTAATCGTGAATCCTTTGAATCAGCAAAGAGTGGGGGTGCTTTACTCATTTTTTTTCAACTTTTTATGGACATGGACCTAGATGGAAGAAAACTTTTTTATTATATTGATCAACTTCATCCCCGCTTGGTTGGGCCAATTGAAACTTTGCTCAGCTATAAAACTAATTGATGACAATAATAGTCCTAGCAATTGGGGGAGGGGGGGATTCTTTGATTAACACACAATAATCGACAAGAAATCGTTTTTTTTTTTGTTTGTTACCTTTTGTTAGAAAGTACTATATGGGGATAAGTTAGCTCTATAATAGACAGACTACCTCTCTTCGATGTTAATATGTGTCATGTTGAACAGTCGACAAAGGCACAACACACAGTGCGGGTATAGATACTCTTTGAATATTCAAAGATACAGCAAAACTGAAATGAAATGAAAACGTTCTTATTGCGCATTGCAGTGCTTCACAGGCGTTCTGAATGCGTTCAGAAAGAAATCACGTATCAGCGTGAACGTTTGTTATGAAGACGAAGGACGTAAGTATAAGACTTCCGCAGAAGCGTTTCGTCAACGACGAAAGAAATTGTTAGAACACCCAGTACCAATACACACACAACCAATTCACTTCAGTTGTGAGGAAATTAAGATTGATGAACACAGGTGTAAGTTTTTCATTTCGCGAATTCAATATTCACTCGGCTTCTCCATGGTGATGATGGGATTGCATTGAGAGCATTGTTATCGCCTGGGTATGGTAGTGTGCTGTCCATAGAGAATAACTATGAATCCTTGGCGCTGGAAAAAACTGATGAAATTAATATTTGCAATAAAGCTTCCCTGTAGGTGTGGGAATATTGTGACTCCACTCGATTTTGGCCGAAGCTCTTATTACTCGTGGGGGGTAAATTGGAGGATGTTGCTTGTTCTCAGATATAATACATATATGCATATATGTACTTACAATTCTGCTTATGTTCAGATAACAGCAAGATTTTTTACCCTATGTGTCAATGGCTTGTGGTAATTTTCACACAGCGTATGTACTTGGTCTGTGAAGATCAGACAAAACTTGAACTAACAACCAGTAGCGTGGTGTCGTACAAGCTGATACAAACCTATTAAAAGTTTACCTTGCGTGGACCGTAGTACAAGTGAGACTTCTAGGTTGGGGGCTGTGCTTTGGTCTAACTACCCACTCACGTAAAAAAAAACAATTGTTACGAAGCAACTAATAGCCTCTGAAAGGACTGAGTTTATTGACGACCATGCTAAACGAAAAAAGGACAACGACGTTCTCGTCTGTACCTTGAATGAACGAACAGTAAATTGAATAAGTAAAGCCCAAAAAATAGCGGAAACCTTAAGCTGCTACAATTAAGACATTACTGCTATCCAGGAAATACGATTGGATAGTCCGGGCAAAAGGAGGATGAACAACTGTGACTATACTACGGCCCGTTTTCTAGTGAGCAGAAACAACGTCTATTCGAATGTGGATTCGTTAAAATAGAAAGACCAAGGCAAGTGTGGTGGAAGAAGAAATACAAGGTCGTATTGAAAAATCATCAATCCCGTTTGAGTTGACGAACTACAGAGACAAAGATTGCATCCAGAACGAGCTGTGAAGCAACATATACATGATCAAAAATCTCCAGATTGGACGTTTAAGATGGCTAGGACATGTAGAGTCTTCGATTCACAGTCAGAAGTCGGACGAAATAGAGGTAAACCTCACCTAGTGGCGCGCTCAAGGACCGACGTCAACCAACATGAACTGCGAATCTGGAGGCAGTTAGCTAAGGACCGGACTTACTTTGTAGCACCATTTAATGGAATGGACCGGCCGACAGTACAGACTTGGACTCTACTGTCCTTATTGTTCGGTAAAACTGATAGATATAGAGAACTAAAGGGTCTTCCAATAGGGACTTTCGTACTTTGACACTGGATAGGGGCCGTATTATTGAAGCTACATCTGTCAAATTGGCTGTCATTTATTCAGTCTATTTTGCGAAATCACCATTCAAGGACAAAGCGTTCTACAACACGTGGAAATGAAAAAACCTGATTTTTTTTCAAAATGGCTGTTGGGGAAACATTTTGCGTGATTCGCCCATTTTACGATCACTATTATTCGTCGTACCGAGAGGACTATTCGTAGTGTAGTGAATAAATTTGAGTCTATTGGCTCAGTAAACGATAATCCAATACACGTATGTCGACGAAACGAAAGATCTGCCCGAAAAGATTGCCACTATCAGTTGCGTTAATTTAGTTGATTTAACGTCGCTCACAGAACTCGGCCTTTTGCAAACCATTTTTGCTGCAACCATACAAAATTTAACTGACCCAGGAGCTGAAGGTAAACGACCATAAACAACTGCGTGTGTTCTGGAGCGGTTGGAAACTGAATCTAATAGTCATCGAAAAATCTTCTTCATCGATATGGCCCACTTCTGGATGAATGTGTACGTTAAAAATCTTATTTGTCAAATTTGGGATGATGCCAGTCCACATGAGATCCCAACGCGTCAAATGCTTCCCGAAAAAGTCACTTTTTGGTGTGGATTTTGGGTTGGCGGCGTCATCGGTCCATATTTCTTCAAGAACGACGTTGGTCAAGCCATCAACGTCAACGGCGAGTGCCATAGGTCGATGATTACTAACTTCTTTTGGCTTGAATTGGATGATATGCCCAGAAACGGCATGTGATTCCAACACGACGGCGCTACGTGCCACACAGCTCACGCCACATTGGCAGTTTTGCACGAGCAATTCTAGTAATCTCACTTGGAGGTGATGTGAACCTCCAGAGTGAACCAGAGGTTGTGCGATTTGACCCCGTTAGAATTTTTTGTTGTTGGGTTATTTGAGGTCGCAGGTATGTGTGTATAAGCCACGGACCACAGCTGCCCTCAATGTTAACATATCCATGCCATCGGTCAAATTCAGTCCGATTCATGTGCCAGAATCATGGAAAATTCGACATTACGGAGGATATTTGAACGATGTTATAATGACATCAACAGGCCTTTCAAACACATACTTTGTTTTATTTAAATTTTAAGATAGAAAGCTCTTAATGAAATATCCTTTATAACCCTATATGAGATGAAAAGATTGGGGATAAGCTTAAATGGATCTATATTCCTAAAGCGTATGCAAAATGGTTGGGTTGGGTGCTTTTCCAAGGTATTTTGACACAGCTCTTGGATGACAAGCTGGCATTCGAAGAAATTCCTTAAGAGGGCTATTAATATAAAATGGAAAAGTGTCGCCCAAAACTTATCAAGTGTATAACTTTTAGTAATGTTAGAACTGACTATTCTCTATGGATATTAGATATCATATCGATTTCTTCCATCTATAAAAAAAAGATCACAACGTTCTGTGTGAACGACTTATGCCTTTGTGGCTTCCGGCCCGGCAGATCGATCATAGACCAAATGTTAACACTAAAGGAAAACCTGGAAAAGGCAAAGGAAAAAAAATTCACTGTTGATTTAAGTCGACTTTGAAGTACATTTTATGAAAGACTTCAAGATGTTCCTTACGTCTAAGCTGTGCTTACTCTTAATTGATGATGCTGAAGTTGATTTTCCTTCGAAATCCATTGTGAGCAACGATGCCCATTTTTATTTGAATTGATACGTAACCAAATATAATTTGAACTTATTTTTTCCCTGAGAATCCACGAATCAATGAAGAATGGCCAGTGAGCGTCAAAGAAACGTTGTCGACTTATTTTTAATACCTCAAGTTAATGAATTGTGATTGCAAGACATGCGGTTTAATAATGACGCTTCAACCTCTAAAGAGCTCGCTCGTATTTCTTGATCATGTGAACAATCATGTGAACGGATTGCACCAATCGTTTCAATCACAAAAAGGCATTCTTAACTTATTGTGTACTGTATATATTTCATTCGTATACATTCGAGGTCCGAAACGGGAATAACATCAAAACTTTATCAACCAAATGAAAGTTTACGTCAAATTCATAACGATTTGCTTCGCTCTTCCAAAACAAAGCCTCAAGAGCTATTTGCTTACCTGTGGAAAGTTTGTAAACCTGACATTGCCAGGGAAATTTCATCCATGCAAAAAAACATGGTCGCATTAATTTCAAAGTTAATCTCACGTCCCTTAAGATGATGAAATTAAAAAAAAAAACAATTCAAGTTTACAAAGCAACATAAATATAGGACACGCACAAGCACATAATCTCATACTTATGCAACGGACCCAAAAGCCCATATGATGGAAATTCCAATCCTTTTGTGTCGAGGTAGAGGAAAACGTCTGTTGTTGCCATAATGAGAAGCTTTAGCCTTGGAACGCATTTCTCAAAATATATACAGAAACTTCAAACACCTCGTCACTAATTTAACAATGTCCTTTTGTATAAAAAAAAACCTAACACCCAACCACGCGCACATGTACTAACTGCCATTCAAGTAGGGACAACTTTTATATAAAGGTCCTTCGCTAAGCCGCAGGGCAAATATGTTTGTACTTTTAAAAACGAAACCACAGGAATTTCCTTTAACAAGGAGCATTCTTTTTTCCGGCACTCCTTCTTAGCCTTAGAACCTTGAACTATGCTCGAAAATTATGAAAGTGGTTTTTTGTTTTCTTTTTGTTGGTGTTTCCCAGGTGCCGTGCAAATCCTTTGCACTTATGTCAGATTCTTCTTCTACTTGTGTACGGGTACGCGGTAGGTGTAGAGGATTAAGGACATAAATAAGGTGCCTGCACGTAAACATAAATCATTAAAAATAATTGCATAGCTTACCCCTTCTTTGCCACCGGATTCACCCTTTTGTCCTTTTGGTCCAAAGTCGCCTTTGACACCGGGGCGGCCCTGAAGTTGGAGAAAAGAGGAAGAAAATTTTAAATCTAATGATTTGGGATGGGGAAATGTGCAACTTACTGGATGTCCCATATCGCCGGGTACGCCGGATACACCAGGTGGTCCAATTGGTCCGCTTGGTCCTTGTTTTCCGTGTCGGCCACGCATGCCCTTCTCACCTTTCTCGCCCTTAGTGCCATTCAGCATCATACCATCGCCTCCGAAGAACGCCTGACCGGGTGGACCTTCGGGGCCTCGATCACCCTTGGCACCACCACTGCCTTTCAGCCCCCGCTCACCTTTTTCGCCCTTTATACCCGGCAAACCTGTAAGACCGGCCGGTCCAGCCGGTCCTGGCTCTCCAGACGATCCCTGCGATCCAGTTGCACCTCTTGGTCCGGAAGTTCCAGGTGGTCCAGCCGGGCACGTACACTGAGTCATGTTCATTTGAGTATCTGTGTAGATAATTGTTCCTGGAGGCCCAGCCGGACCCATTGGTCCAATATCACCTGGTAGACCTCTATCTCCCTTCAGTCCAGTAGAGCCTGGAGGTCCCGAAAGTCCTGGCAAACCCGGTTGCCCTGGTTCACCTTTCATTCCCAACAAACCATGCGGTCCCGGATGACCCTAAAAAGAATAAAGAAAAAGAAACAACATGTGAATCATATGCTAATGCAATGTCCTCCACCTTAACTACTGCATAACAGAAGGATACTACACACCACACAAAAGGACCCTCTACAACGCCTAAAATCTATCAACAAACCAAAACATGAAACGAACATGAAATTCAAATTGAATTTCATTCCATTTCCGTCGCAAGCTCCTTGAAACAAATTAAATTCCACACTCCCGAGACAGAGTCTTAGGGGTTCTCCCCTCCGCACACTATTACTTCTTGAAGCAAACAATTACAGATACAACATGTACTTCACTCCTTGGAAACCATAAATTTATTACAATCGTCCTTGCAACAACGTTCTCCTCCGGTGCACATTACACGTATGAATTATTAAAGTGGAATCTCCTTGCTGAGAAAGTTTATAGCTTGCTCCTGAAACAAAACAGCCACATTCCTGCTGCACACCCTAGGTCTACAATCCATGTTGTCGACGACTACAACGACGATGTAAACTAACAAAATGAAACCTCTCCCAGGTTGGTGAGAGTGGTTCACCAACTTTGAGGCATTCGAAGGCATGACGCGTCAGGTTGCTGAAAGAAGCCAAGAAACCGCAGTGCCAGGCTCCTCAAATGGCGATATCCTGGCACTATAGTGCCCAGCCCCATCCTGAATGTCAATCAAATACCAAGTTGAAAACAAATTATCCTTGCACTTTATGCATATGTAGATTTAACCAAATTAGTTCTTGAAAGGATATGAAAGCCTTATAATTGTGTTACGTCTTGTTTGACGAGACGATGGTTACTGCACACGGCTATACCAGGGAAGACCATTTCCTTGGATTCACCCAGTTGAATGACTAATTTGCTTTCTTTCGATGCTAGTGTTTGTGTGCCTACTAGATGCCAGCAACCAAATGGGGGGTGTAATCGTTCGTCCTGTACTCATATGCTTAAGCTGTTCCATTGTGGCTCAAGAAGTCGTGCTGCTCCTATAGGTGTAATGGCATGGTACAGCTATTAGACATATATTTACCCACCTCTGACAAAATCCTTTCAACACACACATAAACCTGTATAGGGCTAACAGACTGCAAGGTGTTTGCTTGCTCTCTGGAGAAATTGTGCATTACGTTGAGTCGAGTGTAAAGAGTGCATAAGGAGTCGTTATTCTTCTCATGGTTATTGGTGGGAGGGCTTTACAAGGCGGCTTTTGGTGTTAGTTTTCAGTAGAGAAAAGGACGGAGTTTTGTATTGTAGGGACACATGCCTTGATCAGTGATTTGCTGTGCCAATATTTTTGTGTAATCTTTAGCACTTTCTGGTGACACCAACTCAAATTTTTTTTGGTAATAGATTGACAGGATAATAACGTTCAAGGGACATGAACATATTTGAAGATGAATGATTACGATGAATGGGATTAGGAGAATTGACGTAAACTTTGGGAGGTATTTACATATTTTATGAATTTTGTTGGATGTTAGAATATTTTTGAACTTTGGAGGGTTGAAAGGCTGTCGTTTATCCTGGAATTTAATATTTTATTTAACTAAACGAAAGTGTTCATAAAATTTTTACACTCCTGGTTGGACTGGTGTTGGAAACTCAATTTTAACAGGTGAACTATTTTATAACTAGATGAGAAGTATGAGGGGTTAATGTCAGGTAATGTTGCGATTATCCTTTGACAATTATCCTTATTAAGGTAGTGAATGGTCTGATGTTGGCTGGGCAGTTCCTTTATAGTTAGCAGGTTAACTTTTTAAATAATGTACAATGGAGAATTGTCAAGTTTAGGATTCGATGCTATACCTTTAGAAGAACTACTAGCAATAGATTACAACACACTGTGGACTTCCCCACTCCACCATTAGTAGTCTCTCAGACAAAGAACCATTATTAATATAGGGAGTCCAGTCACTCATTTTAAAGACTGAGACTTGAAAAAAACTTGAAAGATGGAAATATGTCCAATGAAGGAACAAGCTGCTGAGAACTCAGGCGTAAAGAACTTGTCATAAACGAGGCCGCTCAGAAGGAAAGAAAACATTGAAGATACATACAAATTGTATGTTAACATTCCATTCAGGACGTAGAAACCGACCTCAACCAACCATCAAATAAAAACCTCAACCAACTTGAAGTGCACAGCTGGAGTCAGTTAGCTTAGGACCGGGATATTTGGAGAGGCGTGGTAATTGGGGCCCAGGTTCATTCATTAAAAAAAGGAAGAAGAATGATTGGAATGATATGGAAATAAAAGTTCATGATTGATACATACGGGAGCCATCCGAATAATAATTTAGTGCATTGGTGGTCTATAATAATCATTATGCCACTGTACCTTACCTAATCCAAGTAGGTATTTGCAGCAAAACTTTTTCGATTTTGCCAAACATCGTTTTTATAATAAAACGCCGACAAAAAGTGCGCTTTGCTAAAAACGTTATAAGTACGAAACATAGATATTAAAATTGTCAAAATATCTTGTTCAGAAAGTTTTGCATATTTTTTTCGGTTTGGCCAGAAACTACGTTTTTCTAAAAAAAAAAAAAAAAGGGTGTGGCAGTAGTCGGATTTAAAAAAAAATGTATACCTGTTCAGCTGCGAGCAACAGTACATGTACCAAATTGTATCTGCTGTTTTGGAACTTTCAAGATGCTTTCACACAAAAACCGACCTGGTTCCATTTGACGTTATAATATAATAAATCCGTTCACACAGATTTATGTAGGCATTTCATTTTAAGTCAAATTTCAAGAGCTGAACATGACTTGCATGTCTATTTATCCTATTTGATAATTTGATTTGGCAGACAGACTGTCAGCTGTTCTGTGGGACGTTAGAAATACACGTGTTAAATGTATAAAATGGTATTTAGTCCTGCAACCTTCAACAGAATGAAGTCTTTAAAGGAATTTCATGACGGTTACATTTTCGATCCTAATGTCAGGGTACTCATTCCGTAACTTTCAAAATGGTAATCATTGACGATAGTGTAGGAGACTTGCTAGGTACCTAGAATGAAATTTTTATATTGTGTGTGTGCACATTTATATTAATCTCACGGTAGGTACCCAGAAAGTCTCCTTCACTATCGTCAACGATTATCATTTTAAAAGTTACGGAATGAGTACCCAGGTGTTTTTGAGAAAAAAATACTTTTCGGTTCGGTTTAAAAATCATTTAAAACTTATAAACAATCTTCGCGTCCATAACCACGTCTCCCAGACGAAGATTACGGCAGTAAAAACAAATTCGATTTAATAGTCAGGTTGCAATTAAAGCAATCGGTGCTATCAAAATAAAATCTAAGCTTGTAGAATGCTGCTGCTGATTAACATTATTAAAGGCAAACTTTACTGCCTCATCAACATTACCTTAAGTTTTTGCTTACTTACTTAAGTGATGATACAGTCCGGAACGAACCTGGGTCTCAACCAATATGCCTCTGCAATTAGCCCGATCCTTACCTTATGTAAAATCTGACGGGGTGGATGAAGTCTTCCCAGAAATCCTGAAGTGAAGAGAAAGGGCAAAGGCCCTGTCCTATCATTCAAAAGTTCAAGGAGTGGAATGAAATACCTCTCGATTGAAATACATTCTTTCCTAAAAGTTGACACAAGCGATTTATAGCGGTATAGCTTTAAATTGAAGATGTTTCCCACTACAGGTATGGCAAATAAAAGCCTAATCAGATGTAAAATCTAACAATAAAAAACAAAATTTGATAAGGACTGGGATTATGGCGATTCTGTCAACAGCTATTTTATTCATTTAAGGAAAATAGACGATCAGGGCAGTGAGCGTAAACTAAAATCTGCTACTTTTTAGTTTAGGCTTACTGCCCTGATCGCGTGAAGGGTTCCTATATATATTATATTCGATTTACACGAGTGTATAAGAAAGCCCTTCCCTAGTAGAAAAATACACATATCAGGGATTTATGATAGTATGTGTCCAACATACATAGACATAGCATACAATTCACAATGTTATGATCAATGTAGAAAAAGTATGGAAGGTCAGCACCAAAAAAAAAAAAACTTCGCTAGACACCAGGACCAGCAAAATTTAATGGAATAGTTAATTAGCCTTAATATCAAACAACTCATTATCATAAAAGTTGGAGCTGGTGATATCATGCTCAAAAAAGAGATACTTAAAGGCTCTTCCAATAATGAACGGTTGATAGTGGCCATATTGTTAATGCTATATCTGTCAAATTGGCTGCCATTTATTCAGTCTGTTTTGTCAATTCACCGTAGATGGACTTTTCAGCAACACGTGCCAATAAATTTTGTTTTTTCAAAATTGGTGTTCGGTTTAGGCAACGTTCCGCCAGCTTCACCCATTTTATGGTCGCCATTAATCATCCTACCGAGAGGACTATTCGCAGTGTTGAGGAGAAGTTTGAGTTGACTAGTTCAGTAAACGATAAACCAACACCCGTTAGTCAACGAAACGCAAGATCTCCCAAAACATCACCGAGGCAGTCGATTTTGCGTCGCACAAAAGAAATCGGCCTTTCGCAGAACACGACTTGTCAATTTTTGAGTAGTGACCAAGGAACGAAAGGTGACCATAGACAAAGACATGTATGTACTGAATGTGCTCTGAAGCAGTTGGAAACTGACCCTAATTTTTATCGAAAAATCATTTTTAGCGAAAAGGCCCATTTCTTTATGAATGGATACGTCAACATACAAAGTTGTCGAATTTGTGACGATACCCATCCACATAGTCCAAGAGCAATGCAATCGAAAAAGTCACTGTTTGGTGTGGATTTTAGGCTGGCGGCGTAATCGGTATATATTCCTTTTAGAACAACGTTGGCCAGGCCTTCACTGTCAACTTCTTTTGGCCTGAATTGGAAAATATATATGGGCGCTACGTGCCACACAGCTCACGCCACATTGGAAATTCTGCACGAGCTATTCGCGAACACGGTCATCTCACGTGGAGATAAATTGAAATGGGCCCCCAGATTGTGCGATTTGACCCCGTTAGAATTTCTTGTGGGGTTTTTTGAAGTCGCAGGTCTATGCGAATAAGCCACAGACTTCAGTGGCCTTCAGAGCTAACATAACCCATGCCATCGATCAAATTCAACCTGGTTTATGTCCCAGATTCATGGAAATTTTGACATTTCGGAAGGTCACCACTCAGGGAAGCCGCGGCGGATATTGGAACAATGTTATATACCATACATAATTACACCAATAGGCTTTTCAAATGAATAAACAGTTTCAATGATATCTCATACACACTTTGTTTAATTTAAATTAAAAGATATGAAGCGCTTAATAAAAACATATGAGAAGGCTACAATCCGCTGTGCGGATCGTTGAATACCCTATCCCATCCTATCCATAAAACTAAAATCCCCAAAAAAGGGGACATGGCTTAAAACACGATGTGGATAAATAGAAAAAATGATATAGTGACAACAAATTCTACAGACTGCTTACAAAACACTTTAACGGTTCTACATAAGACAAGGTTTTCTCTTGCATATGTTATGGGGTAGTGTATAAAAATGGTTTTTATATAAAAACACCCCCAAAAAGTGGGCGTGGGTTAAAATGGTATATAGACAAAATGTTCATATTAATAATGTTAATGATTCTGCATCAAAAATTAAAAAATTTAAAATTTGACCGAAAACAGTTTTTTATTGAAAACGCCCCCAAAAAGTGGGCGTGGCAAAAAACTTTATATGGACGAAATATAGATATTAATAATGTCTAAATATGTTGTTCAGAAACTTTTTTAAAATTCCTTACGGTTTGGTCAAAAACAGAGTTTTTCTTAAAAGGGGGCGTGGCAGTGGGCGGATTTCAAAAATTTTTACACTTGTTATGTAGGCAGAGACGAGGATCCTATATACCAAATTTCATTATCCTAGCTCAAAATTTAAGGCCTAAAAATCGGTGACGTACAGACGGACGGACGGACGGACGGACGGACGGACGGACGGACGGACGGACGGACGGACGGACGGACGGACGGACGGACAGACAGACATGGCTTAATCGACTCAGCTAGCGATTCTGAGTCGATCCATATACTTTGAGGTATATGTAGCAAAATTATTTCTCTATGTTACAAACTAAGTATCAAAACTAATATACCCCCCTATGGGATAGGGTATAAAAACCTCTACGTATATCATCAAAAGTGGACTAATATTCAATGATATCATTTAGTAGCGGAAGATAGGTTTGCCTTTTATGAACTCTGCACAGCTTTAATAATAGAGAATAACAAATCTGTGATTCCATTTCGTTCTTCGAATAGAAAACTCGTAGAAATTATCCTTAACCTGGGATTTCGAAGCCGTGTTCCTGTTGTTACTTCAACAGTTTATTTAATGTGTTGTATCCTTGAATCATACAATGTAAGAATTCGCTTTATTTACTATCCCTACACTGTCACGTCAACATTCAATTTCACCTAGAAAATGTAGAGAAATCTTTAAGATTCCCTTCTCCAAAATGACAATTTCCTTAAGGCTATTGTCAATTCAACACATTTCAACTATCTGTTCAATAGAGGCGTCTGCCGTAGAGCCGTCACTCCTGATGCGATTAAAAGTGAAAATAAAGTCGTACATCGCCAAATCCAGCAAACCCATATAACACCAACCCGAGGGATAGTTTTCTTGGAAATGTCTAGAGATGCGGACTCCAATAAAAATCCAATTAAGATGGTTACACATGTGTGTCACAATAATGGTTTCAATCATGACGAAAATAAGGTTGCCTAACCAAGAGATTCTATGCGTTCCATTTTTTTTTTGAAGAATAATAACACTTCTACGTTCCGCATAAATTCATTCTGCGAAATCGGTTCCCTCCTTTCAATCCATCAACTTGATCGACGTTATGCCAGAACTAAGTTCTTGAAATCCCCTCTTTTCTTCCAAAAACTATGAATTAAAATGAATTCCTGTGATCGATTGCGAATACCAATGAGGGTACCAGGACGATACATCATCTCATAATAACTCCTTCTTATATATCTATTTGTATAGGGAGAAAAAATCCAACTAAATCGAAGATTACAAAAATATTCCAAGCACATGAACGCACCCACTCAATTCCACATAAATCGGAAACCCAACTGGATGTGCTTTTCGATTTTTTGGTATTTTCCGCCCGTCCGACTTCATCACACCAAAAGGTTCTCATCCAATAAATTAAGTGTGAAATTGAATAGATAACGAGATGATATATAAGGACCTCATTGACCTTTTTTTTTCTATTTCATCAAGCAAAGTCCCCTGCCCACATTATACCTCAATGTGGACTGTACAAGGAAAAAAAAGATAAAAAAATACCTCACCTACTTGGACAAATTGGGTTGTTTCCTTTTTAAGTATGTGTGTGTGTAGGTCTGTTTTTCCTGCTCCTTTACGCAAATTAAAGTAGGGCACAAAATATTGAAAAAAAATATATATATACATCAAAGGACTACTTACCCTGTCACCTTTTACACCGGACGTTCCTGGGCCACCACGTTCACCTTTAGATCCTGGCTGTCCCCGTTCGCCTTGCCGACCGATATCACCTTTCTCACCGGGGTCACCCTTTGGTCCAGGTGTACTGCTCCGTAGGCCAGCCATAGAGTTTAACATCAGCGACTCCTGTACATCGTTCAAGCGTGATAGTCAATGTTTGTAGGTGTGTTTTGGTGTATTTTTTGTGTATGCGTTTGTTTGTTGTTATCAACGCAACGAACGAGGAAAGAAAATTGAAAAAAAAGGTTAAATTAGAATATGGTTTATTATTTTTTGTTCACTCTTTATTAATTTAAATGAACAAAAGAAATATAAACTGAAAAGGATATCTGTAGTTGACTTTTCCGTAAATTGCTCTTTGGGCGCACCACAACACCATCAGACGATAGATTTTTGTATTCACTTAAGGAAATAATAGAACATGTTTACCGCAAAAGCTATTTTGTTGGATTGCTGTAACTGTTAGGAGTGGACTTTTGTAAAAGGACACGTTTTGGTTAGAGCGAATTTGAAATATAATTTTTCGAATCCACTGTACAGTTATGATGACAAGGAAGGTGTGGTTTTTCTTAAGTTATTTGTTGCTTTAGCGGGCGGTAATAAGTCTACATGCTAAAAGTAGATAATGGAATTTTGATCTACCTATGTGGGTTATAAGTCGCCATTGATCATGCCATATAATGGTTGGATCTAGAAATATAGTTTTAAATTAACTGGTAATCTATCAATTTCTGGCCATATAAATTCGCTACAACACTGTTGAATACCTAGGGCTAGTTTACTTTCAACGTTTAGTGAAAATGTGATGAATTGATATTGTAGAACGTGGCCGAACCCTAATCGGCGTTAACTTGGCAATCCCCAGTTAGTGTAGCTTTGACTACATATCAATTGTGCTTATTTTACCTCCAAGTGTTAACTATCCAATACTGGTCATACCCAACCAGGTTTGACTTATGGGGTGTGATTTGAGGTAACTACCCAATCACGTAAAAAAAACTTGTCCAATCGGACAAGACTGATTTTATTATTAAAGACCATGATTAATGAAAAAAGGACAACGACACATTCGTATCTGGACCTAGAATAAAAATTAATCATTAAACAGGAGAGAACCATCCGAACAACTAGCGAAAGCCTTAACCTTCTGTAAAGCAGACATTACTGCCTTAAAGGATATACGATAGAATGGGCCGGGAAAAAAGTTGATGAAAAACTGTGACATCAACTACGGTCCTAGAAAATGCACTGTGGGGTCTTTCCTTTTCGTCCTTTTAATAGATGTACAAGTACCATTTTGCTTCTTAAACATTCTACAAGAGTTCAGAATAGGTTGGCTTTTTCTATTTTTGGTAATCATCGTACCATCAATACGTTGACACCTCATTCTTTCTCTCAATCTTTAGCTTATCTACCAACTTTTCTTCTTCCCTTCATTACTGATCCACCTGTGGGTATTTAGTCTTGACTTTAGCAATTCTCCAGCACATTTAGAGTAGATTTGGTGTGTTTATCATAAGCCATCAATAGAATGGAGTAGACGCGGAGGTTTTGAAAGGAATAAGCTCTAAGATGAAGTTTGCTTTTCTGCTAAAATGTAAAGCAGGCACAAAGTGAATGGAGAGTTCTCATTTCTTTTCCTTATCAATAATTTTTTCTTTCTGGGTTAAATGGTGCTACCGTCCGAAATAAACCTGGGACTCGACCAATTTGCCTCTGAAATTAGCCCGGTCCCTAGCTTATTCCCTCCCGTTACGCAGTTTATATTGGTTGAGATAAATTTGATTTGTACGCGATACTTGAGGACATACGTCAGACTCCAGAACCCCACTTTGCCTATCTATCAAGCAATATAAACTTTTTGGACCAATTTTTACACATAGTCCAACTGTATTGAAGGGACACTAGCTAGCTACGCAAGGACACAAAATGAACAAAGCGAAATATTGAAAAGCAAACTTTATCACCTTCTACAGGGATACTATGCCCAAAAGCAGAGATCGCCGAAAGAAGTTATAAAAACTGCAAAAAAAAAAATTAAAAAAAAACAGCCAGCATACAATGGGAATAATAAAACATTCATTCAGGTACTGAATGTGCGTCACAAAATCGTAGTGGCTTACCGCAATGACTTGGAAGGCAGAATCACCATTAGTCACTGAATGGATGTGACCCTTGCCTCCAGCTTTCTCAGTAATAACCGGGTTCTGACGCAATCGAGGTCTCTATGAGAGTATATCAAAGTTGATTTGATATGGTGGTAAACTATTCAAAGATCTAAAGAACATGGCAGCGAACTTCGGCTAGGAGCTCAACTAGAGGCATTAGAATTACACCAAATTTCTATATACCCTCGTAGTCGTAATAGAATACTGGTCTAACCCTCTAATCTAAAGAACATTTAGAGCTGAGGAGCTGAGCAATTCTCTCCTTGCAATCCATAACTTGCGAATTGGGAAAGCTGAAGAAGTGTGACCTAGAATCTAATGCGTTTGACGACTAAGCCGAGCGTTTCTGGTATATATCCTAAAATATATCAATACTTAAGATATTTTAACATCTTCCAAAAGCCTGATAAATCGTCATGAGTCTAAAACTGACATGAAAAGCTTCTCAAATTTGCAATTCGGAACCGGTGTTAACCGGCAGGTCCAATTCTTATACAAATGAATAAAGGAGAATCCCAAAATGCTACCACCTTTGATATTGAAACTAATTTGACCGACCTAGAGCTAGTTGGCGTAGATACTTCTTGCACGACGGCGGGACCTCCTGTTTAATGCCGACACCAAGTGGTTAAGATAAGCTTTTCTTGACAATTGACACTACTCGGATGATTTGTCAGACCACGAGAGGACGGCCAGTGAAAAGTAATTTTAATTTAGCTGAGAATCGAACCCTATACTTCTGCGCGTGAGTTCATCGAACTTACCATCGCTCCACTGAGGCCGTCAAATAATTGTATCAAGGACTATAGTGTTTTCCACAAATAAATACAATTCACCTCAAATGCCTGTCTTCCAAACCGGAAGGTTGGTAGAAAGTGCAAAAATTAGTCTGATTACCCTACAGAGAAACTTTAGACAAGAAACTTCCATCCATTATCCTTGAACAATCGAGCAATACTGAAAAACTTGACAGCATTATATCAGCCTTTACAGTGTTACTAATCTCTTTATCCGGCGATCTCGTAGAAGTTTCTAGCACTCCTAGTAGAACTCCAGTGTCTTAGGAAACAAATCAGATGATTTAACGATGTTAAAAGCTCAAAAAAAAAACAAGACTGGAACCAATCTAAATCGTCATTCAAAACATAGAATATTTCGCTAAGAAAATAAAAGATATCATCCTGGCGTTTATTTTATGATTTGATATACAACGCCTTTAATCCCTCCAGACTCCGCGAAATTCTTTCCAGTAAGCAATCGATATCTATCTAACTAACAATTAAAATTTGCATTTTCAAGAAGGAAAAACAAAATTCTACTTCTGGCCTTTCAAAAAACATGTAGCTTCTCCAATCCTATACGTGCTCCCAGCATTCACATGGTAATACGATTCTTGTCAACCATACTGTAGCTTTTTCATTTATCTCTTGTTGTCATTTCAGTGAACAGTGCACGTCGGATAACCGCTTGTGCAACGGACATAAGTAGTATTAAGAAAAATCCTCTGGAATGAAAATATATCCCTATGTGATATAGAACAAATAAAACACCACCACAACGACAACAACAACAAAATACATCCTTCAACAAGTCGTCTTCATGCGCGTTGCATTTTGTTATTGTTGATGTGGTGACCAACAACGGGATGACGAAAAAAACAACAGAAACGCTTTTGTTAAGCCAGTGTGCGGAAAATGGGGATCTATCTGAAAATCCCTCTTTTCCTGATGGTGAGTGGCGTCGTCCAGAGCATATGTGATGTGGTTTAAATTTTAATTTCCCTGGATTTATGTATTTTTTTTACATAAAGTACCATAACTACTACTGTGGCTAGTAGATATGTCACTCTCTTATACCTTAAATGTCCTTGATGGATCCCAATTAATCTGTTATTAAATTTTCATGAAGATAGCGTGAAATTATATTTTAACTTGCAAAATGAATATTTTTTGTTTCATTTTTTTCATAAATTAAATAAATTATAAAATATATAAAAAAATGTTTTCCTGCATTTTTATTATAAAAGGGTGCCACATAATTTACGCAAAATTTGAATTTTGTGCCGCCATTTAATAGTACTGTGTTGCCAACGTTAAAAGAGATTACAATGTGACAAGTGACAGTTCGGGATCACTAAAAATGGAGCGCTATACGAAAGAACAACGAATTTTTATTGTTGAGCAATATTTTAAAAATAATGAAGGTTTGTCGGCTACAGTCCGCAATGTTCGTACAAATATGGCTGTCATAGTGATTTAAGACCATGAGCTGTGTAGAAAATAGTTGAAAAATTCAGGGAGACTGGAACAATGAGTGATCTTAGACACTCTGGGTGTCCCGTCATAAGTCGATCAACAGAAAGTATCGAAACAGTTCGCGAGGGTATTGCTTACATTCCAGGAACATCAATTCGGTACAGTATTTCGAGAAGCTCTCTACAGCGAATTCTCACGAAAAACTTTTTCAACTGACTCAAGAACTGAACGTATTTGGGAATAATGTTTATGCTGATTTTTCGAAAAAAAAAAAAAAAAACATCTTCAGCGATTAAGGTCATTTTTGTCCTGATGGCTTGGTTAATCGTCAAAATTTTCGAACTTAAGGTTCAGAAAACCCACGAGTAATTGTTGAGAAACATCAATAACGGGGTTTTGGGCTTTAGGACCATTCTTCTTTGAAAAAGTGAGTAGTCACGCAGTACCAATTAATGGTGATCATTATCGTGACATGATAACCCAGTTTTTGCTGCTCAAATTAAAAGATATTGATGTGACCAACTTGTGGTTTCAACAAAACGATACAACATGCCATACAGCCGGAGAAACAATTCAATTACTGCATGAGTCATTTCCTAATCATGTAATTGGCCGTTTTTGCGATCAGAATTGACCATTCAGATTTTGTGATTTAACGCCATTGGACTTTTTTTCTTTGGAGTGTTTTGAAGTCAAAGGGGTATGCAAACAATTCCACGCCCACCTTCAAAAAGGAAATCAGCGGTGTATTAATAAAATTCTGCCACATTTATAAGAAACGGTCATAGAAAATTTCAATGAATGTGTACGTACTTGATAGCAAACCCGTGGCGGTCATTTATCCTATATGCTTCTCCATACATAGCTCCAATCTATATACTCTATGAATCAATAAAAAATTCAGCTTTCTAATTAAAAATCTGTATTTTCCATCAAAATTAAATTTTGCGTGTATTATGAGACACCCTTTACTGTCATTTAAATTTTAATTAAAAAGACAAATTTTTATATACAAAAAAATCCTTATAAGTTTTAAATAAATAAACTAAAAATAAAACCCACTTCCATTTGAAGAAGATGGGGTCATGTAATCACTTAAAGGACATAAAATATATTAATCAAATAAAATGTATCCCCAGTAGTCATTTTCACGAATGATATCCTTTCTATTTGATGAGTTTTTTGGTCCCTTCTTTGTCAACAAAATGTTTTTTAACAAAAAAAAAAAACATCCTTCCGGACCTTTACAAATATGTAACAGACAGTTAAATAAAAGGATATACATTATCCACGGTCAGTGACGACATAAGTGTGTCTCAACGAAAAAAATAATATTGAAAAAGGATTCATTTGTGAAAAACTCACTCGAGGATGCTTTTCTAAATTATTCCATTGAATTCTCAATTCAAACCCTAGGTTCCGGTTCAGTGTTGCTAGGGTGTAACTCTATACTCGTAATGTTCGAGGATATATTTATTTTTTTACATACATAAACTTATACAACAAAAAGTACATACAGTAGAAATTTATATAGAACATCAAATAAAAAACATACCGATAGTGGGATGAGGAGAAGGATTCAACGAAAAATTGGAAAAGAGATATAAAAATGAAAAGGAAAACACCGTGAAGCTGAAATAAGGAAAGGAATTAAATAAACTATTCGCCTGCAAATGGAGAATTATGTGCGCGAAGGATGGTAATTTATGGGGCTACTGGAGTTCTTAATTCGAAACATGGAATTTCCAGTGCAGCGAATACCATAAAGGATGTGCCTCGCATGGGAGTGGGAACGCCTTTAGTGAGCCAGTAGTGAAGTCAATAATTAAAGAACATGTAAGACGATCAGGGTAAGTGGAATTTATGGATTCTTTGTGTGTATATGGGATTAATACATTCCTTTTGGTTCTGTGAGGAATTTATTTGATCCATGGGATGATATGTTCGGTCGTAAATATGATAGATTAGGCCATTAACTAGTTGGTCCTTATTCAAGCTTATTAAGATAGAGTCATTCAAGTGATACTAGCCATTTAATTGAGATTCATTTAATTGTGATGTTACAGCAACCGAAAAGAACTGTGTCGGTTGCTATTTTTCCATCGGACCCGTTGATTTCCAGGATAAGTGGGAAATAAAATATTAACCGAGGACAAAACACGGAAGATTTCTCAAATTGGATTTACACTTAATGGTAGGGTCTAAGTTAGGCTACACAAAATGAAAAGCCTACATAAGCTGCTCTGACAGATTTGGACAACAGGCCAAATAGGTATTTTAAGGGTTCTTCAGGCACCTTGAACAGAGATGGTGCCGGATGAAATGGGAGACCAAGCGCAATGTTCAATCCCGTTGTGGAAACTGATAACCCTGTTGCCTAGGGTAATCTAATAAATTGAAACTGGCCCTCCTTTTTGGTGATTTATAGGTAAAATACTCAATCGTATGAAAAAGTTATTGCAACGAAAACGAAAAGCTTGGGGAAGGAATAATTTTACTGTTGACGATCATTCTAAGCGAAAAAAGGACAGCGTCGTACGTAACTTCACAAAGAATGTTGAAAATGTGCAACCAAGTAACAAGCGGAAGATATCACTGTCATCTAGGAAATTCGATGAGTAGAAACAGCGAATAGTCGTTTTTTTTATAACCGACAGACTTAGGCAAGTAGTCTTACGCCTCGAAGACATTAGCGAACTCATTGTAACGATCCGCTTATAGGGGAAATTCGACAACAGAAGCCTTGCGTGCATTCATGCTCCGGCAGATGAAAAATATGACATTGCTAAGAATATTTTCTACGAGCTCCTTGAGAAATCTTATGAGTGACTACTGAAGTAAACACCATGTTAAAATTATGGAGATAGATCTTGACGCAAAATTAGGGAGACAGGATAGGTACAATGTTACCGAAAAACACATCCTACATGCCGCTACGTCTGGCAACGGATTCAGTGTAATTGATTTGGCAGCGATGAGAAATGCTACTCTAGTAAACGATTTCGTCACCTCATCTATAAGGAGACATGGTGGTCTCCATATCAACAAACGGTCAGTCAAGTTGATCACATATATACAAGATACACGCATCAAGTATATTAGATGTCCTCACACTTTTAGGGACTAACATCGACTTGGACCGCTACTTTGTGGCAGCTAAGAGAAATGAGGAATCACAAGAGTTTGCCAAGTCCTTTATATCAACACTATACAACCAGCGTAGCAGCTGTTGAAGAACAACGGCGACGATGTCAACAAGCCATTAGATCCGCTGCAAGTGATATGCTAGATTTTTCGCGCTAACCTGCTAGAAAATTTGGTTTGGTGTAGATTGCCGGCAGATGGTCGCAGTGAAGAACGAGGCTTAAGAGGCAAAGCTGAAAGTGAAGACAAGAACTGACATTTAGCTCTATAGGCAAAGAAGGAGGGAAGAACTCCGGCTTTTCAGAAAGAAGAAAAAAGAGCAAGAAAAGCGCACGATCGAAGACTTTAGTAGGTGCCACATCCTTTTTGAGAGGATTATGCAAAACTTCCGAACCAACACCAGTGGCACAATCTTTCATAAATCAGTGCAACTACTCCGATGATATTGATATAATTGGTCGATCTCAACGTGATGTCATAGCCACGTTTGCTAGTGTAGAGAAGGAAGCCGTAAAAATGGGTCTAGCATTAAATGAAGGAAAGACCAAGTATATGTTGTCAACACGAAAGGACACACAACATCAACGAATTGGACAAAACGTCACAATTGACAAATATAACTTTGAGTTAGTACTGGACTTTGTCTGCCTTTGCTTCGCCATCACTTTGATAACAACATCCCTTCAGAAATAAATCGAAGAATTACTATGCCAACCACTGTTTCTTCGAAGTAAAAACGCATGTTTACAGTAAAGCCCTCACTCCAACTTCTAAGGATTCTAATTAACCCAGTCCTCCTCTACGACACAGAAGCGAATGAAAGAAAAAATTGACGGGCTATGGAGACGAATTTTAGACTAAGAACTATACAGCTATACAGCGACATATCCTTAGTCTAAAAACTCGACATTGGACGCTAAAAATGGCTAGGACATGTAGAGGGAAAGGACACCAATATTCCGGCTTGCAGAGTCTTTGCACCACATCCAGAATTCGAAATCGACCTCAGCCAACTTGAAGTGCCCAACTGGAGGCAGTTATCTAAGGACCGGGCTAATTGGAACGAGAACATTGATAAAGGGACTAAGTATGGTACATTGACTTGAGCGACATGAATTTCGTTGAGAAATTCTCTGAAGATAGCTCCATTGGTAATTAAGACGCCAAAATTGTTAATCAACTCGATGACATCATTATCAATGGTGCATTCAAAATGATCAAGAGCGGTCCGACATCGTCCTCTTCATGCTTGGTTTAATATTGAAGATGTTACCATTCTGGTTACGACCTATCAATTTGCCACCTTCATCTGGCCTAAATCGTACAAAGACGCTGTTTCGCGTACTACAGCTGTTGTGTTCGAACAAAAGCTCCACACGTAGTTGTGACTTTTCCGGGGACATATATTTTTTTGAAACTTTTCTCAGGTGAGGCGAACACAAAACGCAGAAGAAGCGCCCTGAGATGATGCCTGCAGATGTCTGTCTACAATGCTCTTGAGTTGTTATAGATTGCAGATTAATGGACAACTGTCTTCTGGAAGTTCACTTCATTGATTGCTTGTTCTGTAACAAAATATTTTTTTGTACTGCGTAGTCCGTTTCGTTGTTTGAATAACAGTCTGTCGGTGTGTTGAGACTGCGTGTTTTGTAGGTCGTTGAAATTTCTGTAAGCTTCTCCAAAGGTCTGCCGTTATAATACATGTTGGCACAAGTTTTCGCTGTGCCAAAGGTTGCAGCTTCGAAGTAAAGAACGAAACGTCTATAAGATGGATTGCACGTCTTTGGACAGAGTCCAGTGTATGTTTCAGGCCCGAATCCCAAATAGGAGAACCGCATTCAGGACCTGGTCGCACTACTTGCAAAGATCTGTCCTTAGAAAAGTTTTCCATCCAGCCGTACAGTATTTTAGATAATCCGAATGCTGTCAATTTTTCAAGGAAATCCCTGTTTCAAACTCTATCGAAAGCCTTGAAATTATCCAAGGGGACTGCTCTTGCTTTCCTATAATTTTTCATCGCAGATGCCCATTGATGGTATTCAGGTCACCCGTTAAGTGTTTCATTCGGAATTCATATTGCTGTTTCCTTATCAAACCATTCAATCGACAATCTAGGTTATAATTGTATTTTCCAATACCTTTGAAGGTGTGGATAATAAAAAAATTTTCAGGCATGCATTTTCTTCCTATTTTTGGGAATCGGTTGGATTCGAGCAATGTTCCATCATCTGGGAAAAACCTGTTAATAATTTGACATAGAAAATAATCTTCAAAGAACGGATGCAAGCCCGGGAGCTCAGTTTTTTTAAGTACAATAGGTGGAATGCCATCAGATCCATTGGCTTTTTACAGACCAAATTTTTTGTCGTGGTCGAAATTTTACTTCAACCATCCTTGATGGTACTCTTCCAAGCTTAAAAATCAACAAGTGGTACAGTCTTCCTAAATTCTTGGATTAATATATTTACACATGATGAAGTTTCGACCATAATTTAAAGGAAGATTGAAAACTGTTGTTTCCAAAACGTTATTTCTATTTTTTTAAAATATTGTTTAACAATGGACGCGCCTTGTATTTTTGAGTTGCCCTGAAATTTAAAAAAAAAATCCGGAACTGTCATCTGTCAACTGTCTCCATTTTTTGTTGGTAGCACTTAACCATCCAAAGGGATCAGCATACATCAAAATCATACGTAGTTAAGGATTTAATAAAAATCGAGTGTTAAAAGTAATAGAAATTGGCCCCAAACCTCCTCCCGGATCTGCGATCAATCTATGTTAAGCTCAGAACCCACTGAAACTCCAAAGGCTTTAAGTATCACAACAATCTTCATAACTCGTTTCCGGCACTACATAACAACAGCGAAAATCACTTCTAAGGCACTCTAAAAGTTTGCAGCCCCCCTCCTCCACTCTAAAGGCATGTTCTTATATTGTCCTCCATTCGACTTAAAACTTTATAGTATGCACAATTTAACACACACACACGTACGTTACCAATACTTCGCTCTTAAACTCATCACGTGCACATCTCAATAATGAGACATGTTCAAATAATTGCCACTGTCACATACCCAACATGCTCCATGGCATGTCTGACTAGACATCGGGAAGAGAACCCACCACCCAATCGACGTGTTCCTACTCCGTCTCCTAAAACCGTTTAACTTCTCATGTTTTATCGAAATTGAGTTCCTTAGAGTGTCACACTATAATAGCACTCGCATACAGCTATATAGCTGTGTGTGAAAACATGGAATTTTGGGGTGGTACAAACGGGGTAGTGGGAAATCTTAAGAACCCACTCAACAATTTGCATACTTTCCCACCCCGTAATAAGGATTGACCTTATGCCAGAACTGAGAAGTCATACCACGTATGTATGTGTGGGTGTATGGTGTGCTCACAAAATTTTAAACCCGCTCTCTCTTACAAACCCCATGATTAAGCACGAAAATAACTTCCGCTAGTCTAAAAGCAGTTTTCTCAAGCTTATGCAGAGGGTGCACGAAAACACATCATCCTACCCTACCATCATCCGCCTTCATTCCAAAACATCAACACCCTGTATGTGTGCACTACAAATACTTTGACTAGGCATTGACGGGATTGGTATGAGTACGAGCGGGCCACACAATAATGAAGGATACGAAAGTACTTTATGCAAATTTTGTAGCCCCCTTCCCTGTGTGTTTGTGTGTCTAAGTGAGTCTTAAAGGATTTTCGCCTATAATCATAAAAAAATCCTTAAAACACATTCTTACCTCTCTTTTAATGCCCGCCATGAAGTGGATAGTGGCAGCCAAAAATCCACGCGATTTAAATGTACAACGGTACCGTCGGTCGTTGTCGTTGACTTCGGAGCACCCTCTCAGTGCCAATGAAGACGTTGTAACGCACACTTTGAAGTAAGGGTCACGATCACTTAAATCCACGGCACCATTGAAGGGACTAAGCGACGTCATAATGGCAAATAGAAAAAAAATCCGACATGCGTTCATTGTCCCCTTTTTAAACCCTTTCTGCGCGCGGCGCAATAACATCAAGATAACGACAAAATAGGCAACCGTCTGACTTCTTATCCTTTAAGGATAGAACAACGCCATCTTTGCCACTCTGCCAAAAGGAAGGAAATTAGTTTAGGCAAATTGTTTTCTTGGGCTTTTTTCCCATCCGAAGCACGTAAAAATAAGGCGGTATGATGAGAGCAATATTCAAGCAAGAAAAAACGAACCATTTTCCTTCCACTGTGTATCCTTTTTTTTTTCTTTGCATTTTAACCGTTTTTCCCGTGTGAACGGAAGTCGAAAGCGAGGAAAAACGAAATCATTTTACAACTTACTTATAAAATTGCCAAGAATCGGCGGGACTTGTGAGCATTGGAGGAGGTAGAAGCCTACCACCTACCTCCATGTCCTGGGCACACGAATCGGTGTGGCAATTTGTTTCGCGAAAGGAATGACATTAGCAAGGAGGTGGGTAGAGAATAATTGTTTAATGATTTATTTGATGGCGCAGTCCTAATTCGTTTTGACGGATGGATTTTGGAAGGACCCAGGTTGTGGGAGGGTATATCAGGGTATATGGGTGTTAAAAGGTTTCACAATTTAGTCATTTGCAATTTAAATCAAAAATGAGGTAATTAGTTCCATTAAAAAGTTACAAGAAGGATATGTAGGAAGCGAAATACTTACATCGTAGTTATCCGGAAGACCGGGTGGCCCGGGTGGTCCTGCTGGGCCTGCCACACCTGGCATCCCATCCAGGCCGGGCTCACCCTTGATGCCCTGAAGACCCTCGGGACCACGAGAACCAGGATCGCCCCTATCGCCGCGGTCACCCTTTGGACCGGGGGCACCGCGTTCACCTGGCACTCCAGTAGCACCCTGTAATTTAGAAAAAAATAAAACACAGTTAGTCTCGACATAAGTAATAGGGGTGTTGTTGTTTATCTAGCAGTATTTTACTATTCAAGGTTGGTTTTGTTTCGGATTTGGTTTAGTGACCAAAGGGGTGGGGGCTATAGAACACCCGTACTATTGTACAAGGTAAAATCTATGCTGGCAGGCGTATTCTCGTGTATATAGCGAACATTGCGTAAATTCGCTGCGTAAACATTCAACCCGAATGCGTGTCATCGGCGGGATGGGGGAGGGCCATTATTGCGAATGTAATTCCACCAAAAACAAGGGGATTATCACCGGGAATTTGAATTCTGGCATTGTCGCTGTGTGTTCGGTCGGTTTTAAGTGGGTGTGTAATATGGGTTGGTACGGGTCTTATAATTAAACTTAGCACGCTTGTTTTGTTGTAAATGTAATGCCATGGGAGAGGTAGGGTGTTGTTGTTTTTGTTTTTCTTTATTTTCAACTTGGCTTTATAGGGAAAAGGTAGCTGAACAACTTTACAGTGAGATTTCTAAGAGTTTTCCAAGTGTGTGCATGTCTTCACGACTTGAGGGAGGGATTGTGTATCTGTGTGTATCCTTTTGTTAGGATCAAGGAGCTTTTTAGCAAATTTAATTAGTTTACACTATGGTAATTGAGAATAATGAGACATTGTCTGCCACAGATGTTAGCTGAATGGTGGGGGGTTATACTTCTTTTGGATTTAGTTTTCCTGTTACCGATTTTTTCTTCAAGTAATGTTGAAGACTTTTGTCCATCTGGAAAGGAGCAGTTTGAGGAAGGAAGCAATCAGATTAGAGTGTTTGTAATTAAATTGTGAGATTATGTGCGGAAGAGGATTACGGCGGCGAATTGATGGAACGTGAAATTGCAGCATCATGAAAAGGATTATGACTCCCTATGTGAAGGTGGTTGCGTGTGGTTAAATGTCTTTGATATTTATTTGTTTTTAAAATGTAGGAGTGAAAATATGTGAAATAAAATGAAATGAAGTCTTTTTAAAACCTGTATTATATTTTAAGTGCTTAATTACAGTCGGATCCGTTATTCTATATTTGAAAATTGAGGACCAAAATTGATCACACTATTTTTAAAAATGCTTTGACTTTTGCAAAATCTAATAACATACAGTTTTATATAACTTAATACACTTTGGCCAACTATGAAGCACTATACATTAGGGTAGCAGAATCCTAGCGTTTATTTTATTACGGGATGGTTCGTAACAGAAATGGGTGAAGTAATAAATGAGCAAAAGACCAACTATATACTCTCAATACGAAGGGACACACAACTTTCACAAATTGGACAGAAAGTCAACATTTACAGAGGCAACTTTGTGGTAAGGGCCTTTGTGTATCTTGACTTCGTAATTAACTCTGACGACAACATATTTTCAGACATAAAACGAAGAATTATTCTTATCAAACGCTATTTCTTCGGACTAAGTAGACAATTTAGGAGTAAAGCCCTCACTCTAGATACTAAGGAGATCTTATACCAGACCCTGATCATACCAGTCCTGCTCTTCGGCGCTGAATCATTGATCGTATTAAAAGTGGATTAGTCGTTTTGAGAGAAATTTTTTACAAAAAATCTTCGGTCCCGTTTGGGTTGAGGGGATATAGAGACAAATATTCAACTAATAACTATACGAGCTGTACAGCGACATATCCCTAGTCAAAAAAAAAAACTCTGCATTGGACGTTTAAAATGGCTAAGACATGCAGAGCGAATGAACACCAATACTCCGGCAGTCTTCTATGGCAAACCAGACGTCGGACGCTGTAGAGGAAAACCTCATAAGTAGAAACCGACCTCAACCAACTTTAAGTGTGGAACTTGAGTCTGTTAGCTAAGGACCAGTCTATTTGAAGAGGCATATTGGTTGTATCCCAGGTTCATCTCGGACTGTAGCGCCTCTTAAGTAAGTAAGTCAGTTAGTGATTATTGCGCAACTTGAAATCCGATGCAGATCTCGTAGATTTTCCTACACTAACTGGCTAAAATACAAAGGCGTTAACTTACTTACTTCGAAGTGACTAGAAAAACGAGGTACTGAAGAGACGCGGTAGAATCCGTAGGTACATTTTGCTTGCCGAAAATATCGCTGATACGCAGCGATGTCGTTGAGGCTTCATCGAAATTGACTATTTGATATGCCATGCAATTGGCATTTACATAATTGTGTCAGCACCTCGCTAAAGCAAAAATATTTGAAGATGTACACTTACAATGTGCTGACAGTCTATCAGCTATTGCCAGTTGACCACTAAATGTATTTACTCAAAGAATACGAAAGTAAAATAAACATTCTGGCGCACTGGGAATCATTGTTTTAAAAAGAGCTATTTGCACCATTTTAGTCGAATTGTGATGAATTGTGAAAATGACCTCAAGTTAGTAAAATATTACAAGAAGAAGCTGTAATGAATCTAATCTCAGGCTTCTTCCAATCTACTCGCAACCTGTTAAAATACCAATTTCATGGATATATCACTTGATAGCCCTCCAATGTAAATTTAAACCCAAAAAAATTGTTTTTACGATATTGGTAGAAGCCGGGATTTTGACGCCAATATGGAAAGAGAAGACTTCCAAAGGACAGTGTAACGAAATTGCACTATAAAATGAAATTCCACTATATCCAGCACAACATTTCATGACCTTGATATCCATAATAAGGCATATGGCGGACACCGGTCCTGAAAACGGTCAATAATATTGAGGCGCTTGCGATTGATAAAAGGCGAACATCCAGCATTTATAATCGTTCGCTTTGAGACCCTTTAAACTCCGCCAATTGAAAAGGGATGAGTTTTCTTAAGACCACTAGCAAGATCCTTTGAAGATTTTTTCCCAAACTACATAATCGGTCACAGACATTATTTTTTTGTTCACATCTCTGAGTTGATCTGACAAATCTTATGAGTAGTTTCAATTGCCTGGAAAAGCTTATTTTAACTCAGCCAATCGGATTCGGCAGAAACCATGAGGTCCCGCTATCATGTATATAATTACACACGCATACATGAACGATTGTAACAAAAAGCTAGGTGATATGTAGTCACAGGACCATGAGGATTCTTCATGATACCACAGATCACGAAAAGAAAGTTTCTGATACCTGAGTATCATGTCGGTCGTCCTACAGGTCATTATTATAATCCTATCACGGCCTAGTCGCACTAGCAGTTTGTTTATGATGAAAAGCCGCAACAGAGGAGAGATGATTAACAAACTTTCAGCGTAGCTCGTTAGGCTGCTTTTAATCAGTGTTGACTGCTGCCCTGCATATTTTCAAGGCTTTCGATGTAGTTTGACACAGGGAATTGTTAGCCAAATAGGTACTTCTCAGAATTGTAAGCCAAATAGGTACTTCTAAGAATAGGTACTTCTCAAAAATTATGATCTTTTCAGAAGAACAAAAAATCGCATTTTTTGTTTGCAGATGAAAAGCGACTATCTCAAACGATACTTCTATTATTTCAAATCTGCAACATTTTTATCAGCGTTGGTTGGTTGGTGCGTTAAACTACTTAGTTAATGGGTCATTGGCATGAGCCCTAAAATTGAACTGTAATGTCCCATCACATGCGAAAGTCTGATAATTATTCCACAGTATACAGCTGTCATCAGAATCAACGTTAGACTACTATTAACCTTTTTTGCCAACAATTCGCTTGCACAAATGAATTGAGAAGCTAAGTGTGTGGCCCTGTATGGGCTGTTAGTGGCTAAAATTGATATTTTACTAGTACCGTATCGTGGGAGAATCAGTGGGGCATGATCTCATGGCAATAGTGTTCTAATTGCTTGCAGTTTCTTGTCCCTTTTTAAGTTTGTCGAAAAAGTACCCTTTACACACAGAAGGCTCATCTTTGGTTGCAGGCCCCAATTTTTTCCGTATTTTTCTACATACATTTCTTGACTCATTGCTCTACGTTTTTTTTTTCCAACTGAGATATTGGTATCCAGGATATTTCCTAGATATTTGAAATGAAATGAGAGCGAAAATGCTAGTCCATTAAGGCACGGGAGATTAAAGCTATGCTTGCCATGTTTAAAGTTTAATCAAAATCGTTAGAGCCGTTTTCGAGAAAATTGAGGTTATGTGTATTTTTTATATGGCAGGTAACGTAATTAACATGGCTAAAAGCAAACAAAAAAATATCCTAGAATTATGACCAAAACAAACTTGGATACGAAGTTTGAAGAAAATGGGTCAAGCCGTTTAGGCTGGGAAGACCATTACGGACAGACGGACCGACGGACCGACGGACGGAATTCTAAAAACCACTTTTTTAAGCTCCGCTATCATCGTAATGTTAGAATCAATAAAAATCTCGAGGTCGAAAATTTTCACGAAAACAATATCTTTCTCTTTGTAAGAGAAAGTTAAAAATCGGTTTGATAGCACATTTTCTATCCAGGCTAAGGGTGTAAGACTGGTGTTGGTGTTGTTGTATTTTACATTGTTTTTTGTTCTCTAAGTCTATCTATATAGATTTGAAATAAAGTGAAAAAAACCCGGGTAATGGAGAGTGGTTTCTCTAAATCTGCTGTGATTCATCCATAGAGCTGTAAATATAAATCCACTCCAAAAAAAACAAAGTAAGGCTAATAGGAATGAAATATAAATCCCCCCAAAGGTTTTTTAATAAAAAAGAATGTAAGGCTGATATTCATGAAATATTTAGCGTGTTCATGTCCCAGTCTGTCTGTGTTTGGAAACAAAAACTTTCCTCTCCAAGAGGTTGGAATATATATATTTTTTTACAATAACGCATCTATAACTCAGCAGCAGCAATAGTGTGACAGAAGTATAATGTGTGTTCTGCAACATAGTTGGGAAAGTGCCGCCGAGCTCAGGTGGCTTATGTGGCATGAAGCTGTTAACCGACCATGTTGTCTTTTCTTTATTTATAAAATAATTTATTTTATCCCAGGCTGCCGGGTCTGCGGTCCATGAGCTAACATAGTCTGTTGATGTTTTTTTTGCAACTCGGAAACTGTGTGTCAATTAATATTGTCGGAGAGTTCGCTGAAGTTAGAAGTAGACTATTGCGCCACTTAATTCAGGAAAGTTTGACTGATGATTTGACACAATCCCGTAAATTTTGTAAAAAGAATCGGACACAGAATTCAACTACGGCTAAAGTTTACATGAAATAACTTTACTTTCAACCATAAAAGAAGGGTAGATATTCTGCCTGTTTGGACCATGATCTGTAGAAGTTTTTGGAAGTGCTAATTATAATTTGACGTTCAACTGGCCAGCTGATACCCTGCAATGCTGAAAGCCTTAAACATAAATGCATCCCTATATCTTTTTTACTGCAACTACAGTAATAAAATGCATTTCCTAACCTAGAATATACTTTTCCTTTAAATTAAAGGCAAAAAAAACGTTTGCTCTAAAAAGCAAACGAAATACCTCATGTACACATTATACTGTTATCATGCAATCTAAATCATTTGTCTTAATTACATGAAACGTGATACAGTGAACTGGGGCATGACAAGCACATGAAAATACATCATGACGTGTTTGTCACAGAGAAAAACAGGATGGATGTGTGTGTTCTTATGAGCATGTGTATGTGACTGGTGTTAACTGGTTATGCTGACAATGCACGAAGAAAATGAATGAATAAAAATGAGCGTTAAATGATTGGTATATGTCATCCTTACCGTGAGCCCAGGAGCACCTGTCTTTCCTTCCTTCCCCGGCATGCCAGGGGGTCCTCGTATTGATTCGCGTAGAACTTCGCTGTCCTTTATTGCTTCTAGGATATCAGACGCGTTGCATGTACACTTTCCGCTAAACATCTGCAATGAAAAACAAGAGAGAAGAGAGTGAGTACCGTTTTGGTTGAATAAATCGCAATATTGCATTTCATTGTTCCCACACCGATAATAAACCAGTCACCAAGGTGACATTTTGTCACAAAAAAAAGGATGTATAATAAATTGCAAAGCAGGATACGAAATAGCATTCCACTGACGTGTACGATTCTAAATCGTTGCCTCACAGAGCGTGTACTTAACATTTTCACTCCGCTTCCACCTCAAAGAGATTCGTTTACGCCATATTGAGGCGATCAATTAAAACCGCGCGTATGGCATACGCATAGGCACACAGCCATATGTACCTTTCTAGGTACGTTTGCGGCATGGGAATAAGCGAAATTTCATTTTGAACTTAATGATTATAGCTCTGCGGTGAGGGTGATATAAGGTCGGTCTACCCCACCAGAAAAGGATTGCTTCGTACCAGGTACTACTTAATTAACTTTTTTTTTGGAAATTAGTGCGTTACACATGTGTGTTTTTGTCGTATTTGTGTAATAGAATCTTTTACTTCTCCTCGATATGTATTTTTAACCTTTGTCCTTTGTGCGGGATAATTCATTGCCATTTGGCGCAACATAAAATCATGTACTAAAAGGGTTGAAATGAAATCCTTCCGTCCTTCTCGTATTTATACCATCGAATATCCTTGCCACAACATAATCGCGCGCACCAAGAATAAATTAATGAACTTGTGGAAATAATTTAACATTTAAATTATTTTGGGTAATTAGGGAAATTTCAATTTGAATAAATTACTTGAGAGTTGGTGGCGGCATCCGCGTTAGGTAAAGGGGTCGCGCACCTACCATCAGAGACGAAGCAGAGGCGGCGGGCGTCAAGGATAATAGTTGAACATTAACTAAATGCAAATGTAATTTGAATTTATTAACATATTGTGCCTCAGTAAGTGCAGAGCTTAATAAATAGGACTTCTACGACCTAAATGATTATAGCAGTCATTTGCATTAATAAGATATAATGCATGTGGGAGTTGATATTTTGTTTATTAAGCGCGCAAGGACTTGAATTGATTTGCGGGAAGGTACTTGAACTATGTGTTTGAAACCGACAATGTAATTTAATATTCTGCAGGAATTTATTAAATATTAATATGTGGGAAATGTTAGAAAATGTGACACTACAAATATGAGGCGGGGGAGGGGTACAAAATGGTTTAATAAGTGTGTGACCATATGTTAGATACTTTGTTATGGGTTAATAAAATACCTTATTCCATATTTTATATCAACACTTATGAAACAAAGATAAGTTTCTGAAAAATAACTCGAAGCTAATCTATTCCCGAAAACAAATACAGGATAGGCCAAAAGCATCTTTCCTATATAAAAAAAATAATTATTCTTTTACTTATAGATATTTATGAGTTTTTTTTTTGTCTCAGACATAAGGCTTGAGAGATTTAGGATGGAACACTACGCGATCGCACAGCGAAACAAATTGTTAAATTATTTGTTTGATAATATCCACCCTGAAGTCGTAGTCCTACGTATATTTGGAATAACTTTTGAACCAAAAGATTCAATAAAATGTTGTACATTATGTATGGGAAATTACATCGGTTAAAAGGCCCCTAATAGAATGGCATGCAATCATGGGCTCTTTTGAAGGCACTTTCCATGATTTTTTGAAGAGTTACCAGCGTAATTTGAGCCAATGTTGAGCTGCAGCTTCTGTATAGTGTGTGGTTTATTGATATAAACTTTTTCTTTAGGTAACCCCATAAAAAAAGTCCAGACCTGACAGATCAGGAGATCGCGAGGGAGACAAAATAGACATTTGGGCCACACTTTACCATACAAAGGTAGATACAAAAATCGAAATATGTCTGAAGATTGGTGCCTTAGAATCATTTGCCAGATCCCTAAAATAGGATACACTATTAACACCGCAAGTTACCAAGGATAAAGCCTACTTAACACCGCCTACAAGATCTTGCATGCCAAATTATGTTAAATTATTTATTAACAAACATTGGCAGGGCTAATGAAATTTTATTATATGAATGTCCATAGCTGAATCTCAAAAACTTTGCCAATTCTGGAGAAAAATCTCAGTTAATTTTGGACAAAATCTCAGGTAATAATACTAATAATTATATTTTAAGTCAGGGTACAAATTATACAGAACTATGTGTAAAACGTCAAAGCCAAGGATACAAGGCTCGAACAGAATCCTGTCGAGAGACACAGTCGATGCTGAGGATATGGAAGAACCACTTCTGCAGACTGTTAAACGGCGATGACGAACAAAATTCTGCTGTCAGGCAGAACGAACCATTCAATATTGGCAACGACAGCGAAAACTGCCAACCACCCGACCTGAGTGAAGTGAGGATAGCAATATCTAAACTAAAGCTTAATAAGGCTGCCGGAAATGACGGCCTTCCCGCTGAGCTTTATAAGGCCGGCGGAGATGACTTGGTAAGTAACATCCACCAACTCATAAGCCAAATCTGGTCGGATGAAAATATGCCTGAAGAATGGAACCTCAGCATCGTTTGCCCGATCCACAAAAAAGGAGACCCTCTGAACTGCGCCAACTACAGAGGCATAAGTCTCCTCAACATCGCCTACAAGATCCTATCTGCCGTAATATGTGAATGCCTGAAACCGTTTACCAACAACCTGATTGGCCCTTATCAGTGTGGTTTTAGGCCAGGAAAGTCCACAACCGATCAAATTTTCACACTTCGGCAGATCCTGGAAAAAACTCAAGAAGTCCAAATCGATACCCACCACCTATTTATCGATTTCAAAGCCGCATACGACAGCATTTATAGAGACGAACTATACAGAGCCATGTCTAGTTTTGGTATACCGCCCAAACTCGTCCGTTTGTGTAGGATGACGATGGAGAATTCTCGCTGCTCCATCAGGGTCGGAAACGACCTCACCGACACATTCGATACCAAAAAAGGATTTAGGCAAGGCGATGCGCTGTAATGTGACTTCTTTAATCTGATTCTTGAGAGAATTGTGCAAAACTCCAAATCCAACACCAGAGGCACAATTTTCCAAAAGTCGGTGCAACTACTAGCATACGCTGACGATATTGACATCATTGGTAGGACTCAAAGTGATGTCATAGCCACGTTTGCTAGTATAGAGAAGGAAGCGGCGAAAATGGGTTTAGCAGTAAATGAGGGTAAGACTAAGTATATGCTGTCAACACGAAAGGACACACAACATCGACGAATTGGACAGAACGTCACCATTGACAGATATAACTTTGAGGTAGTACGGGACTTTGTCTACCTCTTCTCCGCTATTAACTCTGACAACAACATCTCGTCAGAAATTAAACGAAGAATTACTCTTGCCAACCGCTGTTTCTTCGGGCTAAGAAGGCAATTTAGTAGTAAAGCCCTCACTCGAACTACTAAGGAGATCCTATATAAGACCCTGATCATCCCAGTCCTGCTCTACGGCGCTGAAGCATGGACCGTATCAAAAGCGGATGAAGAAATCCTTGGTAGATTCGAGAGGAAAATTCTTCGAAAAATCTTCGGTCCCGTTTGCGTTGACGGGCTATGGAGACGAAGATTCAACCAAGAACTATACGAGCTGTACAGCGACATGCCCCTGGTCAAAAAACTCCGCATTGGACGTTTAAGATGGCTAGGACATGTAGAACGAATGGACACCAATGCTCCGGCTCGCAGAGTCTTCGATTCCCAGCCAGACGTCGGACGCAGTAGAGGAAGACCTCGCCTTAAGTGGCGCGCACAAGTGGAAACCGACCTCAACCAACTTGGAGTGCGCAACTGGAGGCAGTTAGCTAAGGACCGGGCTAATTGGAGAGGCATGTTGGTTGAGGCCCAGGTTCATTCCGGACTGTAGCGCCACTTAAGTAAGTAAGTATGTCTAGTCTTGGTATAACGAATGACGATGGGGAGTAATCTCAGATTTATAAGGTGCGCCGTAACCTTACCGAAACTTTCTATACCAAAAAAGGTATTTAGGGATAACTTTACAACTACTGTACAACTACTAAAGTGGGATTAGTAGTAAACAAGGACAAGACTAAGTATATCCTGTCAACAAAATCGGACACATAATATCGATTAATTGGAATTTACATCTCGTCAGTAATCAAACGAAGAATCGCTTCTGAAAACCACTGTTTCTTCGGTATTACTAAGTTGTTTAGTAATTAATCCAACAATCGAAATACTAAGTAGATCCTTTACAAAACCCTGATCATCTCAGTGGCATAGTGGTAACTGCGTTGGACAACTAAGAGCGAGGTCGCTGGTTCAAATACCAAAAGTGAAAACACCATTATTTCTACTGCTTGTTCACTCATTGATGTCTTGCGAAAGTCTGACAAATATCCAAGAGTAACACTGTCATGAGAAGCTTCTAAAACTTGAAATTCGGGTTCAGCGTTAAGCAGGAACCATAGGCACACACAAATGAAGAGAGGAGCTATAGGTTGAAGGCAATGTATTCTATTTATTTCGTTTTTGTTCATCCCAGTCCTACCCTACGTAATGGATGCGTAGAACCTTTTGAAAGCGGGTGAAGTAATTCTTCGGTAGTTTTGGGCCAAAAATTCTTCGGAAAATCTTTTTTCGCCTTAGCTTGATCTATGAAGCCTTACATTCAACCAAGAACTTTACGAGACTATACATATCTACATAAATCTGGTTCTACACAACTACAGGCTTCGACTGTGGTCCACTCTTCTATTCACAACTAATGGTAGCGGAGGAATATCTCGCCTTAGTGAAATAAGAAATGGCCGAGCTCAACCGTTATAAAGTGTGCAATTAGGGGCAGTAATCTAAGAACTGGGTGAATTGGAGTCATGTTGGTTTAGCTCCAATAAATTAAATAAAACGAGTGGTGGGTGCACGACTGGGTCGTACGCAACTTTCTCTTTCACAGCGGGTTGGAGTTAGGCGTTAGATCAAATAGTACGCATTTTGATTATTAATGCTAAAAATTATATAAAATGTCGAAATGTGATTATACGAACGTTTACTCCGAAATTTGAAGGAATCGGTGTATATATGAAAAATAATTAATTTTCGTTATTGGCCAAAACTGAAAATTCCGTTAAGTGATAGTTGGGCTAAAACTAATTATGTGGACTTGTTTAAAACTATTATAGTAGTATATATATTAAATTTCATTCAATTTGACATAGTAGTTTGCGAGAAATTAACAATTTTCTTTATATGGCCTGAATGACAAAATCCGTTATATGGATTTTCTCGAAAAAACTAGGTATGCAGTTTTGTTGGAACTAATATGCTTTTAGTATATATTAAGTATAATCAAAATTGCTAGAGCCGTTTTCGAGAAAATTGAGGTTATGTGTAATTTTTATATGGCAGGTACCGTTAATAACATTGCTAAAAGCAAACAAAACGAGTGGTGGGTGCACGACTTGGTCGTACGCAACTTTCTCTTTCACAGCAAGTTGGGCGTTAGATCATATCATAAGCATTTTTATTATAGATGCTTAAATGATATAAGTAATGTCGAAATGTATTTATACGAATGTGTACTTCGAAATTTGAACGAATCGATGTCAATGTGAATAATAATGATTTTCCGTTATTGGCCATAACTGAAAATTCCGTTAAGTGATTGTTGGGCTAAAACTAATTATGTGGAATTGCTTCAAGCTGTAATAGTAGTATATATATTAAATTTCATTCAATTTGACATAATAGTTTGCGAGAAATTATCAATTTTCCTTATATGGCCTAAATGACAAAATCCGTTATATGGATTTTCTCGAAAAAACTGGGTATGCACTTTTGTTGGAACTAATATGCTTATAGTATACAAAAAGTTTAATCAAAATCGTTAGAGCCGTTTTCGAGAAAATTGAGGTTATGTGTAATTTTTATATGGCAGGTACCGTTAATAACATGGCTAAAAGCAAAAAAAAAATGGCCTAGAAATATGACCAAAAAAAGCTTGGATACGAAGTTTGAAGAAAATCGGTCAAGCCGTTTAGGCTGGGGAGACCATTACGGACAGACGGACCGACGGACCGACGGACCGACGGACGGAATTCCAAAAACCACTTTTTTAGGCTCCGCTATCATCGTAATGTTAGAATCAATCAAAATCTCGAGGTCGAAAATTTTCACGAAAACAATATCTTTCTCTTTGTAAGAGAAAGTTAAAAATGGCCTAGAATTATGACCAAAATGAACTTAGATACGAAATTTGAAGACAATCGGTCAAGCCGTTTAGGCTGGGGAGACCATTACGGACAGACGGACGGAATTCCAAAAACCACTTTTTTGGGTTCCGCTATCATCGTAATGTTAGAATCAATCAAAATCTCGAGGTCGAAAATTTTCACGAAAACAATATCTTTCTCTTTGTAAGAGAAAGTTAAAAATATAAATTAAAGTTATAAGCCGCGATTTCTGGCGTTTTTCATGACACCTTCCAATACCTATATGGTTTACGTCTTGAAGGTCATTGGTTGATATATAAAAATGTTGGACTTCAAAAGCCCCAAATCGGTGCAAATTTTGCAAATTCCATACAAACTATTCTCTTGTTGAGATCATGCGCCTTGGAAAGTGTTTGCTCCTAATAGCCATCGATGCCCTGAATGTGTTAAAAAAAAAATTTCCATATAGCTACCGGTTTGAATTATTTTCTTTCAAAAAAAGAACAGTTGCCAACAATCAAAGTTACGGAATTTATACGGAAAATTGAGAAAATTTGATGGAAGTCTTAGGCTCGGTTGTTCAGTGCTGAGTTAACTCTGAGTTAACCTAGAGTTACTAACAACGGAATAAATTTAATCCAGAGTTAACTCACGAAGCAGTCTTTCAGTGCAGGATTAAATTGAACTCCGTGTGTGGTGATTTGATTTGGTAGCACTTATGTTTTATCGATTTTGCTGTCAAAGTGTTATCGAAATGTATAGAATCTGCAATAGCTCAGTTGTCAGCTGTTTGGTTTCTTTTTCCCCAAACAAATGAAAATGCTTTTGTCGCGATCTTACAAGTTTGTTTAGTCTTAAAACAGTCAAATTCAATAAAACAGCTTCTGAATATATTGTATACGTATTTAGTTTACAAAAATTTAATAAAATGTCCACATAAATGGAATTGAAAATAATTGTTTGCTTGGTATTTATCATCTGTCAAAAACATCTGATCATTTAATCCCAGAGTTAACTCACCAAACTTGCTGGGCTAACTCGAAGTTAACTCCGAATTTAAATTGACTGAAAAACTACTTTCTCGAGTTAACTTGAGTTTAATCCCGAAACTAGGATGATGTCGCACTGAAAAACCGGTCAGCCCAAAAGCGCATATTCGGTTTGATGGCGCATCCACTAAATTGAACATGGGTTTCATTATTGTGTCCTCGGGAACGTTTAAGACAGTCGCACCACATAGCCTTACATTCAGTTGAGAGTTGATATTGCCTTTGGAGAGTTTCTGGATAAGTCAACTTGTCGTATAGTAATAAAGGTAAAAGTAATAAATTCCCATCAATGGTTGAAAAGTCTAATGGCAGATGTAAAGGGTGTTTAAATTTTAAGGGCCGATGTTTGAATAAAACACAAATTATTTAAAAAATTATTGTGATTTCTTTTTATAATGATAATATTCGTATGGTTCAGTTATGTTTGGAACAAAATATTGGCCAAATGGCCGCCGCGACCTCGACGGCACACTTTTTTGCCGACGCTTTTTTCGATGACGCTGAGGCATAATTGAGGTTCTATGCAGTTAATGTGCCGAATTATCGCATGCTTTAGCTCATGAATTTTTGCTGGCTTATCGACGTGCACCTTTTCTTTCAAATAACCCCAAAGAAAGAAGTCCAACGGTGTCAAATCACATGATCTTGGCGGCCAATTGATATCGCCACCACGTGAGATGATTTTCTTCGAAAATTGATCAACCACTGTTGCCATTTCTTGCCACCATTCTGCCCATTGACGACGCTTGAAATGGTCAAGAGGCTTAAGATCTTGAAACAATTGCACCTTGTTAGCGTGTAAATGCAAGTCTTTATGTATATTTTTCATCAACGACGAGCGTGAGAGGTGCAATTGTTGGGCACGACGACGAGTTGAGGTGGACGGGACTTCAGCCACACTATCGCGAACAGCAGCAATATTTTCTGCAGTACGAGCTGCACGAGCATGCAATGGTATTTTCACATCTCCTACAGCCCCGGTTTGCTCAAATTTTTGCACGATTTTTCCGATTGTACGCACATTTGGACGATTAAATTGACCGAAAAAATCACGAAGTGCACGATATGCATTTTGATTTGAACGCCCATTTTCATAATAAGCCTGAATTTAACGCGTTGCTCGATTGTGTATCTTTCGATGGTTAAAATTGAAGTAGTCTGAAATTGAGAAATGTCAAATGAAATGCAGAAAAAAACTTGACGGTTAGGTGAGGTTCACATACAACATCGTTCCTTAAAATTTAACCACCGGTTTTTGCAGGAGGCCATGGAGATTGCAAGATTGAAGTTCACTCTGACTTAATGTTCTCTGGTCAGTTGGGGACTCCAGTTCAGTGTTAGTGTCTGTATCATACTCGGGGTGTGTTTGAACGCAACAATTGATTTATTTTCGGTACGTTAAGAGGCCTATTAAAGTGAACATTAAAGAACATTACAGCAACGACACAAAGGAATATCAAAACTCTATTTGTTACAGAATTAGCAAACAAGGACCGAACTTCCGAAAGACATATTTTCACTAATAAACGAATTCCGTGAATTGAAGACCAGAGTGAACAAGCCTCTGATGGTATCTCGTGGTGATCCTTGAATGTAGTGCTGTTTGAACGAATTAAATAGAGCAACCGATGCTCTAAACTGTTTTTTAACCCATACTAAGAAAATTTCTACTTCTTTGATGGCATAAGCATGTAAGGGTTGATTTAAAACAAATCACAATAATAAACGGATACATGCAAGCTTTGGTATGTGTGGTGCGCCATCTGAGCCATATTTCTTTAAGGATGCCATAGACAATGCTGTAACAGTTACTGGTGACCGCTATTGGGATATGTCGAAAAACTTTTTTTGTGCTCGAAGACAAGACGGTGCCACATCTTTTTTTTATAATATGAGCGCACTCAAGGTGTTATGAATACCCTTTATATGTTTTAGCGCAACGGGGCGTCAAAGAAATTCAGGATAAGAAAAATGAAGATACCGGAGGCACATTGGTATTAAATGCCTGTAAGTTATAATGGAAATAAACGAGTGGTGGGTGCACGACTGGGTCGTACGCAACTTTCTCTTTCACAGCGAGTTGGGTGTTAGATCAAATAGTACGCATTTTGATTATTAATGCTTAAAATGATATGAATAATGTTGAAATGTGATTATACGAACGTTTACTACGAAATTTGAAGGAATCGGTGTCTATGGGAATAATAATGATTTTTTGTTATTGGCCAAAACTGAAAATTCCGTTTAGTGATAGTTGGGCTAAAACTAATTATGTGGAATTGCTTCAAGCTGTAATAGTAGTATTTATATTAAATTTCATTCAATTTGACATAATAGTTTGCGAGAAATTATCAATTTTCCTTATATGGCCTAAATAACAAAATCCGTTATATGGATTTTCTCGAAAAAACTGGGTATGCAGTTTTGTTGGAACTAATATGGTTATAGCATATATAAAGTTAAATCAAAATCGTTAGAGCCGTTTTCGAGAAAATTGAGGTTATGTGTAATTTTTATATGGCAGGTACCCTTATTAACACGGCTAAAAGCAAACAAAAAAAATGGCCTAGAATTATGACTAAAATAAGCTTGGATACGAAGTTTGAAGAAAATCGGTCTAGCCGTTTAAGCTGGGGAGACCATCACGGACAGACGGACCGACGGACCGACGGACCGACGGACGGAATTCCAAAAACCACTTTTTTAGGCTCCGCTATCATCGTAATATTAGAATCAATCAAAATCTCGAGGTCGAAAATTTTCACGAAAACAATATCTTTCTCTTTGTAAGAGAAAGTTAAAAACAGAGTTTGGTAGAGCATTCCACAGTTTCCACAGTTTGGTAGAGCATTTCAGTTTCGTTTTAACGACAGAAAACATCATTGTAGTTTAGAAGCATTGAATTTTACTCCATTTGATAATGCTGTCAAGGGCGAAATTCAATCAGCTTAACATATATTGTCGTTCGAAGATGAGGGACGTACACCTGAACATGAATATGAAAAGCTGAGACTACTGTCTTCAGCGAAGGAATGAATTAGACTAGAAGTTGCAAACAGGAGATTATTAATAACGAGTGGTGGGTGCACGACTGGGTCGTACGCAACTTTCTCTTTCACAGCGAGTTGGGTGTTAGATCAAATAGTGCGCATTTTGATTATTAATGCTAAAAATTATATAAAATGTCGAAATGTGATTATACGAACGTTTACTCCGAAATTTGAAGGAATCGGTGTCTATATGAAAAATAATTAATTTTCGTTATTGGCCAAAACTGAAAATTCCGTTAAGTGATAGTTGGGCTAGAACTAATTATGTGGAATTGTTTAGAACTATTATAGTAGTATATATATTAAATTTCATTCAATTTGACATAGTAGTTTGCGAGAAATTAACAATTTTCTTTATATGGCCTAAATGACAAAATCCGTTATATGGATTTTCTCGCAAAAACTGGGTATGCAGTTTTGTTGGAACTAATATGCTTATAGTATATAGAAAGTTTAATCAAAATCGTTAGAGCCGTTTTTGAGAAAATTGAGGTTATGTACAATTTTTATATGGCAGGTACCGTTAATAACATGGCTAAAAGCAAACAAAAAAAATGGCCTAGAATTATGACCAAAATAAGCTTGGATACGAAGTTTGAAGAAAATCGGCCAAGCCGTTTAGGCTGGGGAGACCATTACGGACAGACGGACCGACGGACCGACGGACGGAATTCCAAAAACCACTTTTTTAGGCTCCGCTATCATCGTAATGTTAGAATCAATCAAAATCTCGAGGTCGAAAATTTTCACGAAAACAATATCTTTCTCTTTGTAAGAGAAAGTTAAAAATGAGAAAAAGAGTCGGAGACAAACCTGAGCCTTGAGGGACACCAGTATTTATTTGGTGACGTTCAGACTTGAAACCGTCCAAGACAATTTGAATTGAACGTTTCGAAAGATAATTTCTAATCCATAGAAGACGTTATTCATCGATTTTAAATGAACGCATTTTCGACAAATTGATGCTAAACCCTTTCAAATGTCTTTGAAATATCAAGTGCAACAATCTTGTTTTCTATTACATGGTGGGTTGATTGATTCCACTTTTCTGTGAGATATGAAATTACCAGTAGACCTGTCGCTGCAAAATCCATACTGCCGGTCATTGAAAAGTTTTCGTGTTTTAAGATATTTCATAAGCTGACGATTTATCAGCGTTTTCATGACCTTGGAAAGAAGGAACCTTAGGGCAATTGGTCGGTAGTTGGAGAGAGAAAAGAATTGTCTTTTTTTTTGATTAATAAACAGTTTTATATCTACTCGGAAAGAGTCCTAATGAGTAGGATAGAAGAAAAGCCTACGCAGTGATTTTACTAGCGTAGAAGACCACCTCTTCAGAATAATATAGAAATACCATCTGGACCAGCAGATTAATGAATGTCGAGATCAACTAAAACTCTTGCAACTGTACGGTTACGAAAGTGAATTTGTCCCATAGAATGATCTACGTTCTCAAGTACAGGAGGAGACAGGACACAATCTGGAAATGTAGAACTGGCTGTAAATTGAGCAGCGGATTGACTTTTTCTAAAGAGCTGACAGCTAGAATGTCATTATGAATGGGTATCGGAACTGTTGATGAAGCTAATTTTTTTTTATATTTTTGACAAATGACCAAAAGATTTTACTACATCTGGGACATTGTAGAATTGGTTGCCTCAACTTTTGGTCATAGAAGATTTGACACGCTTTAAATGGGTATAACAGTCATTTCTGGCTTGTTTGAACTTTTTTTGGTTATCCTATCTTGGGTTGGTCTTGTAGAACTGAAATTGCGTCTCTCTGAATAGCTGATAGCTTCTTTGTAGCTCAAGTCATATACTCTTAATTCTGTTAAGAATAAAAGATCTCCTATCAAGGAAATTATAATGTTTGATATCATATCAGCAGAAGCATCAACATTACTATGAAAGGAACCTAGTGACGAGTTTAAATTCCTAAAAAAACTGTTTAATGCTTTTCAATTGGCTTTCTTATATTGCCATACAGTGGTTTTGGGAATATGTTCTCTAACTGTGTGGTTGGAGTACAAGAAATTTGCTGATATGATACAGTGGTCTGAAGAACTTAGAGGCGATAATACGTCTCGATGGTGTATATATCAGGATGGGAGATAAGAAAAAAGTCCAGAGTGTTGGCAACTTGAATGTTAATATCCGGTATGAATGTCGGCTCATTAACAAGCTTGGTTAAGCTTTCTTTGGGTGTTGTCTCTCCAAAATGTTGAAGCCACGTAGAATTGTTTACATTGAAATCAGGGATACAATGCTTGGGATGGAGTCTAACAGGGCATCAAATTCGTTTGAAGTTTAATTCCAAACAGTAGTGAATTCCTACGAACATGGAATTTCAGCCATATATTACACACAGATTGTCTTCGATGAGAATTTTAAAATAACTTATTCCATGGCGAATAATGTCAAAAAGTGCTTATATCGAACGGCCCCAACAATCTCCTAATTTGACGCCTTCCGATTTCTTCTTATGGGGGGTACATCAAAATATATAACTTCAATATACCTAATTTTAATGGAATAGGATAAAATAAACTATTCATAGACTAGAGTTATCTTATCCTTGTCAGTTTCTCCTTTAACAAATGAAACTAAATTCAAATTTCCTAGCCGAACGTAACTTTATAATCATTTTAGAAGATTGTAACCTTTTATTCATTGACACATGTCTTCATCCAACTGATTGATGGCATTTTTGAGACAATTGTTTATTTTTAGACACCATGAACGTGTCACTTAAATCCTACACAGCTTAGGGTCTTGTTGAAAGAAAATACGTCCATCAATTCAGTCTTCGGGTCTTTACGCATGTCAGTCAACTAAATTTCAAATTTAAGAATATAACGAAATCAATACATATCTCTGGAATATTTCCAGATTAATAATAAAAAATGTCTTTCGATTATTTATCTTGTAATTGGTTCCCAGCCTAAGGATTCTTTGACGTAAGGACAATTTGTTTCAAATTAAACGGGACGCATAAACTATTAAGAGTGAAAGCTAATTGAAGGACCAATCATTAAATACGTTTGTATTTTTAGTTCAAACCATGAAGAGCTATTTTAGAAAGAATATATAAATTATGATGTATTCGGGAACAATGAGTATTTTTTTTTATTAGATAAATATTTTTAGGAAGATTAGTCACTTACACCATCCGCTGGTTTTGGAAAGTCCACAAAGGGTGCATATGGACCGGGATCACCTTTGGGACCAGGAGGACCAGGTGGACCAGGTGGTCCACGTATACTATCTCCAGGTGGTCCCTTAGCTCCCCGTTCACCTTTTTCACCCTTTGATCCGCGGAAAGCTGTAAGTAAAAAAAAAATACACATATTTTGAATAAAAAGAATATTAATCACATAATATAAATAAATTTCTTCTGTAAAAAAATGTAATTTTTAATGAAACACAAAGTATCGGTCCTAGTTACATAACAGAGATAATGGCGGATGAACCGAAAGCCCAATGGCAGCGCTCAATCCCGTATTGGATACTGATGGGCCCGTGTCTTAGGGGTTGGGGGGTTGTGGTTTGGGTTAACTACCCACCCATGGAAAAAAGTATTGTTACGAAGCAACCAATAGCCCATCTGAACGAAAAAAGGACAACGACGTTCGTATCTGGGTCTAGAATGTGAAAACATTAAACAGGAGAGGTGCAGGCGAACAACTAGCGGAAACCATAAGCTGCTATACTGCAGACATTACTGCCATCCAGGAACTATGATGGGGCCGGACAAAAAAGGGTAAACAACTGTAACATCTACTACGGACCTTGTAATAGAGAGTAGAAACAGCGACTATTCGGATGTGGATTTTAATAAGTGTCAGACATAGGCAAGTAGTCTTATGTTATCAAGACATTCGAATAAGCATTTTACAATCCGCATAATTTGACAACATAAACCTTATATGCACTCACGCCCGACCGACGGAAAAAAATGATGATATAGCGAAAGACTGCTTCTACGAGCTCCTTGACAAAATTTATGACCGCCGGCTTTTCAAAAAGAAGAAAAAAGAAAAAGACAGGCGCGATATCGAGGATATAGATAGGTGCCTCTCTAGGAATGATTTTCGCAAGTTCTACCAAAGTGTCAAACGTGAAAGCCAAAGTTACAAGGTTCGAACAGAATCCTATCGAGATGAACAAGGAAATATCGTAGTTGAGACACAGTCGATGATGAAGATATGGAAGAACCACTTCTGCAGTCTGTTAAACGGCGATGACGAACAATATTCCGCTGTCAAGCAGAAAGAACCATTTAATATTAGCAACGGCAGCGAAAACTACCAATCACCCGACCTAAGTGAAGTGAGCAAACCAATATCTAAACTCAAGCTTAATAAGGCCGCCGGAAATGACGCCTTCCCGCTGAGCTTAAAAAGCTGGCGGAGATGACTTGGAAAGTATGCCTGAAGGATGGAACCTCAGCACCGTTTGTCCGATCCACAAAAAAGGAGACCCTCTGAACTGCGCCAACTACAGAGGCATAAGTCTGCTCAACATCGCCTACAAGATCCTATCTGCCGTAATATGTGAACGCCTGAAATTGTTTACCAACAACCTGATCGGCCCTTATCAGTGTGGTTTTAGGCCAACCGATCAAATTTTCACACTTCGGCAAATCCTGAAAAAAACCCAAGAAGTCCAAATCGATACCCACCACATATTTATCGATTTCAAAGCCTCATACGACAGCATTTGTAGAGAAGAACTATACAGAGCCATGTCTAGTTTTAGTATACCGCCAAAACTCGTCCGTTTGTGTAGGATGACGATGGAGAATTCTCGCTGCTCCATCAGGGTCGAAAACGACCTCACCGACACATTCGATACGAAAAAACGATTAAGGGAAGGCGATGCGTTGTCATGTGACTTCTTCAATTTGATTCTTGAGAGGATTGTGCACAACACTCGAGCCAACACCAGAGGCACAATTCTCCAAAAATCGGTGCAACTACTAGCATACGCCGACGATATTGGCATCATTGGTAGGACTCAACGTGATGTCAAAGCCACGTTTGCCAGTATAGAGAAAGAAGCGACAGAAATGGGTTTAGCCGTAAATGAGGATAAGACTAAGTATATGCTGTCAACACGAAAAGACACACAACATCGACGAATAGGACAGAACTTCACCATTGAAAACTTTGAGGTTGTACGGGACTTTGTCTACCTCCGCTCCGCTATTAACTCTGACAACAACATCTCGTCAAAAATCAAACGAAGAATTTCCTCTTTCCAACCGCTGTTTCTTCGGACTTAGTAGTAGTAAAGCCCTCACTCGAACTGCTAAGGAGATCCTATATAAGACCCTGATTATCCCAATTCTGCGCTAAAGCATTAACCGTATCAAAAGCGGATGAAGAAATCCTTGGTCGATTCTAGAGAAAAAATCTTCGGTCCCGTTTGCGTTGACGGCCTATGGAGACGAAGGTTCAACCACGAACTATACGAGCTATACAGCGGCATACCACTGATCAAAAAACTTCGCATTGGATGATTAAAATGGCTAGGGCATGTAGAGCGAATGGACACCAATACTCCGGATCGCAGAGTCTTATTCAATTCCCGCCACTTAAGTATGTAAGTAATGCACACACCAGCTATGCAGGAAATGTAGCACTGAAGGAGGATATCCTATATTACGCCAAAGATCAGTAGCAGTAGTTAGATATTACTTTGTAGGATCTGTATACTAGGATCACATGCAGGAACTTAAAAACACGACCATTGCATGGAGCGGTATTTTTTAACTTTTGTATTCTTTGAAAAGGCCTATCGATGCCATTATGTATGGAATATAACATCGTTTCAATGTCCACCGTGGCTTCTCCAGGTGGCGCACATCCGAAATGTCCAATTTTCCCTGACTCTGGCGCATAAATCAATCTGAATTTGACCGATGGCTGGGTATGGACGGCTTTGAGGGCCGCTGTGGTTTGTGGCTTATTCGCATAGACCTTCGACTTCAGAAAACCTGAGAAGAAAAAGTCTAACGTGATGTGAACTAGGCACATCACCTCCACGTGAGACGATCATGCCATCGAATCGCTCGTGCAGAATTTCCAATGTGGAGTGATGCGTTCGGCACGTTGCGCCGTCATTCTGTTGAAATCACATGGCATTGGTAATTCAATCAGGTTGGTAATCATCGATCTATATCGCTCGCCGTTAACGGTGATGGCAGGGCCAAGGTCGTTCTAAAAGAAAAGTGGACCGAGGACGCTGCAAACCCAAAATCCACACCAAACATGCTTTTTTAGGTGTACATTGGACATAGGTATAGTGCCTAATTCGACAAAACAAAATTTGTATACCCATTCATTCAGAAATGGCCATCATCCCTGATGATCATTTTTCTATGAAAATTAGGTCAGTTTCCAACTGCTCCAGGGCCCAATCAGCGAATACACGTCGTTGTCTTTGGTCATTTACTTTCAGAAACTGGGTCAGTTGAATTTTGTTCAGGTGCAGGCTCAAGTCATGCTATGCAAAATTCGCCAAGTTATGGTCTGCGAAAGGCCGAGCCCTTGTGAGCGACGCGAAATCGACTGCCTCGGATTCTCCTGCACATTCTCACGGGCAGTGGCAATGTTTTCGGCATATCTTGCTTTTCGTCGTCATTGGTTTATCGTTTAAATGACCAGTGGACTTACATTTATCCACCATATTGCGAATAGTCCTCTCGATAAGACGATTACGCGAGAGTAAAATTGCCCGAACAGAACACCAAATTTGATAAAACGATTTTATTATTTGCATGTGTTGTTGAACGCTTTGTCCACCCATAGTGATTAAGCGAAACAGTCTAAATAAATGACAGGGAATTTGACAAATGTAGCTTTAAAAATAGGGAAGTATTAAACAAAGGAAGTCCATATTGTAAACGCCATTCTGATAGTTCCAATCACTTAAAATTATAACTCCCACCCCTCAAAAAGTTTCTCCTGCACATCATCTCCATTGCATCACATTTTATTCGCTATCGGCATAATGAAATGGCAAACATTTCCATTTTCGACTTAAAATGTAATTAGCAGCATCACAGCATGTGGCAGATTACCAAATTTTAATTCCCTCAAACAATTTTTTTTTCATATCGAGGCAGGAGATCCAAAAACTATCACCGCTATCATAAATTTCTGGGGAAAATTTTGTTAAAACATGAATACCGCTACCCACAAAACATAAGCATTACACTAACAGTCCACCAGGACAGCAGTAGCACCAGCAGCAGCGGCATGCATAAACATACTCAATCACAACTCTCTTTCGGTTCTGATAACTTTTCCAATTTTTTTTTTCGTTCGTCCTTTTAGCAGTTACTGCTGTTGTGATGGTCCTTTTTGTACCATTAAACTTTGTCTATGACATTTTACCATAGATCGGTACAATGAGGATATTGCCTCCACGACGGGACATATCGTCAATGCACACACATTCTGCTTTCTATAGAGGACGGGAATAGTAGAGGATTTCCACGGATGGGACTTTTGTTGGAAATCGGTAAAAGTTTTATTAATTTTTCCCCCTCTTAGCTAGTGTGCATAAACCGTTCGTTTTTTTTGTTTGTACTTGCTCTCTACACTGTCAGCGTAGTGTTTCGCTTTTGTTTTTGGCAGTACGTACCTATAGTGCGGAATGGACTTATGGCCTTAAGTCTGGTTTTCTGATCGGTGTATGTGTGACCACAATATTTATAGGAATATTGATTGAAAAAGTTTTCAGCTTAACTGACATAATATGAACCTTTTCACACGGCAAAAAAAAAAACCTAGGAGCACCAAAATAATATTCCTGAGTACGGAGGATGCTAAAAAAAAAACATTGTCTGTCATGAAAAAAAAAAGATACAACATATGCATCATGCAAGCATAGTGGATAGCAAGGAAATAAAAAAAAATTGTTAAAAGGACTTAGCACTGCTTTTGTGATGATATGGTTGGGGCGTTGTGTGCATGTTGGCAGATACGGACAGTGTATGCAAATCTAGGGCATATCTTGTAATCAGGATCTCGGGTCCTTAGCTATTTTCACGCCATTTAGGAAAAGGGGAGAAACAAAAAAGGATTCCCAACTGAATGTAGAATAAGCCTTGTGCAGCCACAATTAGATGGGGGATCTAGGGCCTGTTGCGGTTTGCTGGAGTTTTTAAGTAGGATTTTAAAAAAAGTTATGTTTTATTTTGAGCTACACAGTCCTTGGAGGGTAAGTGGCAAGACTTGAAGGTAAACTAGGTAAATTTGTTTCAGTTGAATTGTTACAGCAGAGAATTCCTTGAAAAGAAAGAGAGAGATAGAGTTCAAAAGAAATTTGTTTTGCTGCTGTTAACGCTGTGAAGGAGTCCAATGTGGAATTATAGCTAACCTGATGGAAAGGCATACTCAAGGGAGAAAGAGATGTTTCAGTGTAGATGTATCTTACTTTGAAATTAAAACTCTTTCGTAGAGGAAGTCAGAGGTTTTAGGTGAGAGGCATGCAAAATGGGAAATGGATTCATGATTGATGTTGCTGGCAATTTAGCAATAAATACTTGTGGAAAGTCCATTAAATGCTCAAGGACGAATATAACTGCAATTAGAGTCCTCAGGCTGCAATCGATATAGGCAAGCCTTTGGAATTCTGGAACTTTCGTATATTGTATGTTGGGTTGTTAGACTCTCATCGGACGTGTTCTCAGGTGGCGGAGGAGGAACGCGATATAGCTATACAGGGTAGGTGAGAATTAATATACCAATTTCTGACTAAAATTATCTATAGGTAAGGTCCGTAATCAAAAAACCTAATCAACGGCAGTAGACTAATTCCCAACGGACGAGTCTTCAGATGGCAGATGCAGGGTAGGTGAGATATTCTTTTTTCCACCCACCTTGCATCCATAACTAAAATTAGCTAAGGAAAAGGTCACTAATAAAAGAACCCAGCCAGACGGCAGCAGAAGAATTCCTTAGATGAAATCAAGAGCTGTGGCATCAATTACGATTCTTGTTATAATGAGCAGAAACAGAGACTATTAGGATGTGGAGTTGTTAGAAGCGACAGATATAGGCCGTAAGTCATAATATATAATGCGTATCCATTAACCTCTCAATTAACACCATACCACTTGTATCTACTCTCGAAGAACAATGGCAACGATGTCAACAACTTATAGGTTGTATATCGTTCCAAACTGATGTTGCTAAGTTTCTTCCGTCAACCAGCAAGAAACTTCTGATTTGAAGAAGAATGGCGACAGATCATCGCAGCCTAAAACTAGGCCAGTAAGGCGCTGGTTAAAAGGAAGAACTGCCATTGCGGAAGGAGGAAAGAACACAGACTGTTCAGAGAAGGAAAAAAGGAGCAAAAGTAGGTGCGATTGAAGATATAAAGAGGTACCACTCAAAGAAATGTTTCGTAATTCTACCAATGGACAAAATCACAAAACTAGGGATACAAGGCGAGATGAACAACAGTCAATATTGCGGGTGAGGAAATACTACTCTGCAGTTTGTTTATAGGCGATGACGAAAAATCTCCCGCTGTCAGACAGAACGAACCAATCAATATTAGCGACGACAACGAAAACTACCATCTGATCTAAGGATATTAATATCTAAACTTAAGCTTAACAAGGCTGATTGAAATGACAGCCGCCGGAGATGATTTGGTAAGTAACATTCGCCTACTCATAAGTATTTGGTCGGATAAAAGTATGCCTGAAGAATAGAACCTCAGCATCGTTTGATCAATTTACAAAAAAAAACCTCTGAACTGCAACAATTATAGTGGCTTCAGTCTTATCAACATCATCTATCTGACGTTATATGTGAACATCTGAAACTATTCACCAACAACATGATCAACCCCTATTAGTGCAGTTTTAGGCCAGAAAGGTCAACACTTGAATAAACGCTTCAGCAGATCCTAGAACAACCCAAGGAGTCCAAATCGATATCCAACACATATTTATAGATTTCAGAGCTTCATAGGGCACCATTTACTTACTTACTTAAGTGGCGCTACAGGCCGGGATGAACCTGGGCCTCAACCAACATGCCTCTCCAATTAGCCCGATCCTTAGCTAACTGCCTCCAGTTGCGAACTTCAAGTTGGTTGAGGTCGGTTTCTACTTGTGCGCGCCACTTAAGGCGAGGTCTTCCTCTACTGCGTCCGACGTCTGGCTGGGAATCGAAGACTCTGCGAGCCGGAGTATTGTTGTCCATTGTTCCTACATGTCCTAGCTATCTTAAACGTCCAATGCGGAGTTTTTTGACTAGGTGTATGTCGTTGTACAGCTCGTATAGTCCGTGGTTGAATCTTCGTCTCCATAGCCCGTCAACGCAAATGGGACCGAAGATTTTCCGAAGAATTTTTCTCTCGAATCGACCAAGGATTTCTTCATCCGCTTTTGATACGGTTCATGCTTCAGCGTCGCAGAGCAGGACTGGGATGATCAGGGTCTTATATAGGATCTCCTTAGTAGTTCGAGTGAGGGCTTTACTACTAAATTGCCTTCTTAGCCCGAAGAAACAGCGGTTGGCAAGAGTAATTCTTTGTTTGATTTCTGACGAGAAGTTGTTGTCAGAGTTAATAGCGGAGCCGAGGTAGACAAAGTCCCGTACTACCTCAAAGTTATATCTGTCAATGGTGACGTTCTGTCCAATTCGTCGATGTTGTGTGTCCTTTCGTGTTGACAGCATATACTTTGTCTTACCCTCATTTACTGCTAAACCCATTTTTGCCGCTTCCTTCTCTATACTAGCAAACGTGGCTATGACATCACATTGAGTCCTACCAATGATGTCAATATCGTCGGCGTATGCTAGTAGTTGCACTGATTTTTGGAGAATTGTGCCTCTGGTGTTGGCTCGGGAGTTTTGCACAATCCTCTCAAGAATCAAATTGAAAATGTCACATGACAGCGCATCGCCTTGCCTAAATCCTTTTTTGGTATCGAATGTGTCGGTGAGGTCGTTTCCGACCCTGATGGTGCAGCGAGAATTCTCCATCGTCATTCTACACAAACGGACGAGTTTGGACGGTATACCATGACTAGACATCGCTCTGTATAGTTCGTCTCTTCTCTCGTATAAATGCTGCTTGGACTTCTTGGTTTTTTTCCAGGATCTGCCGAAGTGTGAACATTTGATCGATTGTGGACTTTCCTGGCCTAAAACCACACTGATAAGGGCCGGTCTGGTAGTTGGTAAACGGTTTCACGCGTTCACATATTACGGCAGATAGGATCTTGTAGGCGATGTTGAGTAGACTTATGCCTCTGTAGTTGGCGCATTTCAGAGGGTCTCCTTTTTTTTTTGGATCGGCAGCATTTATAGAGGTAAAATATATAGGTACAAAGTGATGTATAGTTTTGGTATTCCGCCCAAACTCGTATACAAAAGTCTATGAAGGAAGGCAACAACCTTTCGAAACATCATTCTTGAGAGGATTATGCAAAACTCCCGAGCCAACACCAGAGCCACAATGTTTAATAAATCGGTCCAACTATACTAGCATACGCCGAGGATATTGACATCACTAGAAAAACCAAGTGAATGTTTTCATTATTAAGGGGCTGAGTTCCCATACTTACTCAGACAACGACATCTCAGAAATCATAGGAAGAACGAATCTTGTCAACCTCTGTTTTTTCGTATTAAAGAGGCAATTTAGTAACAAAGCCACTGGAATTACTGAAAAGATTCGTGTCAACCCAGTTCTATTCTTCATCATGGATAAAGTAGTCCTTAGTCGTTTTAAGCAAAAATTCGTCGGAAAATCTTCAACCGAGAACTCTCATCGATATAGACCCGGTATTTTTTTGACTAGAAGATGTAGAGTGAATGAACACCAATACTCCGGCTCTCAGGGTCTTCGATTCCCTACCATATGCTATCCAATTTGAATGTTGGTTATCCTCTAGGATTTTTTACCGATTCTGCAAAGAGCTGGAGGTTTTCCAGGAGTAGGCATTTTTTATATTTAATTGCCGGAATCCGATATGGTACAGTGGCTTTGATGTAGTACGACAATCGCTTGGTGTGTTATTGATGAATATCACTTTGACATGGCAGAGCTTTCAAAAGTAATTGGCATTTTATTTCTTATTCAAATCGACGATTTTCAAAAGATATGATGCATGCCATTCTTTGTCGCAAAAATAATATTTCGCAGACACAAATGTAGGTAAAAAACTTTGTTTAATGCCAAGTATGGCAGATATTTTTTTTACAAAGCATGTTTTCGTCAAAAACCTGTGTGATACGCATTCGATAATGTCATGTTTTTTTATGAATTTTTGCTAACTGATTCATTTTTAATCAAAAAATCATAAAAAAAAACTCAGCTAAGTTCAATTAAACAACCACAATATGACAACTAAAATAAAAATATTCAAATCGATCTTATCTTACCTGGAGGTGGAGGAGGAATTGGAGGCTGATGTCCCCCACTACCATCGAAGTCTGTCGCCTGAAATGTAAAGAAAAAAAAAACTCACATTAGTATAATTCCAAATAAATGTTCACCTGTAAACATTTGTAAATATTCCGCCAACTTTTAAAATCAATGTCAAATGCTTTGCACCCCTTAGGCATGTCAACTTCTGCCACTTAAACTGAAATGAATTTAATAGAAAAGTTGACATTTAAAAAATTCATGTCACCCAAAACACCGACAAACACACAACCCCAACCAACACTTGCATCGATTAAAGCGCCATCATAACACGCTGTCACGGAAATTTCAACAATTTCCTTTCGTTTTCGTCGAAGCCATCATTCATGTCTTCCAGTGAAGCGCACACATCTACGCCAAATGGTGGGCTACATTCAAGCCTTGCTCTACCTATATAGGAACTCCAGTCAATTATGCTATTCATAAATAAATATTTCGTTCAATAACCATACCTCATGGGAAAATAGCTGAGCACAGCTGAAGTACAACAACAACAACAGCAGCGAGGACGAAAAATAGGATAAATCAATATTTACGTTTGTCATATTATTGTCAACGACAATACACATGAAAATAAGCGATATGAATCACAAAATTGTGGGTCGGCGGTGTTGAAAGTGAAAGCAGGTTTTGAGTTCGATTCAGCTTAAGGAGGTGTAGGTGCATGGCCAGAGGGTGATGGATTATACTAAGTCGAATAGCTATGATGGATTTTATATCCTTGCGCTGGCAATCCCTTGTGAAACAATTTTTCCCTCCATTAACTTTGAACTACTTGAGAAGAATTTCATAAATCAACTGTTGGAATGAGATCAAGGCTCTTAAGAATAAAGGCGTGGCACGAAAACGGGGCGTCAATTGTATGAATTTTTCTTACAAGGAAAAATTTTATAAATGACGAAGGATTATTAAAATTGCATATTATATAATGCGAAGGCTTTATATTTAATTTTATTAGATTTCTACTAAAAATTTTCAGAGAAATACATTTTATGAGAGAATATATCGAGTGGATACTTTTGTGCAAATTCTATAAAATGATTAAATTTGGTATCATGAATCTTAGAACTTAGGATAAATAACAGAAGAGGTATATATAAAGAATGGAAATATACATTTCATCATAATGAGAGTAGGTATATCCCACTTCGTCATGGGTTTTAGGGCCATTCAACAAATATGATGTCAGCTGCCTAGGGCTAGTGTATACTGTGTTGGAGGAAAGTGAAAAAAAAAACACGACCTACGACGCCACATTTAGCAACTAAGTAAGGCTTATTGATTTTAATCAGGAACAAAATGAGTGCCCAGTTTCATCTATCAAATTGAACACATTGTAGGTAGAAAAACGGAGCACATCAATTATTCATGATGATTATTTTCGACGGCCTTCCCACCGAGCTGTATAAAGCCGGCGGAGATGATTTGATAAGTAATATTCACCAGCTCTTAAGCCAAATTAGATCTGATGAAATATTACCCGAAGCATCAGCATGGTTTGCCGGATCAACAATCTCCTTAACATCGCCTACAAGATCTAATATGCCGTAATATGTGAACCACTGAAACCGTCTGCCAAGCACGCCCCTTATTATTGTGGTTTTAGGCCAGGAAAGTAAACAACTGATCATATCTTCACACTTTGGCTGATCCTGGAAAAGAAGTCCAATTCGATACCCACCAGCTATTCATCGATTTCAAAGGCACATATGACAGCATTTATAGAGACGAAGTATAAAGAACCACGTCTAGTTTGGTATAACGCACAAACTCGTCTGTCTGTTCAGGATGACGATGGAGAAATTTCGCTGCTTCATGAGGGTTGAAAACGAACTCACCGAAACATTTGATACCAAATAAGTATTTAAGCACTATCATATGACTTCTTTAATAAAATTCCTAAGAGGATTGTGCGAAACTCCAGAGCTAACACCAGGGGCAAAATCGTTCAACATCTAGCATACCCCGACGATATTTACATCATTGGTAGGAGTCAAGGTGATGTCATAGTCACGTTTGCTAGTATAGAGAAGGCCGTGCTATTAACTCTGACAACAACATATCGTCCAAAATCAAACGAAGAAATACTCTTACCAACCGCTATTTTTTGCGGATAAAAACACAATTTAGTAGTAATGCCTTCATTCGAACTACTAAGGAAATCGGAAATCTAACAAGACGACCCTGATCATACCACGCCTTCCCTACGGCGCTAAAGCATGGACCGTGTCAATAATGGATGAGAAAAAAATTCTTCAAACCCGTTTGCGTTGATGGGCTATGGAGACAAAGATTCAACCAAGAACTATACGTCGAAATTACCCTTTGTGAAAAAAAACTCAAAAAATACAATTTTTTTGGCGCAACAGGCTCGTTAGTACACAGGGACTAGCTTTCTTACAACCATTCATGTGTGCGTGTGTATAGTTCTTGCTCGATGGCGGGACTTCCTGTTTTATGCCGACCACGAACGGTTAAGTCAACATAAGCTTTTCTAGACAATTGATACCACTCGGATGATTTGTCAGATCATCACGAGAGGATGGCCAGTGTTGCTACGGCTGGGAATCGAACCCAGACCTTCTGTGAGGCAGTTCACAGCACTAACCATCGCTCCACTGAGATCGTCAAAAAAAACTCTAAATTGGATATTTAACATGGCTAGGACGTGCAGAGTGAATGGACACCAATACAACGGCTCGCAGAGTCTTCGATTCCCAGCCAGACGTCGGAAGCAGTAGAGACGACTTCTCATTAAGTGGCGCGCACAAGTAGAAACCAACCTCAACAAACTTGAAGGCAGAGTCTTCGAGTTTCCTTTTTATGAACGCCTTCAATCTTAAAAGTTAGTAGTAAGAGTTTTTATATTCATAATCTAAGTGTTAGATCATTTCAAGAGAAAATATCATGAGTCGATATTTGTTAAAAACGTATGTCAATATTTGAAAATTTTCAATTTTTTTTTGCGATTTTTTGATTTATTTTTTACCATTTTTCAATATTATGAGTTTTATGAATACTTTTGTAAAGTACTAACATTTTTTGGCACAATCTAGAAATTCTATAATTTAAGTAACTTGGCATACCCAGCCCAAAATAAAAAAAAATTAGTTACGTTCTTCTGTCAATAGGGGCACGTATTGTGATCGAAGAATAACATCAAAAGAATGCCACTCCCGCATTTGCTAATAGAAAAATAGGAGCGGTATAAATTGATTTAGCTGTGAAATTGGTCAAAACAAAATCTGCGCTTTCCCGAGGCAACACAAAACAACGTCTGTAGTGGAATACTATTAAGATAGTAATGGAGTTTAACTTTAATTTTTCGCAAACCTGTCATTCACTATAAGAATTATTCTTGTCATCGCCTTTTCCTCAGACTAAGAAGACAATTATACAGTGAAGCTCTAAATCGTACCTTTTAAAGTGATCCTGTTTAATACACTGACATTATTGCCAGCTTTTACTCGACGGTAATGAAAGATGGTCTATAATGGCGATGAATACAAAATCAGAACAGATTAAGAGATATAGCCATTGCTGTCAAAATTTGTATAAAAGTCATTTTCTTTTGTAATTTTAAATTGTGTTTTAAATTGGATATGTAAAACAGTAATTTTTTTCGTATCATTTTTTTTTTGTGGAAAAAAGTTAAAAGCTGGAAAATATGTCCCCAAAGTAATTTTAACTTTGTGTTATTTTGGCGTTTTTTTTTAATTTTACGCCAAGCAAAGGTACTCATATTTATATGTTTATTTCTAGTTTTAAAAAAATATGACGACGATACTAAAAATATTTTTTTTTTATAATTCTGACTTGCCTAAGCAATAAGATGCACGTCGGCCTATAAGATCTATTGTGCTTGCCGTCAGATGTCTGTTTAGGTTAGTAGCGCTTCTACTTTCCTAATGTTGCTGATAATACGTTCAGCAGAGGATTTTCTTAGTTCTTCGGCACTTAAGAAGGTTTCCCTTCTTATATTGTAAAGGGCCGGGCATTAACATATGATGTGTTCGACTGTTTCGTCTTCTTCTAGACTTCTAGCTCTTTTGGCCTGTCTTAGGCCTGGGATGTTCTCCCAGTATGATTTACAATTGTTTTGTTCTCAGCTTTTTATAGCCAGATTTATGGCTGATTTGGGAATTGCACAGAAGGGTTCGGGTCCAATGAAAGGGGTTTCCGAACCTTTTCTGGCTAGTTCATCAGCTTTTTCGTTGCCTTCAATCCCCTTATGTCCGGGGACCCACCATAACCTGGTTTTGTTAATGGAACTAAGTGTTTGGAGGGAATTAAAGCAGTGTAGTACTGATTTGGAGTTAATAATATGTGAACTAAGGGCTTATATAGCTGCTTGATTGTCCGTGAATATATGGATGTTGGCGCCGTTAATACCTGAATTTTGTATTAGGTTTGCGAATTCTTTGATGGCATGGAGCTCTGCTTGAAATACACTGGGGTTTTTTCTATGTCATTGATTGAAATTTGGCTAAGACTTAAATTTCTCCTTTTTATTAAAGGGACGATGACAGCCTTGCTGGGATTTATAGAAAGATTTCCTTTTCTACACCAATCTATGACTATCTGAAGGGCGTTTTGCAGACGTGTTGTAACCTCGTTTGGTTCTTTGCCCCTAATAATAATGACTAGGTCATCGGCGTATCCAATTATATTGAAGCCTGCATTACTTAGGTGTTGCAGTATGTCATCGTTGACCAGAGACCAAAGTAGGGGTAAGAGTACTCCTCCCTGAGGGCAGCCTTTAACGGCTGTTACTGATATTGAGGTCAGTGCTGACGAAGCAGTTGTTTTCGACTTTCAAGCATTTCAAGCTTTGATCCATTTGATGGTGGGATGATCTATTCCTCTATGAGTCAATGCATTTGATATGGATTCATATCAAGTGTTGTCAAAAGCACCCTCAATGTCAAGGAAGGCGCATAGTGCAACTTTTTTGTTTTGGTATGCACTTTTTATCCAGATTGCGATATGCAGAAAAAAATCAATATTTGAACACTTATGCCCGGTTTCACAGTGGGAGCTTAATCCGTTGCTTAGCTAAGCAAAAAGCAGAGCTTAAATTTGGTCTTAAGTTTTTTGGGTTTCACAGTCATCAAAAAAGTGTAGTTTAGCTAAGCCAAGTATAACAAGTTATTGTGAATGGTTTGTAGGTAATTTATTAGTTACGCGCCTAAAACTATACACCAAACGGGAATATTCTGCGAATATGTATGGAATTTAGTATGGACATCACCTATTGAGTAATTCTCTACTACATCCAACAACCAATCGAAATTTCCTATGACAGAAGTTAATCCAACACTTAAGCCACCAACATCGGGGGCTTAAGTTTTATCGACATTTAAGTGTGGTTACCTCTTAAGCCGGCACTGTGAGACACAAAGTTATGTTAAACCGCAGGTTAAGCTCCACGTGAGGCTTAAGCTTTCACTGTGAAACTGGGCATTAGTGATTAATAAATTACAGATTTTATAAATTCATAAAATAAAATTATGACGCCATCGAAGATATTGATTTTTGTTATTTTGAGCTCGAACCTAAAGATAATGCAATGAGAATCAATTGCTTGCAACTAATTGATTCCTTATTGTCTATGAATGGAACTGACATATCGACGAATGTTAGCAATTTGAGTTTAAAGATAATTGACGTATTATAATAAATGAGGTGAATACAGTGCTATACAGGATAAATTGCAATTGAATTACCCGAGTCGTAACAAGAACTACAAACAGATGTGACAACGTCGTTAAAATCAATGAAAAGAGCTCGATCAACACTACCAAGTATTGAAGCCCCCAGGACCACGAGTAAATGAACTGGTACGACAAGCCTTAGAGCGCGTAGCATTTACAGTGTTGGCAATGTGAGAGCGAATTCCCAGATGCAAACTTTCAACAGAGAAAACCGAAGAATTGAAAAAAAACCCATGAGGTAAATACAGGAAATTCTTTAGACTGTCTCACAGTATCGACATCATAACAGTTACGTGAAAGTAGATGAAGGATATCAAACCGTCTTCAGCGTATCTTAGCACAAAACATTTCCAAAAAACCAATGCAGTCATTCAGCCATCGAAAATTGTTCGTTCCAAATGAAAAGAAAAATCGTATGATGTCATCAATTGTCCACAAAATATTATCCGTGAGTACAGCGCGCACATGGATTATGTCGACGTGTTGACAAAACGATCCATTGGCCGTCCATCATCCGCCGCACACTTCAAACCACTTGCCTCGTATTTCGATTTCAATGACTAAACGGTTGGGAAGACAACTTCATTCAACGTAGAGTGTAGATACTATCGGAAGATTTACATTTTTGAATATGGGAGCAAATGTCCGGCAAATGTCAATTCTATACTTGTACAGCAAGATATGAATCGTGGAATAATTGTTTCGATATTCTTACCGATTGGTAAAAGAAATCGGATTACAACTTTTGAGATACCTTCTATAGCGACCAAAAAAAAAGTGATTGGAATGCCCAGGTTTGCTCTTCAGTCATCCTTTAGTATTTTTGGAAGGCAATTTTACTTTCAGAATCTTTTCGAAAGGCTTATTTCGTAACCTTTAAACTAGATTGTTTAACACTCTCAAGGCTGTTTGACTGCTTATAAATAAATTGATTTCGTAAGGCCTTTTTGTTATATTGATGTTAAAATGAATGAAGTGGTGAAAAGTTACCTCGGTTTTTACTTGCGCGGCAACAAAAATACAAATGTTGGAGCAACATGCTCGTTAGTAACCACGGCTGAGCTTTCTCACAACCATTCATGTGTGCGTGTTACTTCTTGCACGATTGCGGGACATCGTGTTTTATGTCCACTTCAAGTGGCTAAGTTGAGATGGTTTTCTTGAAAATTGATACTACTCGGATGATTTGCCAGTGAAAAATCATTAAGGCGTTTTACTGCTGAGAATCGAACCCAGACCTTCTGCGCAGCAGTTCATCGCACTAACCATCGCGCCAGTGCGCGCCAACACGATCAGTACAGTGTCAGTGTATCAGTGATATCTATGTCTAGAGACCACTGCCTTATAGGACTGAGGCGATATATTTCGCGACGAAGAACTCCTTCTACCATTTATTCTGATAACGCCTGAAAATTTCGTCGAGCCTCCATGGAAGTGAGTGCAGCAGTATGCTTGATGACGAGCGCATTCAAAGGTTGCAGTCCGGAAAAAGTATGCGAGGGAAGTTCATAGCTGATTCTGTCGCTAGTGGAGTAGATTCTCTCAGCGGCTTGTGCGCACAGTTAAAAATGTTTGAAGGTAATCAAGAGAGCAAAGTTGACATAAGAAAATGTGAAAACCGTGATAATTAATGGAAAGGTTATGTACGTCCACTACCAGTATGAGAAGCGATTATTAGATCATACACCACTCCCTCCTGCCCATTTCATAAATGGTCACACTGGTGTTTGGGATCCACAAGAATTAAAATTCAGCAAATTTGGTAACGGAGGCTAAAATTTTTCAAAATCAATTTGAATCATTGGAGATGTACGCTCAGCTTTTGCGTCCGTTTACACTTTTTAGGGACATTCATCAAAACAGCTAAAGGCGGATGGCGAAGTTTTGATGTTCGAAAGCCGCGCATAGACTTGAAATTTTATATAAGAGTCGTGATGGAAATGTGCGAGCCTGTATACTTCGCTTTTTATAAGCCCAACGAACTTCAAACTGAGTAACTGCAACCATTAACGGCATAATTTTCAAAATTTTAAGCATACCAATTTAGGTACCGACAACAACTTCGGCTGATATTATTGTCAGAAAACAGTTTCATTGAACTTAAAGATACAACCACAACCGCACGCAAGGGGTTTTGAATATCCTTTTAATGTTTTACCACAGGACGAGCGTAAGAGAAGAGTCAAAAAGAGTGTGATAGGAACGATTTTGGATGTAGTGGAGACTTACTCCATGGGTGGTGTCCGAACAACTTCTGGGAGTCACTGTTTTTGTTTTCGTTAAATTCTCAGAACTTTCAAGGTGGTGTATACTTTTAGGAGTAACTAGCGACCTTTTTCTATTTCTTTGAATAAAAGTTTTTTTGGACATTTTTTTCAGCCGCGCTCATATCCGAAAACATTTCATCAAAATCTTAATTACCCTCGAAAGAAATCGTACATTTCCAAATCACTCGTTTCTGTTTGAAGCGCTTCATCCTGTTGCTCAGCATGCACTCGTCCTTTGAAAAACTACGTGAATGATAAAATATCCCAACTTCTTAAGAATCCAATCGAAAGATTCACTATACGTTCTAGGAAAATGTGCCATGTCTAATAACGTGCCTCCGCCGTATATCGTTATGAATCCCCAATTTGCCAGCTCAACGCAGGAAAAAGCACAATTCAGCATGAGCATTGAAACAGCCAACGAACGGAATTATAGTCGCTCGAATCAATCGTGTACGGGTTTGATGATGGGAAATCGGAACTCCCACGTGACATACACAAAGAAGGAACGATGAGAGCATGATTGTTGTTGATGCTGCTGCTTTCATTTCCATGCTGATGATGACGACGAACGACGATGATGATAATGTTAGCAGGGATAATTCCCTTTCTTGGCTGAATGATTTCATTTGGATCTCTGTACGGTATACCGGTCGATCCGAGAAGCACACACAGAAAGTCCTTTCCCCCTTTAAAATTGCAACAGAAGTTAGGTTTTCCAATTACGGATTGTGCTCGGGTACAGTGGTTGTCTCTGTCTAATGGTAATAACGTTGAACGATTTGTTAGCATTCAACTGACATGAAAGGTATAGGTGTATCCTCGACTTAGTTCCGAGTGTGTGACGTGGAAGCAAAACGACAGCGGAGTGGGTGGGATAAGGTCGAGGCGATCGAAATGATGTGAAACTAATGAGACATCCCAAACGGGAATTGTTCGGGTCGGCAGAGAAAGCCACTTGGGGGTGAGTAAGGGAGGGGGAGGCTGATGGTATGATTCGACAGAACTGCCATACTTGATATGATGATGGTCGAATACACGGTTTCTGGGTCATTTGAGGAGGGCTACTTTGCGGAAGAGCAGACATGAAATTAAATGAAACAGATATAATCGTTAATATCTGCAATAAGTCGGGGATGGTTCGTATCGGTGGTAGTATTTGGAATGCGGTATGCGGCAGAATATCTATTCAGGTGGTAATTGGGTTATTGGCCAATTACCTTTTTGTGGTTAGATGTGTTCTTATGCTGTTTGCTTGTGGCTTATCCCTGTAAAAAGATGCCAATTTATTCAAGGCAACACATTTTGTTTGTCTGTTTATATTGTAATGAAGTATATGAATTGGTTGAGTTGCACCATTTTGTTTTTATTTAAGAAGGGAATGTTGGGGTTCTTTGGGTTCAAACTTTTCCGATATAGCTGGAATTCACCGGAGAACAGTTCCCATAAAATTCCGTTTAGCTTAGTCAATGACGAGCGATGTTAATAATGTTAATGCTTTTGCCAAAGCGTGAATATCAACATGGAACATTTCAGACGTAATCTGATCTCAAATTATTGGTTTAAAATTCTAAACTGACTCAAAATTGGTCCAAAATGACAATCAAGTTCTTTATGTTGTCGTCATATTTTTGTTTTGGGGGGAAGGGGGGTTCTATTAAAGACGAAAGATTTATTCTAAAAATCATCTTTTCAGATGACGATCATTTTCATTTCATCAGATGTAGTTACAGGTAACCCTGGCATGTTGAAGGATTGGCAAAAAACTGGTTTTCGTTTTTTTAACATGGTGATAGTATTCTTCTTGAAAAATGTTCTTTGAAGAGCCAATGTGACAACAAGGAATTGAAAGAATCAAAATTGTTGCTATCAACAGTGATATTTTGTTCAATGTTGTCCACCGACAGGACAGATAGCATCTACTTTGCCGTGCTATCGGTAACTACAAGACTAGCGCGTTTCGCGTCCTCTTTACTTGTCGTAAATGCTTCTATAACGGCACGATGGGAGCGACAAATGATAGACTGATTTGTTGAAGATAGTGCCTTCCGTACTTACTCCTGTTCTACGCACAGTTTTAGCACGACATTGAAGAAATCGCATTATAGACTTCAGAATCTTTTACACGTTTGGAGAAGTTAAGATGATCTATTTCCTAACTGATGGCTGTATCGGGTGTCCTCCAGTGTTTGGCGACACATCTATATCAGTTTTGTTCATATCTCTAGCTCCGCCATCAATTTATAAAGCTCTAGGGGATGGATGCAATTAAATGCCGCCTTGATGCTCTTTTCCAGGATTTGGCTTAGTGTGGACATTTGGTATGTGGTCGTTCTGCCTGGCCGGAAGCCACACTGGTAAGTGACGATAACATGTCTCATCCAGACATCGGACATGCTCTCATTCATCAAGACATTCTTGGTTGTTCGATGCATGCACACTTCTATGGAAACACCTCCGTAGTTGAAGAGCTCCATCAGAACCGGCTATCTGGTTGTTCTTCAGTTTTTTGATGGCCGCTCTTACTTCTTCAATACTGGAAGGGAATGTTACCTTTTCGTTGACTGGATGTGGGCTGGTTTCTTGTCCTATCACTCTGCCGATATTATGCTCATTAATTAGCTGTGATTTATAATTCCCTCATCAGTGACTAGGTTGCCATTGTTATTTCGTAGAGCCTGCATTCCTTTACTTTAAAGAAAGCTACCAGTTGTTTGGATTTCTTGTAGATTTGAGGGAAACTCTTCGCCTTTCCTGAGCTGGGAGGCTGCAGGTTCTATTTTGTCTCTACGTCGGATTTTCTTTTCTTCCGTTTTCCTGGGTCGATACTCTTCCCGCGGTTCGCGTGTTTTGCGCTGCCACGCCTTGATTTTGGTTCTTGCAAATATCATCATACCACGGGCATCCCAAATACAACTTTTGTCCCAAGCATGGGGGTTCATTCTTTGTATACATCCGAGTGCGAGTATGGGTGTATGCAATGTTTGAATATGAGAGGGTGGCATGCTCCCCACATGCAACCCCTCTGTTGGATTTGGGTAGCCTGCAAGTTTGGATGCATGCAAAGGAAATAAGCCCCACAAGCAAAAGTCATTGGTATATGATATTGGTATATATATAGCGTGGAGTCTCTCACTCAGATTTTGTTTGAAGGCTGTGGCAATCTCAGGGTCATTAAGGTGACAAGATAGTGGCCAGAGTCTACGTTTTCCCTTCCGAATATATGTACGTCCAACATGTTGGATACGTGCCTTGCATATATGAAAACATGATCGATTTTGTTGGCGGTTTGAATATCTGAAAATCGGCAGGTTTCTTCGTGGATTCTGAGTCGTGGTAATCTAGCGCTTCTAGTAGCAATATAACATGCTGCCACGAAGTCCGTTGTTGTTTTGTTGAGTCTGTCCTTTCAACTTAAGATGTTTTCTTAACCGATTTTTGCATTGAAGCCACGTAGCAAGATTTTTACATCGTATTTCGGACAGACTCCGTATGCTCCGTTCAGGAGGGCAGTTCGAATTTATTAGATACCTCTAGGACAAGAAGCCATGAGTAAACGATACGGGATTAAGCGCTGTCGTTGGCCTTTCAGCTCATCTGCCACAATATCTGTTCATGTGTCCTGCCTAACCCTTGTTGTCTGAATATGTCGAACCAGAAAAATTGTTCACTTTGTCCATCCTAACTGGGTCATCCTAACTATCTACGGTCAAGGTCGCCGCGATAAGGCTGAGAGTCGGAGTTCGCTTCTCCTACCGTTTAACTGACTTGATTAACTCTGTCTTTAAATGTAGTTCGATACATATACGGGTTATCTATATGATTTCTTCGTATATTAATAGCGTATAGGGGTAGGGTATAAACAAAAGTTGAGCTCGAATCTACTTTATGGTAAAATTCAGAAATTCTTTAGAATACCATATTAAATGATATCAGAGTAGCTCCCCCAAATATAGAGCCCAACCAAATAGGACGATATATTATAGCTCACTATGTATATATTGAAATACATTTTCATTAATAATATTCCCATTCAAATCGTTAGATTTAAATTTCCCTTTTGCAACTTTTCCAATTTCATTTGCAATATGCAATTCACTCAAAACTGCAACACAAGTCTCGCCTCACAAGCCCACTGCCACCCAATCTACGACCTATTCAAAACCACCCCTCAATCAAATCAGAATTTAAAAAAAAAGCCCAACCTTTCATTTAACATGAGGAATTCAATTCGATTTCTGTAAGTCCCTTAAAGACCTTGGCCCATCAAAGGAATTAATTTAAATTTCCATAACAGCTATACAACTTTATCTTTTCACTTTCCCCAAAAGTGCTATCAAAGGACATCAAAACTTGTGTACAATAAAATAAAGACCGCACAAAAACTACACGTCGACAGGATACGAAAAAAAAGTATAAATACATAAAACGAAACCTTAAACAACCACACATCGTATAACAAGTTTGGTAAAACTTTCTAAAATACCGGATATGGGGAAAAAGTTTTTTTTTGCAGACGGGAAAAAAAGGCAACACTCCCTCCGTTCGGCAAATCACATGGGAAGAGTTTCCCAAACGCAACTGTCATGTCGACCACATAAACTTTTGACATTCAGAAAACGCTTACCGATAACTTTCTCTGGGTATGGGATTTTATTTTGTCGTTGCTGTTCTAGTTCCTACGTTCCATCTTCATATGAAGGGAGGAAGATGCTTCATAATCGAGGTCGTATTAGACAAATTTCATGCAGACATCCTGTGTCAAGGCGACTCTACAGTAGGTATCCCATTACTACCTAGGCCAAGTTAAAAAGTCATTAAATCGAACCCACTCCCCTGACATGGGAAAAACCAAAGAAAACGGAAACATGTAACTATAGAAACAGCAGCAGCGAAACATATGGGATTTCAATAAGGATACACATACAAAGACAGACCAAGGTAGGTACACAGGTTATCCGCAATGGGCGATGGGGACATGCACGCATCGTTTACACAGGTCCTGGTCAACTATTGCAAAATTCTCATAAATTTATGTGACAAGTTTATTTTTCCCATTTGGCTTCCCATCTCCGAACCGCCTTTTTATCTCGTTCACATGCAGGTAGCATTGTGTGTTCTTGATATATTTCAGATATCATAGAAAATACAATTTGTCAAAATGTCAGGCAGCATTGCATGAGGCCTGGTCTATCTCGGTGTGTGCTGTCGACATCAAGTGGTCCTGTGCGGCAGGGCATGCTGGTAAACAAATTCAGGGTAGGAGTTATTGTGCCTTGTGCTAGTCAAGGATACGAATTTCAAATCGAAATTGATGCCCTTTCTGGGAATTGTCTTGTATGTGCTTTTTGGTGGGGTCCCTATAGCCTTGTGATAAGAATAATTGTGGAACGTGTTGTTATTACAATTTACTGGCAACAAAACTAGCAAACGAAAATGGGTTGAAGCAGTAGGACTTTTAGAGGCAACAAATTTGAACGGTCAAAGGAAAATTTTTAGTGTGTGATACCCAGTGCTTTCGAAAGGGGTAGGACGAAAGTTGAGTAAATGAGTTTGGATTTTCTTTTTATTAATAAATGAGAAAGTAGTATTTAGGTCATATATGTTTATCTGTATGTTCACATAGACCGACCACTTTTAATATTCTCGGAAAAAAAAAGGAAACCAAAAACAAATTACCTGATCATGAAGTTAAGGCAACAAAGCAGTTACCAAACGGCTGAGATCCGTGTTAATCATCAATATTAACCAACATTCTTATGTTACTAGCTGCTGTTAGTCTTGGCGACGACAGCGAAAACTACCACCCACTCGCCATAAGTGAAGTGAGGATAGCAATATCTAAACTTAAGCCCAATGAGGCTGATTGAAATAACAGCCTTCTTGCAGAGCTATATATAGAGCCAGTGGAGATGATTTGGTAAATAGCTTTTATCAACTCGAAAACAAAATTTGGTCGTGTGCCTGAAGAATGGGACACTCCGAACTTCGCCAACTACAGAGGCATAGGTTTCGTCATCACCGCCTACAAGATCCTATCTGCGGTAATACGAGAACGCCTGAAATCGTTTATCAACCACCTGATCGGCCCTTATCAGTGTGGTTTTTGGTCAGAAAAGTCTATTACTGATAACATTTTTATACTACGGCAGATTCTGGAATAAACCCAACTATTTGGGTTTTGGAATACCACACAAAATGTTCATACTACGGCAGATTCTGGAAAAAACCCAACTATTTGGGTTTTGGAATACCACGCAAAATTTTCCTTCTGTTCAGGATGATAATGGAGAATTGTCGCTGCTTCATCAGGCTCGGTAACGACCTCACCGAAACATTCGATACCAAATAAGAATTTAGACACAAGGCGACGCACAGTCATCAACATTATACATGAAAGGATTGAACTCCCAATCCAACACCAGAGGCTAAATATTCCATAAATCGGTGCAACCACTATCATACGCCGACTATATTGACATCATTGGTCGGACTCATCGTGATGTTATAGCCAGGTTTGCTAGTATAGAGAACGAAATGGGTTAAGCCGCACAAAAGGGTAAGACTTAGCATATGCTGCCAACACGAAAGGACACGCAAAATCGACGAATTAAATTGAATCTCACCATTGACAGATATAACATTATCTGTAGTACGGGACTTTGTCTACCTTGGTGAAGAATAATTCTTGGCAACCGCTATTTCTTCGGGCTGAGAAAGCTTCACTCGAACGCTCCCTTTTACTTTGACTGGCTATGGAGACTAAGATTCAATCGGAAATTCTATCGTTTAAGAACTATGCATTGGGATGTATTACGATCGCTAGGATGTGTAGAGCTCGCAGAGTCTTCAATTTCCAGCAAGACGTCGGACGCAGTAGAGAAAGACCTAGCCTTAAGTAGCGCGCACAAGTGGAAAACGACCTCAACCAACGTGAAGTGAACCGGTAAAAGTTAGCTAAGATCCGCGCTACTCTGAGAGGCGTGTTAGTTGAGCCATAGGTTCATTCCGGACTGTAGCTCCACTTAAGTAAGTAAGATATAGACCCATAATTGTATAGCATGCCCGGTGTGGACATACTTAGGACCTGCTTATATACAAGTAGCTTGCTATAGAGAAGTTAAGCATAGAATATGACTGCCGCAGTGACAGAGTGGTTCAAGGACGGTTCCTTGCGATCCTACAACCTCGAGTATTTATTGTTATGGGAGCCTTTTTCCAAGATTAGATACAAGCAGTTTATAAAATAACTGTTATGGTAGCACTTGTCTTAATTTTTATTAATGGTCTTCATGCCATACGTTGTCAAAAGCTGGCGACACGTGACAGCCATTTTTTCGAAAACTTTTTTATTTACTCGATCAATCGGCGAATATCTGCTTCTAGACCCGAATTTATGTTGAGGCAGGTAGTGTTTGGTGAAAAATGAGATGTAAGCGTTCTAATAAAGGTTATTACTAAGGATAAGGCTTACAAAATAATTGGAAGAAGCGAAAGAGCCTTTGAAAGCTATTCATTCGTTTCATAACAAAGCATATTGCGGTGTTCGTTCTGTTAGGTCAACGGTATTGCACCTACTGCGAAAAGTGTGTAGCTCGAACCTCATTTCTCTTCTTAGACTACGATGGAAGAAACGCAGCAGTCTATCTAGAGTTTTGTGTTGTCAGCTAGGTTAACAACCAGTTGTCTGAATGTTTCTATACTTAAAAGAAAAACACCCTAAAATTTCCTTTGAACATGCATGGTTGCAACATTTATGCCCTGAGATAAATTTTCCTTATCACCCACAAAAGTTTAAATTAGGATTGCTATACATAGCAAAAAAATCTTCAACCTGTATCTACGTATTCCTTCTCCTCCATATAATACAAAGTCAATAAACTATTGCACTTAACAATCGACTCCGATAAGGGGCTGCTTAGTATCTGTGTGCACCCGGCTCGAAGGACCAAAAACCACTTCGGTATTGAAATCACAAGAAATAAAATTTTTGTGAGACATCCTTTTATTTCGCCTCCTCCAACCGATAATACAGTAACGAATGAATAGTGCACAGAATGGGCTGGGGATGGTATGGTTGGATCCGCTCGTGTATCTCTGATTGTTTGACCCAGTTTTGGTCTTACAATTAATTTTGTATATTTTTTTTATCTCCCACTTCCATTAAAAAAAATTCCGAAGATGTAAGGATGCAACAAAATGAAGAAAACTATTGAGGACCATTATGAACAGGATATAAGAAACAGAAATCATATAAATAAGGAGAACAACTCTAATAGAATGTTGAAACTTAGTTTCTCGAAGAAGGAGAATTTTTTTTAGGAGAAGAAAAAGTAAAGTTGAAGATGAAAACGGTAACGGAAATGAAATGTTACACTTGCACACAGGCAAATAACGAACAAGACGATGGACAAGAACAAAGTCGTTAAATAAAAACTGTTCATTTCCCTGAACGGTAGTGCTGTGAATGGGTGAATAAAAGAAACGAATTCATTTAGTCTGCCGTTGAGTATCTTTGTGCCACGCCTTCGCCCGCCTCCAAGGATATGTCCGTATACACAACATCGCCAGTTTTATACATTTTTTCGAATTACATGCGAATTGTAGAAAAGTGTTTGAGATTGTTGTATTGTCTGTTGTTATTACAATTGCATCAGGATAATAGAATTTCATCCTTTTCTTTTGTTTAATTGTTCTTCTTTTTTTAGCACTGAATGATTTCTTTTTTGTGGTTTTGTTATTTCCTTTCAAGTTTTCTTTTGTTTTATCCACTTTAGTATGCAATGTTGCTTTTGTGCGGTGCAACGCAATAAATGGAAGTGGATGTAACAATTCTTTTGGTAGTTCCTTTTTTTTTTGTGGTCCTTTGTACATTCTAAAGCTTGTTAAGTGAGGAAGAGCAACTGTTTTTCATTTTAATCATAATTGGAGGTGTTCTGTAATTGGAGTTGAGGTTGGTGTTGTTTGTTTTTTAGTTTTTGTTTTCCTTTAAAGAAAGTTTGGGATGCATTTTTAATAAAAAGGTAAGCTTACGGTTGAGAGAGTTGGTGGTGTTTTGAGGTACTAACGAAAAGTTAGCCACATTTAAGAGTTTCCTTTCGACGGTGGACTTATAATTTGGTTGATGGATTTTCAAAGGTTGGAGAAGTGGTTCGCCGGTTATTGTGTTGGTCCTCTTAACGAGGGGAGTCTGGTTATAATTTTGAATGGTAAAACACCTACAGTTCACCACTTTCGAAAATCTGACAAAAAAAACAATTAAAGAGTACAAAAGTATACTGAGAAATTTGTCAATTTTGAAATTCGAAATCTTCGTTATGTTGACAGATCCATTCATTGTGCTTAATGCAGAAAACATGTGTTTTATTACCATCCGTGCTTAAGCTATGTAAAGCAGAAGTGGGATAACCAGGGATAGAACCTCCATAGAGTACAAGAAGGGCTGAATTTTTCAAATTACCTCCTAAGCCTTCAGAAACAGTGATTGTGGAATGGAATGATTTATAACGCTGTGCAATTGTTAGAATTAATAGGGAATCCATTTGGAAGGCCCTAAAGTTAAAGTTGTCAAATGTAACATTTTGTATATTTAATTTAATGGCATTGTTTGTCAATTGGTTTGACTAAAAAACGTAGGTCTTGTCACATTTGGGATTTCAACCAAGGACACGCGTTTAGTAGTCCAACGCACTTACCAATTGGCCACTGCACCCACACCAAGAATTCGATCGGCTACGAAATATGGATTTTGATTCCAATACTCATAAGCAGACATTTTAATTTTGGTAACTAGGTACACCAACAACAGAACCAATTACATTAAATCACATTAAACTTATAACCTCATGATAAAGAAATTCAAGCTCATTGTTTGATATAATGGAAAATTCAATCATTTTTATTACAAACATAGGAGATCCACTGAGTTCGGTTCGTTCACCAGTCCTTTTTATAAAAATATGTGGCTGCAATAAATCAATCATCTAAATCTAGCCCCCCTAGGATGTCTTTATATAGGATGACTACATATAACCACATTGAATGTGATAATAAAAAGCAAACAATATAAAATAATATAAAAAAATTAAATTAAAAAATAAAAATTAAAACATACCAATTCAAAACCATCTCCCCCATCGTCTCCGACAAATTCTTCATCAGCTTCTAATAAAATTTCTGGATATTCAGTCTGCATCAAGTAAAATCATAAAAAAAACAAAAAGAAAATATAAATAAATAAAAAAAATAATAAAAAATATATGAAATTAAAAAGAAGGTTAAATATTAGAAACAAAAAAACTAACATGCCATGTTTTAATTTGTTAGACAATACTACTTGAAACTAGTGGGATATATCATAGGTATAGTAGTGGAGAGATCTGATTGTAGCAAAAATGCTGCGATTAACACAGATTAATCTCCACCACTCCAAAACGGCCTCGGCCACACTTCTTCTCCGTCTATCAACCCACGGAGAAGACATTGTCTTGATCCAGGAACCTTGGGTCGCCAACGTATACAAAGGATAAAGGTAAACCAAGATCTTGTATACTCGCAAATAGTAGCCTAAATGTTTATTTAATCTCCAATTACAGCGATCGAGATATAACCGTAGCACAACAGGAAGTCAATTCACAGAAGTACTGTTTGGTCTCGGCCTATCTCGCCCACGACCATGTGGGACCCTTCCTAAAGGAAAACCTGGGGAAGACGATCGCAGATGCGGAGAGACGAAAAACTGGACTCATCCTAGGAAGTGATGCTAACTCACACCACACAATCTAGGGCAGTTCTGATATTAACGAACGAGGTGAGTTACTTTTTTATTATCTTTTAAGTACAAATCTCTTGCTATGCAATAATGGTAATGAACCAACATTCATCACCAGCAACAGGCAAGAAGTCCTTGACATCAAGCTTGTTTCAAATTACATCTATCATACAATTTGATCTGGATGATCACATCCCAAGCAAACCGATTTTTTGAAATTATCGTAAAACACAAAACAATTTTGAAACTTCTTAGTGATATTCGATTTTCTGTAGGGAAAAGGGTTGAATTTCGTTTGATTTCGGACAAAACTTTGCCCATACTAAAGCCTTTTTCCTGTTGTCAGCCACAAATACGTTTTTTTTTTCCTTTTTGTGTAAATCTAACGTGCTGATATTTTTAAAACAGCTCCCTATAGACGACCGCTATTGGTATACTGAAAACCCTTAATTGAAACACCAAAGACCACTAAACCCTCGAAGGATAACTAAATGGTGCACCATTTGGTCCGGCGGCGTCATTGGGCCATATTTCTTTGAGGATGCAATATGCAATGCTGTAATTGTGACGATATGGAGACATATTGGAAAACTTTCTTGTGCCTGAATTGGATCAATAAGACCTACCAAACATTGTGGTTCCTATAAGACGTTACCATATCACACACCGCTCGTGGTACGATGTGAATTTTACGAAAAATTTAAACGGGGCGAATAATGTCAAAAAAGATGTTGTCGAATGGCACATCGTTTGAGTCCTCCCGATTTCTTCTTATAATGGTTCGTGAAGGAAAAAAAAGTGTACAACAACATCGATGCTTAAGAACAATATTAGAAACGAAATCACTAAATTCACATCAGAAGACTACGACATTGTTATGCAAAATATGATTAAAACATCTCGCATTTGCACCACGATCAGAGGTGCCAACTTGACCGACATTATATTCCATAAATGTACTGTTATGGAATATAATGTATCGATCAATAAACTATAATTTGAGAAAAAAGTTTTTCATTTGATTATACGCACGCTGTACGCAGTATGTTATGGCTTAATAACGTATACAGCTGTAATGTCCGGGGACCCAAGAAAATAGAGGACTGCCTAGTGCCTGGGGCATAAAAAAATGTGTACACTCATTTTAATTTTTAAGACTTGTATGTACATGTTTTGTGAACTATGAACAATTTTACCGATGTTACTGCCGCAGCCATCTTTTGGCGGAATGCTTTGTTTTTGGCTCGAATTCAATTCAAATTTAAAAAAAAAGGTTGGGTTGACCAACCTGTATTTTTGAAATGAAGAATAAAGTGCAAAAATATGAAAATGACAACTGTGGGGAGTTCTATAAAAATCAGTTCAGATGGCAACACTAATTTCAAGCAGGATTCACTTCAAAAAAAGATTGAAATCAATGCCCAAAGGAATAAATAAAGTGCCGTATACCCACTGCTTTTCAATTATGCTTCGTTTTCCTAAACGGTTCAATAAAATTACTTCACTTTCAAAAACTGTTTGTAGATCATTTAAACACATGGCCTTCATGAGTTACAGCCTTTAGAGGGACTTAATTCAATCCCAAGGATATGCAAAAATAATTTTGGTTAGTACATATCAGGAGTTTGTTAAGTAAGTATGTTAAAATGTTTATAAATATAGATATTAAGTTTCTAATTTAATGATAAAGTCTAACATTATAAGCATTGCCTTTCGAAATAAGACTAACTACATTTCGACTGGACTTAATTTAAATTAAGTTAAATTAAACCTTAAATAAAATTAAAGCAAGTAAGATAAAGCCTTTTTTGTTGTGCAAATTCTCCAAATGCTGCAGGTATTTGTGGTATAAAATGAAAATTTTCCTCATAAGTCATTAACATCCAAAAAAAAAAGCATTTGAACTTCAACCATTATCCCACTTGTTAGTCGCAAAAATGAATTCTTAAAATTACTGCAAAACCTAAGTGTATGTTATTTTTGAGTGTTAGTTTAGTTGTTGCGGACATGAAACAAGCAAAAAATAATACCAATGATATGTAATGATTTTAAAGCATACCGTTGCGAATGTAAGTTCACCCCCACCACTGGCTTCATAGGACTCTCCTGGTGGTTTAACCTACATAAAAGAATAGTGTAAACTAAATTAACAAAAATTGCATTCATACAAATAAAATGAGATGTTAAAATAAAAATTATGTTTACTTTACAAAACGGTGTTTATTTAAATGTATCTGAATATCTTGTAGGTAAATGAATATGGTTTTTAGTGTCCAAATAATAAAAAAAGGATAATATGGCATAAAAATTAAAATTAAATTTATATCTATAAAAATCGCATGTGACGATATTGTTTACGATAATCTCCGAAACTGCTGAACCGATTTCGTTCAAATTCTTTAAATGTGTATTGTTTGGTCCAACTTTTAAGATAGGAACGTTTTTACTGATTGATAAATATTGATAAGTGACCGTCACTATTTTTTATTGAACACATTTTAAGAATTTTTTTTCATTTTTTTTTTGGTCAAAAACTCTCTTTCCTATGTAAAAAAACTAACAAATACGTTATTAAAAGATATTTTTAAGTTATTATTTTTTAAACTTAAGGCTTGGGAGATTTAGGGTATAGCACTACACAATCGCAGAGCGAACTATATTTTTGAATTATTTTTTGAAAATATCCCTCCAATATTTTGTACTCAACGTGCCAACCGACAATTTTAGGGCGTTAGAAATGTTTCAACAGCATCCACTATTCGTGCTGTGGTGATCAAATTTGAGAAATATGGGAATGTTGGAGATGTTCGGGCAGGTCTCGTTTTGGACGATCGATTGAAAACATTCAGGTCGTTAGCGAAAGTGTTGCAACCGATCCTGAAACATCGATAAGACTACGTTCAACACAGTTAGGTATACCGCATAGCACCACTCATCAGATTTTGAGAAAAGATCTGCACCGATTCCCTTACAATATCAATTTGGCCCAACAGCTCAAACAAAAATAAATGGAAAACATTGATTAAAAAAAGTTATTAAATTTCCTAATGTAGCACGATTCGTGAGCCATCCTGTTTTCACCAAATTTGATTTTCGGAATCAGAAAGAAATAGCCTCAAAATTCTGTCAACTATTGGTTAAGGTATATATTGATTGCGTATTGTTTTTTTTTATTTTTATTTACTACAAAGTTCGAAAATATGTGAGGTAAGATTCACTTATAAGTTAAAGATATAAAGTAACAAAAACGCTTTGATTAAAGTGTTAACAACAAGGTTACTGCGCATACATTTTTTTTAATATCTCTTACAAAGTGAAAGGTATTGTTTTCATGAAAAAATCTAACATTACGATGACAGCGGAACCCAAAAAAATGGTTTTTGGATTGCCGTCAGTAGGTTCGTCGGTGCGTCTGTCCGTCTGTCAGTAATGGTCTCTCCATCCTAAACGGGTTGACCGATTTTCTTCAAATTTGCCTTTTGGCAGATCCCGCTGAAGAAAGAGGATAAACCAAAGACGGCATTTACGGTGCCTGGCCGGCCACTTTACCAGTTTAACGTGATGCCATTTGGTCTATGCAACGCTCCTCAAACCATGTGCAAATTGATGGACAAGGTGATTCCGCATGAGCTAAAAGAGAGGATATTTGTCTATCTGAATGATCTCATAATAGTATCTAGCTCGTTTAAAGACCACGTAGATATGTTAACGCTGGTAGCTATTAAACTCAAAAATGCCGGGTTGACTATTAATGTGCAGAAATCCAAACTCTGTTTCAAAGAGTTGAAATATCTTGGGTATATAGTAGGGAGTGGGTGTTTGAAAACTGACCCCGCTAAAATAGCTGTGGTGAATGATTTTGCTCTGCCTTTTTCTCCCCGCCTTTTAGGCGTTTTGTCAAGGATTTTTCCACCCTTGCTACTCCTCTGACTGACACCCAGGAAAAAGGAAAGAAGTTTGAATTTGATGAAATGGCTATTGCTGCGTTTTACGCCATTAAAACAACGCTAGCCTCTGCGCCTATTCTAACTCATCCTGATTTTTCGAAGGAATTTATAATCCTATGCGATGCATCTGATACTGGTATCGGCTGTGTTTTGTTCCAGCGAGATGAGGAGGGTAATGAACGTCCTATATACTATTACTCGCATAAGCTAAATTCGGCCCAACGAAACTACAGCGTTACGGAGAGGGAGTGCCTTGCGGCTTTTATAGGAGTGCAGAAGGTCAGAGCGCATGTGGAACTGCAATCTTTTAAAATTGTGACCGAGCACTCCAGCCTGAAATGGTTAATGAGTCAGAAGGATCTTAGTGAATACCGCAAAGGATCGCAAAACGTCGTGCCCGAAGCACTGTCTCGCAGTTACGAGATAAATGCTTTGCAGCCAGATGCTGAATCGCCTAATGAATCTTCTGACATATTTCACCTGGATCTGACCGACTCTAGTTTCAACACATTGATTACGATGACAGCGGAACCCAAAAAAAAAATGGTTTTTGGAATGCCGTCCGTAGGTTCATCGGTGCGTCTGTCCGTCTGTCAGTAATGGTCTCTCCAGCCTAAACGGGTTGGCCGATTTGCTTCAAACTTCGTATCTAGGGTTTTTTTTTACTTTAAGCCATTTAAGGGTACCTGCCAATATAAAAATTATACATAACCTCAATTTCTTGAAAACGGCTTTAACGATGTTGACTAAACTCGCAAACTATTTTGTCAAATTGATTAAATTTTAATTCATATACTGTTTACAACAATTCCACAAAATTAGTCTTGGTCCAACTATTCCTAACCGGAATTTTCAGTTATGCCCAATAACGAAAATTCATTATTTTTGTTCTTCGAATTCCGGAATAAACGTTTGCATATTTTCGACATTATTATTCATATTTAGCATCAAAATTCAAAATGAATATTATTGTGTATTTTAGCAAAACTATGCAAATCGTCGTGCACCCACCACTCGTTGTTTATCAATCTCATTTTTTCTTATATTCAATTATAAAAAAATCCTGCTTTCATAAACGTCCTTTATAAACGATTTCCCTATATCAATTCATGCGTGGTACGGATGGTTCTTTTCTTTTATATTAAATCTTTTGATATCAACCGCGTTAGCGTTTCTACCAGCTGTTAACCTCCATCCCCTTCTGCCTCAAATTACTTTTTTTGTTGTTCCTGCTAAAGGAACAAAAAAAAAAAACGTCTGTCTCAAAGGCATTAATGTTTCTCAAGAAATTTGCTCGTTCTTCTATTCGCGTGAACAATTTAATCACAAGCGAACAAAAAACGACATCAAAAGATGTTAAAATTAAAAATCTTCTCAAAAAAAAAAAAAAATAAACAAGATGAATATTGCTTGCCAAAAAAAATAAAAGGACTTTAACCCACCTAACCCTAGGTATACCTCTTACTCTGTATCACTATTTAATCAACGATGACCTACAAGTTGTATTCCAGTGTGCATCTCAATTCATGTCGAAATGCAATTTAAGCGAATGTACTTTCATGTACAAGTGGTAGGGGGATAGTTTAAGGAATTCTCGTGCATCCTGAAAAAAAAGGGATACAAAACGATAACCCATTCGGGGTATATAAAGTTTCATTTCATTTGTAGACCTCTGCATACTCACAAAATGTTGTGTTTATTCAGAACGTTCCGCATGCACGTTGTACTTGAGTCGAAGAAGAAGCAATAGAATGCTGAAATTATTGTTTTCAGGTTTTTTTTTCATTCTTTACTCTGGAGGAATTGCAATTTGGACAGTTTCCAGAAATGTGACAGGTCAAGTGGGCTACCTGCAAATTCTGTTCGGAGCTTGGTATGTGGAATAAAGAATTAGGGTAATTTTTTTGGGAATGGTTGGTTGTATTGTATGATATCTTAAAATATATAAGGAACAAATTTCAATTCATGATTTTTCGTTAGAAAGATCAAACAGACATAGGGCTGCGATATTGGCAAATGAATGTCAAACATTTTAAAAAGATGCCAATATTTTGTGTTTGGAAGCATTATTGATATCTGCATGTATATTTAATGGTTCTAACATTTTTTTAGGCAAATAATTGGATTTCGCAAACATAAGACCGAACCGAACCTCCGTTTCAAACACCAAGCCATCGCGGATGCCAGAGTCTGGACAACTGAAAGCAGCATGCCCGGTCGTAGAGGATAAGAGGCTGCAGTGTCTCAGTTAGAGACTCTCCACGGGTCGGGAACCCGATAAGAAGAAGAAACACAAATGAATGGAAAAGGTGTTTTTGACGACATGTTTCGGCCGTTTATGTCAGATATTTCATTTTATCATAAATGTTGACCTCAATATGGGGGTCAAAAATTTTAACTGAAAATCAGCAAGAAAATTAGCATGATAACGACTGTTGAAAGATGAACAATGAAAAAGTAAATATTGAGACTATCTTTGAATCGAAGCAAAGATAAATTAAAGTATCTCCACAAAACGTGGCGTGAAGTCAATGCAGGGATATGAAGCAACACAACTGCAAGACCCAAATACGTGGGTATGATACTCGATAGCAAGCCAGACTGGAATTTTAATATCAATGAAAGTGTAAAGAAAGATAACATTGCACTATACAGCTGCAGTAGAATCTGCGGTAGCAATATGGGTCCCTCCCCGAAGGCCACAAAATGATTAAACATGACTGTTGTCAGACCAGTACTAACTTGTGCCTAGTCTGGTGAAATGCCATGAAAAAGTCGAAGCATATGATTGCACTTACAAAGGTACAAAGAACAGCATGTCTACTCATAACAGAAGCCATGCGTACCCGTCCCACAGTAGGTTTGGAAACAATAATCAACCTTGCACCAATTGAACTGCAGATCAATGACACAGCAGCGTAAAGCGTATCACGTCTCACAGAGGCGTGTGACCTATGTATCAAACCCGTTGGTCATAGCACAATATTGAAACTAGTAGCATACGAGAATGGGGTATCTGGCTACACTATCCCATACCACGACTTTGATATTAAATACTTAATCAGAATACCAAGTAGAGACGAATGGTCGTCAAACAATGTGGTATCTAGGAAATAGCAATTTACAATGATGGGTCTAGAATGAAAATCGGAGTGGGCTCTGCGGTCTGCTTCGATGAAATCGGGTTAACCACATCCCTTCGACTAACAAACAGCTCGTACAGTGTATTCCAAGCAGATATCCTATACATACTCGAAGCTGTCGAATCGGCTAGAGTGTTAGACATATCACAAGAGGATATTTCCATCTATGTAGATAGTCAAGCCATCATAAAGATCTGGCATCTAACATAATAAAATCACGAGTAGTTGGATGATGTTCTTGTAACCAGAATAAAGTAAAGGGTTTTTCAACAGGTCGACAGGGACAGCAAACGACGCCATATTTCTTGCCGCTCTTTTGACATTTCTCTTCAGTAAGGTTTGCCATTTCATGATGGAAAGATATACGAGCCAACAACGAGTCAAAATTATTAAAATTTACTACCGAAATTCGGAGTCAGTGGCCTCAACGTTAAGAGCGCTACGTCCAATTTATGGTCCATAATCGTCCTAGCAGATTAACAATTGAGCGTCTAGTGGAAAAATTTGAATCCACAGGCATAGTACAAAATGTTCCCATGCCAGTGAGACAGAGAAGTGCCCGTAGTGTCGAGAATATTGCTGCCGCTGAGGCTTCAGTTGAATAAAGCCCAAATGTATCTCTCACACGTCGTTCACACCGAAGCCGCTTGACCACCAGAAGCGTCGTATTTTCGTGAATTGGGCTGAGCAACAACTTGAAAATGATTCGGATTTTCATCGAAAAATCATCTTCAGGGATGAGGCTCATTTCTGGCTGAATGGCTTCGTCAATAAACAATATATGCGGTATTGGTTATGCAGCAATCCACACGTACTCCATGAGTCATCATTGCATCCCAAAAAAATTACCAAATTTAATTATTAAATTAAATTTGGTGTGGTTTATGGGCCGGCACGTTACTGTGAATGGGAATCGCTACCGTTCAATGATATCCGAATATTTTTGACCCCAATTGGATGATATGGACTTGGAGGACATGTGGTTTCAACAGGACAGCGCCATAAGCCACACAGCGAATGTCACAAGCAATTTTTTGGAAACCAAGTTTGGAGAACGTGTTATCTCACGAAATGGTCGAGTCGCTTGGCCCCTCGGTCGTGCGATTTGACGCCGTTAGACTATTTCCTGTAGGGCTACGTCAAGTCAATGGTCTATGCCAACAAGCCAGCGACGATTGATGAACTTCGTACGAATATCGAACGTGAAATTGCTGCAGTATCGGCCGATTTATGCTTGAAAACCGTCGAAAAGTGGGTTCAGCGTCTGGACTTCTGCAAGCGTGCCCGTGGTCGCCATGCAAAAGAAATAGAAATCCATACATAATGGCATCGAACGTACTTTCACAGGAATAAATAATTTCATTGATATCCAAAACAGTTTTTGTTTTATTTAAAAAAACTTTTGTAGCGCTCTTATTGAAAAACCCGATACAAATTATCTGTGCAGGACATAATAATATTCAAGGGAATGAAAGAGCAAATTTCCTTAAGTGATAGAAGGGTTATCTCCTATTTCTTTAAAAAAAAAAAGAGAAAATATCTACACACATACAAATGAATAGAGCGTCTACTTCTATAGCGGTGAGAGTGATAACAGGTAGTAGTTGGATAGTTGGATAGTAGTAATAAAATCAAACTGACTGACACACATCAAGTATGCATCAAATGCGGAGGAGGAGATCACTCACCTACTAGTCACTGCCCCGCGGTCTGCAACAGCCGCGCCGTAACAAACTCCTTGGTAGCTTCTACTACGATGACTTGACGGAGCTAGCAACAATCCTTATAGCACATATCATCCAATTCTGCTGTAAATCGGGATGGACCAACTATCTCTTTGAAGCTAATAGAACAGCGCAAACCACATTTATTATTATTTTTAACTCTAGCAAAACATTATTTTTTTAGTAACAAATTCTTCAACATAAGGTATCGCTATTGGCCATAGGGCGATCAAAGTCCATCAAATCTAACCGAACCTTGAACAACTCCACTTTCGCTAAAAATAAAACTGTTTGCTGTCATAAGATTTTTATAATTGAAGTGAAAAACTGGAAGTATAATTTTATCAAAGCTCCTACGCTTAAGTTTCTCTGAGAAGATTTTGTTATTTTTTGCATCTAATAGAATATTATGGACAACTACAATTCCAAAATTTTTAGGAACGAATTTAAGTAAGTAGATTTATTAAATTCGTTCACACTAACATACCTATGAAATTTAATAAAAATCGTTTGAGGCGTTTTCGAAAAAAATAACATCGTTCAAAAATCTTGACTGTAAACATCTGTTATTGTGTTATTGTTAACGTTATCTATCCTTAATAATATAATGAGATAAATCTAAGTAATATTTATCTGCACAAATTGCTCCATCTCATCGTGAGACGTTATTATTTTTAGCAAAAAAACTGTTATATCAGAGTTTTAACAAGCACAAAATAAAAAAAAAATATTTATATTTATTACTTTTCGAAAAAGGCAATTTGATAATGTTCCGTTATTCGACCTTTTGACAAAGAAAAAATTGGTGTGCGGATAAGTTTCTAATTGTAACTCAATTTTTGATAAATCATATGATTTATGAATTACCGTTATAAATGTATTTTGTTTGCTATTTTTCTGTATAAGAAAATTTCTAAAAGAAATCAAAAACAAGATAATAAAAAAGCATCAGATATTTGCTCCGATTATTGCTTTTTTGGACAACAGTACGACATACATTGCCTGTGGAATTAGTGCGATTTGACGCCCTTATATTTTATACTAGGCTCTAAATCTCAAATCACAAGCCTGCAACAATCGCTGATTATTAGGAAAACGAAACGTCTTATTGACGAGATTATAGGCAACTGATGTGCTGACTTAGAGGCTAGTTACATCAATTAGGAAAACAGATCGGAAAATTAGGAACTTGACATTTGGAACGTGCATTTGATGTGAATTTATTAAGATTTCATCATTTATAAGTTCCATTTTGAGTCTAATTAGTAGACACATACGTCTCGATTTTTATGACTCCCTTCTAAAATTGAAGCAAAGCATTTTTTTTAATCAAGAAAGGTATAAAATGTGGTCTCAAAAACCGTTCTCTATATACCTTCAAAAATGCATTACCATTTCTGTATAACCCAGTATATTACTAATATGCTGTTTATCAAAAACCACTTGCACTTGAACTATTTTAAACCCTCACCCGTTTGACTAAATGACTAAATTCTTCTTTCGACAACTTACACCGTAAATATCAAAACCAAAAACTTGACCATTACGATTCAGTTGAAGTACTTTGTATCCACTTTCAAAGCTATGCATACCTTCTCATGTCAATTGCATACCATTTTCTTCTGTGCAAACACTTTATAATTTCCCAGGAAAAAAGGCTTACTTGGGGTAAATTCCACAGCATGAATTTATTTTTCGCTCACCCCATGGCCGGTACACCAACACCGACCACATGCAGCCGCAGTTGAGAACCTAGTCTAGTTATCATTTTTTTTCTATTGTCCTCCTCAAAAGGATAATGACAACAACAATATTTGTTTTCATATTAAGCGGATAGTTGAGAGTTTCAACGGAAATGCACTCGAGGCAATTTTTCTACTCATATGTGGAGGACCCATTCAATGACAACGAGAGTAACGACAGCGGTCGGAAGGGAAGTCCACTTCTCCAGTTTTGTTCTGAATTACCCTTTTGTGAACTTCAGCATGAGTGCAGGCAGTTACCTCGTCCTTTGAAAATACCCTTTCATACCTTTATGTATGATGGAGCGAAAAAAAAAATCCAACACACACCCTTCTACTCCTTTCGAACGCGCATTGTTTGCGGGTGGATGGCAATTGCTGGTGTCCTAGCCACCGAGCGCACAATGCTTTCTGTTTGTTCGGTAATTCTCTAACGCTAACCGAATGCACGTGTCCTAGCATGAAGCATTTAATTGTCTGCAATTAAATATTGCAGGGGGGCTTGGCTTTGATGTGAATACCCTCCTCTTGGAATGGCCCAGTAAGGATATGTGCAATTTCTCAAAATTGCCTTAGCATTATGTGGGGGCCGATTCGACTTGTGGAACTTATGCCAGGAACTTATTAAGTAATAGAAATAATTTTGTTGGGAAATGCAGGTAATAGCCTTTATTGCATTAAAGCTGTTTGATGAAGGATTTATGGAAGGTGTGTTTGGGTTTAGGCCATACAAATGTGATTTTTATCGATCTCTATGCATGTGAGGTTTGCTTGAGGTTAATGCGGAAGGAATAGGTTGGGTGCTTTTTCAAGGTAAATCGAAAGAGGTAAGTTGATTCATCAATGATGTTAATCCGTTTGGATAATCTGTTAGAAGCGTTTGTTCTTGAACGAACATGATTAGGCCGTTTGAAGAATGTCTTGGCGTAGCTTATGAATTCCTAGAATTTTTATTTGATTTCGTGAGATTTGTAACAAATTTTACATCACGATGATTAAGAAGTCTGAGGAATTGATTTCAAAATTATGTCGGTCTGTGCATCCAACTGGATGCTATAAGCCTTGGTATTCGAAATTCTAGTTACAATACCTTCAAGAGTTTTTAAATTTGTTTTGTATAACTTTCCAGGAATTTCCCTGAGATGATGCTTGATGACATTCATTGAAATTGGTATTGAATTGACAATATTGATATAAAACCAACAGCATCTGTCATATAAATGTTTTGGTAATAAAAGCAGACAAGAAGCAAGTAGGTAGACCCAGTCGAGCACTGACCACTCGTTTTATAGGTTGTAGAATTCAATAATGTAACCATATGAGGGAACAGTGGCATGGCGGTTGGTCTTGGTACAATAAACTCCCGGCAGAAGGTCGAGATTCTTTCAAAAGTAGCAACACCAATTAGAGTATTTCACAACCCCTGCTTTTGCTATAATCTGACAAATCAGTCTCGTAGTACCAATTCTCATGGAAACCATATTTAAACTAATTGAAGTAATCCTATAGTTAGAATTATCTAAGGAGTACACACTTCAGTGTTAGGGACAAATGGTCATTAAACGAAAGTAAACGACGCACGGTGTGAACATTGGAGTGCAATCTGGAACACAATATGAAAAGATGGAAAAGATAGCTAAGCTAGGCGTCAAATAAAAGGTATTTAGACGCCGAAAACGTTGGCTATGTATAATTAGAACAAAGTGTAAACTTTGTTTTTAGAACACGAATTCGTTGCAGAAAACAAGGAAAACAAGACAATCCAGCTATAGTATCATAACCGATAGCTACAGAGTCTATCATGTATATTGCACCCATTCAACAAAAAATAAATCCCTAATATTTAGTCCATGGACCCTCTGAACTGCGCCAACTACATAAATCTCAATATCGCCTACAAGATCCTATCTGCCCTACTATGTGAACGCTTGAAACTGTTTACCATCAACCTGATAGCGATTATCAGTGTGGATTCAGCAGATAGAAAAGGATACGGCAAAAATTAGCTAGCAGTAAATGAGGTTAAAAACAAGATTATGCTGTCAACAAGAAAGGACACACAACATCGACGAATTGGACAGAACGTCACTATTGACAGATATAACTTTGAGGTAGTACGGGACTCTGTCTACCTCGGCTCCGCTATTAACTCTGACAACAAAATTTCGTCAACAATTAAACGAAGAATTACTCTTGCCAAGTGCTGTTTTGTGTCTTCGGGCTACGTAGGCAATTCAGTAGTAAACCCGCACTCAAACTACAAAGGAGTTCCTCTACAAGACCAAGATCATCCCAGTTCTATGCTCTACGGCGTTGAAGCATGAACCGTATCCAAAGTGGGTGAAGAAATACTTGCTTGATTTATAAGAATAATTCTTCGGTCCCGTTTGCGTTGACGGGCTATGGTGACGACCATTTAACCAAGAACTATACGAGCTGTACGGCGACATATCCCTGGTAAAAAAAAACTCCACATTGGACGTTTAAGTTGGCTTGGACATGTAGAATGAATGGAAACCAATACTCCGTATCGCAGAGTCTTCGAATTCTAGCCAGACGTGCGACGCAGTAGAGGAAGCCTTAAGTGGAACACACAAGTAATTAGAAACTGATCTCAACCAACAAGAACACGCATTTGAGCAGAAATATTGGCAATATAGAGTTCCATATATTGAACCCATTCAATGTTGTTGGCTTAAACTAACGTCTTAGCGTAACCACGTAAAAAAAATCAAACGGCGCGAGTTCAGTCACATTAGCAAAGTTACGTAATAACCGAACTTTCCCTTCAATAGATCAATTGTTGGATTTGATTTTTGTTATATGGCACCATGTTGTTGGAATCACATATCACTGATTTAATCACATTCAATCCTAGCCCAAAAATATCATAAAAAATGCCACAGTCATGCAATCTATTATGAATATCATGAGTGTAATATCAATCGACGGAAAAATACGGTTCAATTGTTTTCCAATAACGCATATTTAGCCCCAAACAAAGCTTCTTCCTTCGTTTGTGTGTGATACTTTAGCCAACGAGTATGGAACCTCCTATTTAACGACGAATCCAAATAGTAAATTTAAGAAGCTTCTCATGACAAATTTTCGTAGGTGTTGCCAGTTTCGGGATTTGAACCCCGCGCTTAGTCGTCCAACGCAATAATCACTGCTAGTTGTCAAAGCCAAAATTAATTTCATCGCTGAAGATGATTTTTGGATGAAATTTATATTTTTCTTCAGGCTTTTGCAGATCATAATCGGAGAAGTTTCGAATGATCAAAAGGCTTCAGATCCTGAGGTGATATGACATTGAAAGAATGTAGACAATAATTTCAAAATGCTTTGGAAAATTTTCAAATCGACTAATATGGTTGGCTTTGAACTGAATCAGCTACGGCTGTAATATTCTCGGTACCTCGACAGTTATCATGTTTAACTGCCACAGGAACACAAAAATATGAATATGGGACTTAAATTTACCCATTAAAGCACGGCCAGCCTGAATGGACCGAGAATTGGAGTAATAGCTCTAACAGTTGCGACCACCGAATTAGAATTTCAGTAGTAATTTCAAAAAAAGTTAATACGCCATGAAATAAATATTAACATGGTTTAACATTAATAGATCAAACAGCAAGTTTCAGGTAATTCTCCCTAAAGTAACGACAGCGTTTTAAAACGATATCTTCATTGCTTAAGGCAGGGCACTGATTAAAAGGTACTATTTCTGTTGCCATAAGTGAAGACGACTTAACTGAAAAAAAATATTCAGTCCACAGATTGAAAGATAACATGGCTCTAGTTCCTTGTAAAGTCAACTCAATACAAAACTGAATGTGTGTCTTTGTGTTTCCTAATCTTTGTAATGAAATTGATTATGTCGATACATTGTAATTCACGAAAGTAACACAATTAAAATCCAACTCCTCCACCTCTTTTACGAACGTATCGCATCAGCATTGTCCTTGAAATAAAAGACGAACAACTACACCTCAAGCATTACACAAACACATCACAGCAGGAAATTAATTCCAAGCAAATTCGAAACAATAGACGTTGTAACGCCACCGGCACACTTTCAAAATCCTTCACATTCCCATTTACAAGTTTCAAATAACAGTGATTAGCTCTTACAGTTAGATTCCTCCTCTGGCATCTATAGACCTCCTTTCATCTCTTGTATTGGAGAACAATCCAAAAAAGAAAAAATTCCTTTCTCAGAAATCGTCGAACCCTAAACAAATCAATCGCCAAATGGCAGATCAAAACTCGTGCAGTAATTATTTCTATAACGGACTTTAATATATATGTATGTGGGAGTGTGTGTACCCTCAGGACGACACATGTCTCTGGATATCGGCAGCCTGTGATTTTCATCTCACCGAAATCCCAACTTAATATCACATAATTGGTCCAACAAATGGACAACATCTCAAGGAGACAATAACGTTTGTATGCGTTGGCATTAGTCCAAAGGCGATAACTATACGAAGCACATACACACTCATACCACTTTGGGAAGCGATGCATTGTGTATTGAATTCGGTATTAGTTTCGGATTTTGGGAATGCTATTACAAAGGATTACATTGCGACCGAAGGAAGATATTCAAATGGTTTCCTTTAATTACATTACCATTGGTAGCAATGATACTACGTGGGATCGGGCTTAAAAATTAAATTTAACCAAAAAAAAAGAAGAGATTATCCCCTTTAAGGATACCCGTGGCACCAACACCAACACCATTATCATCATCATCCTCATTGCCATCGTATAACTGCAGCTAATATACATTCTATACACATATCGTCACCCTCGTAGAAGAGTCTGACCGCAACACCACTTAACTTCCACATGACAGACTGAAGAAGGCGAAAGATCCTTTCGGGAGTCTATCCTTGTGTGTTCCTCTGGAACGTAAATTCACTGAAGCTTAAGTGCAAAAGTCCAAGTTAATTCAAATCTTTGTTTAATTGCCAAAAGGATGATAATGGATATGCGAAGAAATATACCCCACATACACATACGCACGAGTGGGTGACTCATGTGGGATGGGAAAAAGAAGGCGAAACATTATAATTGTTTCAAGGCTGGGTGGGTTGGAAAATAGGACGTTTTGGTGCATAGTGGTATGGCCTATAAAACATAAACCCCACCAAAGAGGCTAGGGGGAAACAAAGAAGGTCCCTAGCCGGCTCCGCACCGCTTCATCATTATTCACACATTAACGCTTCAATCACAAATGTGGAATTCCCAACAAAGGAGCATAAAAGAGATCCATGGAAAGCATATTCCACCGTGCGGTATAGAACGCAGGATGGAGATAATAATGTGGTCGCCTCATACTGCCGTTTTGGCTTTTGTTGTAGGTACAGGTGTTGTATATTCTGCGGCAATACGACGCACACACAGAATGTGCGCCTGGTTAATATAACTTTGGGCGCATTGTGGTGTGGTGTTGATTGCGTTTTCCTTTCTGTGTGTATGTGTGTGTGTGTTTATGAGTTTGGAGCGCGCGCGAATGAGGTTTCCGCATTATCAAATTCTCTTTTGCGCTAAATTATTACCATTTTGTTGATCTTTTTTTTCGTATGTGTGTGTATAATTTGGTCCTTTGGTCACGTATTACACCGGACTATAGCCTTAATGCGTTTTTAATCGGTTGGTTTTGCAATTAAATTTTGTGCACACTTAACATTTTTTACACAATAGAGGATAATGCAAAACAGGTAGATGAGTGCAAATCAAGGATTATAGTCCAAAACACAACAAGTTAAGGATTCATTTTGGGAGATTATATACAAGGTTATTTTTTTGCGCATGTAGATACTTGGGAATACACAATTGCTTGAAGATATTATGGACAAAAAAAAATTTAGAAGGACAAATTAATTTTCTGCGCAACGGATAAATCCTCTCGTTATAGCATAATAATAAGTCCCATAACGAACATATAAGCTGTAATCAGAAAGCTTTAAGATTAGATACAATTTTGAGTGTTAGCAATCATTTACGAGATAATCCAGTGGATGTTATGATAGACGTTGTTTTTCTTTTTTAGTATGTCCTTGCAATCAATTTTAAGAAATGTTTTGTTGTGTTGTAGATTGAAATGAAGTTCTCAGTTTGATTTGATTTTATTGACGTTGTTGTCAAATTAAGGAATTCATCAATCTATATATTTCTTGTCTAATGCTTAATGCCTTTAAAAGTTAATGAGTATCAGCTAATAGTTCATTTACTTTATTCCTGCAGTTCTTTTCCTTGCATTTTTCAGAAAAGCAACCTTGTGAGAGGCATACGTCTTCTTCAATATGAGAGGGGATCTATATGGCTTCAACCTTCAAGTTAGGTTTAGGTATACTGCTCATAGTAGAAAGAGACGAAGTACAGAGACGAATTCCAAAAGTGTTAGGAAATCGAAAACCTAGTTCTTACTAGTAAGCAAAGTGATGCAGTTTTCAGTTATGTCTTTATAGACAAAGTATCTACTTGTGAAAAAAACCGAACTCGAGAGTTTTTATTAATCCTAACATTACTATTATGGAGAAGTAAAAAAAAGTGGATCTGTCCATTCTGTTTTTCTACAGTCTGTCAATCTGCTAGTCTGTCGGTTTGTCGGTATGTTGATCAGGTAGCCTTAATGCCTCCAAACTGAATTTTAAATTTTATTTATAACGGTCACAGTCTCACAGTTTTCCATAAAATTTATTATAAAGAGCTTGTATAATCACATATCAACAAAATGATTGTATTTTTAGTTGTATCGTCCGTATTATCGATATTCATCTGATATAATATAAAAATAACCCTAGGGCAATTATATTAAAGCAGTTCAAAGTCAGTCACCCAAGTAGCAAGGAGCGTAAATCCACCATTTCTAACCAGCGACGCCTTGAACCACCGAAAAGCATTAATGAAGCTATAAAGTTCATTCAGAGACTTCCAGAAAAGTTCTTCTAGATCGTGAAAGAAGTATACTCCCAAGGGCTTGTGTCTTAATTGTTTTGATTCTCTTGATGTGTTGAATTAGTTTAAGTTCCTACAGCTGATGAGAACTGTCATGGCGTTCGCAATGGTTTCTGAATAGCGAGTGGAAATTATGTAGGGATTCGTAACCTAATATCTGATGCCATGTAAAAACTGTAAATCAGGTACGTCCAATTATTTGATTTTAATCTTTGCAATACAGAAATTAGTTTATTTCATCTGGACAGCTTAAGACTAACTCCTTTCAGACTTTACTTAGCTTTACAATTGCAAGCATGCCAAGTACCAACAAATTCAAGTAAGATCCAGAATTCGGAACCAAAATGTAGATGCAAGGACTGAAACAGTGACAAAGGATTTTCATGGAATGCTGCCTTCTACGCTAACACATCATCTACATTGGCCATTTGAATACGGTTTCAGTTTCCTCGTATGGATGAGGATGGGTGTATGATAATTGAAGATATAGTGACCTGCGATTATACTCACAAGTGTTATAAGAGATTTTCTATTATTTTTATTCAATTTATTGGCCTAAGTTTCCTAGTTATAACAAATGTATGTAGCTTGATCCACCCTACGTCTACAATTACAATTTTGGCGCTAGAGACTTGCGAAAACCTGGGGCATAGCTTTTTCTTATAAACATGCATGTTTGCGTTATTATAGTTTCGTGTGCGCTTGTATAGCAATGAGCTTAAATAGGCTAGTCGATTTGAAACTCTCGCAATTTGACACCATGTTTGATGTTGAACTGCTGCTCCATTTTTAAGTTCTTTTTATGTAACTTATGCTTTGATGGTATAAGTAAATCCAGATGGATCTTCATTTTTCTGTTTTACATTGCTTCAGCTGAAGTGTTGCTTTCGAGTAATTGTGCATTTGGAGTTGACCTAAAGCACTGAAGAAACTGTTGCACAGCATTTGATATTATATCCTACCCAATTAATTTATTCATTCTTCGAATGTGTTGAATTTCGCATCTTTTGCAAAATTCTCTAAATTTACTGGATTTGAACTAAATACCGTTTTCCGATACAATGATATCAGGCATATCAAATATAGCGAAGACTTCTCTTAAAACTGCAATGGTTGCTTACGTTTTGTTGGACGGCATGTAGAAAACATGTTGCCACTTGGAGTAAGCGTCTCCAATGATGAAAGAAATCAGATTTTGAAACGAGCCAGCAAAATCAATATGAATTCGGGACCATAGTTTTGGATTTAGTGAGGCTGCTGCACAAGTTGAACACTCTCAAATAACCTGCGCTTTGTCTTTGTCAATAATAGTAGATATAGCTTTGTGCCAATGCCTTCATACGTACTCTGCTATGTGAAGTTGCTTTAAAACGTTTTCCTGTAAAATGGAAGGTATAATAACTTTGTTTAGAGGCATGACATAACCTCTTGTTTTGCTTAGACACTCTCGTCTATTATAAAATAGCTTTAAGTCTCCATCAACTATTTTAAAATGACATGAAGACCGTATGAAGTGAAGAATTTTGATTAATACGGGATCCATATTGAAATCGCAATCAATTAGTTTGCAATATAGAAATTGTCTAACAACTTTACATAACGCTCGATACGATAATTTCTCGCTCCCACATCGCAGCCCATATGGTAACTTAAAGCAAATGAATGGTTATCTGATGCTTGCGTTTCGGATATTTAGTAAAAAAAATAAAAAAGTATCGAACAAAACACTGGCATATTGGGACACACTTAATTTTTCGGGGATTATTTTTAAAGGATGAAATAAAGTATTAAATGATTTTCAGAGCGTATTGCTTTTTCCAAATGAATATTAAAGCGATCGTCCTTATTAATTTGTTTTCTGATGAAAATGTTGACTGAAAATCAAATAAAATATTCATCAAAAATATAACAAAAGGGTTCTTCGAAATACGTACGAAAAATTCGTATGACAATACATTGTCAGACTATCCTTACCCTTAATTACAAAACCCTAGAGATTACCAATGTTTCCAAGAATACGTTTGATGAAATTCGTTTATTCGCTAATTCGCTTTAAAAACGCGACTCAGTTATGAGATATTCAGATAATCTGATAATTTCCTTATAACTATCGTTTCGGATTATCCGGATTTACTTTCTCCCAAAAATCCTACTAATGTAACCCTCAACAAACATAAAATTGCTCGCCTAACATAATGTTTCACATTTAATTACTATTAATTGGTGGTTTTGATTGATTTTTAATAGTTAACATCACTTAGTATTTTTTTTATAATTTTAAACCGCACAAAACCTTTGTCAATATTTAATTTATTATTTCCATAAAATCCCCAATAAAATTATGGATAATCTACATTATTTATTATCACCTAATTGGATATTCATTATTAAGAGAAATTACTAAATTAATCTAGATGAATAAAAAGATATTCATTAATAAATATTTATAACACATTAAAGGCAACACAGAGCCGTAACCGCGTCATGCCACAATGTGGCATTGATTTAAATTCTAAACTAATGAACTTTTAAAATCTAACCTGGATTTTCAGTAATCCCTAATAATATTAATTAACATAATCTATGCTTGCACAAATTACCAAAAAAATAATCCGTCGGTTGATTTCCAACAAATAGCTGAGTACTTACCAGTAATGTCGTATTACACATGATGGGGATTACTTCGGGATTAGCGTAGATATTTAGACTTTGTAAAATGAACTGTTTTGGGGAATAAAAAAAGTAAAAATAATGAATGAATAAGTTTCAATTAATTAGTGCAGGTGAATTAACCGGTGGTACGCCGCACAGATAACAGTTGTTTGCCATTGAATGAGTATAACTATGCCTCCAAACTGAATTTTAAATTTTATTTATAACGGTCACAGTCTCACAGTTTTCCATAAAATTTATTATAAAGAGCTTGTATAATCACATATCAACAAAATGATTGTATTTTTAGTTGTATCGTCCGTATTATCGATATTCATCTGATATAATATAAAAATAACCCTAGGGCAATTATATTAAAGCAGTTCAAAGTCAGTCACCCAAGTAGCAAGGAGCGTAAATCCACCATTTCTAACCAGCGACGCCTTGAACCACCGAAAAGCATTAATGAAGCTATAAAGTTCATTCAGAGACTTCCAGAAAAGTTCTTCTAGATCGTGAAAGAAGTATACTCCCAAGGGCTTGTGTCTTAATTGTTTTGATTCTCTTGATGTGTTGAATTAGTTTAAGTTCCTACAGCTGATGAGAACTGTCATGGCGTTCGCAATGGTTTCTGAATAGCGAGTGGAAATTATGTAGGGATTCGTAACCTAATATCTGATGCCATGTAAAAACTGTAAATCAGGTACGTCCAATTATTTGATTTTAATCTTTGCAATACAGAAATTAGTTTATTTCATCTGGACAGCTTAAGACTAACTCCTTTCAGACTTTACTTAGCTTTACAATTGCAAGCATGCCAAGTACCAACAAATTCAAGTAAGATCCAGAATTCGGAACCAAAATGTAGATGCAAGGACTGAAACAGTGACAAAGGATTTTCATGGAATGCTGCCTTCTACGCTAACACATCATCTACATTGGCCATTTGAATACGGTTTCAGTTTCCTCGTATGGATGAGGATGGGTGTATGATAATTGAAGATATAGTGACCTGCGATTATACTCACAAGTGTTATAAGAGATTTTCTATTATTTTTATTCAATTTATTGGCCTAAGTTTCCTAGTTATAACAAATGTATGTAGCTTGATCCACCCTACGTCTACAATTACAATTTTGGCGCTAGAGACTTGCGAAAACCTGGGGCATAGCTTTTTCTTATAAACATGCATGTTTGCGTTATTATAGTTTCGTGTGCGCTTGTATAGCAATGAGCTTAAATAGGCTAGTCGATTTGAAACTCTCGCAATTTGACACCATGTTTGATGTTGAACTGCTGCTCCATTTTTAAGTTCTTTTTATGTAACTTATGCTTTGATGGTATAAGTAAATCCAGATGGATCTTCATTTTTCTGTTTTACATTGCTTCAGCTGAAGTGTTGCTTTCGAGTAATTGTGCATTTGGAGTTGACCTAAAGCACTGAAGAAACTGTTGCACAGCATTTGATATTATATCCTACCCAATTAATTTATTCATTCTTCGAATGTGTTGAATTTCGCATCTTTTGCAAAATTCTCTAAATTTACTGGATTTGAACTAAATACCGTTTTCCGATACAATGATATCAGGCATATCAAATATAGCGAAGACTTCTCTTAAAACTGCAATGGTTGCTTACGTTTTGTTGGACGGCATGTAGAAAACATGTTGCCACTTGGAGTAAGCGTCTCCAATGATGAAAGAAATCAGATTTTGAAACGAGCCAGCAAAATCAATATGAATTCGGGACCATAGTTTTGGATTTAGTGAGGCTGCTGCACAAGTTGAACACTCTCAAATAACCTGCGCTTTGTCTTTGTCAATAATAGTAGATATAGCTTTGTGCCAATGCCTTCATACGTACTCTGCTATGTGAAGTTGCTTTAAAACGTTTTCCTGTAAAATGGAAGGTATAATAACTTTGTTTAGAGGCATGACATAACCTCTTGTTTTGCTTAGACACTCTCGTCTATTATAAAATAGCTTTAAGTCTCCATCAACTATTTTAAAATGACATGAAGACCGTATGAAGTGAAGAATTTTGATTAATACGGGATCCATATTGAAATCGCAATCAATTAGTTTGCAATATAGAAATTGTCTAACAACTTTACATAACGCTCGATACGATAATTTCTCGCTCCCACATCGCAGCCCATATGGTAACTTAAAGCAAATGAATGGTTATCTGATGCTTGCGTTTCGGATATTTAGTAAAAAAAATAAAAAAGTATCGAACAAAACACTGGCATATTGGGACACACTTAATTTTTCGGGGATTATTTTTAAAGGATGAAATAAAGTATTAAATGATTTTCAGAGCGTATTGCTTTTTCCAAATGAATATTAAAGCGATCGTCCTTATTAATTTGTTTTCTGATGAAAATGTTGACTGAAAATCAAATAAAATATTCATCAAAAATATAACAAAAGGGTTCTTCGAAATACGTACGAAAAATTCGTATGACAATACATTGTCAGACTATCCTTACCCTTAATTACAAAACCCTAGAGATTACCAATGTTTCCAAGAATACGTTTGATGAAATTCGTTTATTCGCTAATTCGCTTTAAAAACGCGACTCAGTTATGAGATATTCAGATAATCTGATAATTTCCTTATAACTATCGTTTCGGATTATCCGGATTTACTTTCTCCCAAAAATCCTACTAATGTAACCCTCAACAAACATAAAATTGCTCGCCTAACATAATGTTTCACATTTAATTACTATTAATTGGTGGTTTTGATTGATTTTTAATAGTTAACATCACTTAGTATTTTTTTTATAATTTTAAACCGCACAAAACCTTTGTCAATATTTAATTTATTATTTCCATAAAATCCCCAATAAAATTATGGATAATCTACATTATTTATTATCACCTAATTGGATATTCATTATTAAGAGAAATTACTAAATTAATCTAGATGAATAAAAAGATATTCATTAATAAATATTTATAACACATTAAAGGCAACACAGAGCCGTAACCGCGTCATGCCACAATGTGGCATTGATTTAAATTCTAAACTAATGAACTTTTAAAATCTAACCTGGATTTTCAGTAATCCCTAATAATATTAATTAACATAATCTATGCTTGCACAAATTACCAAAAAAATAATCCGTCGGTTGATTTCCAACAAATAGCTGAGTACTTACCAGTAATGTTGTATTACACATGATGGGGATTACTTCGGGATTAGCGTAGATGTTTAGACTTTGTAAAATGAACTGTTTTGGGGAATAAAAAAAAGTAAAAATAATGAATGAATAAGTTTCAATTAAATAGTGCAGGTGAATTAACCGGTGGTACGCCGCACAGATAACAGTTGTTTGCCATTGAATGAGTATAACTATGCAACCTCAGTTTTATAGATACTAATAGTAAACAGAGTAGGTTTGTTTTTTTATTTACCACTAAACCATTTATATTCTTCAGCGTATAATATATCCTTTCTAGTATCTTTGAATATGCAACTTTTAGTTTACTTGTATAGATTCTTAAGATAAAATTAGGCGTCTGCCTTAACCTATAAAAGTATGAACTCTTAAAATAAAATTTAAAGAAGAATCTCATAAGTGAATTATTTATGTCAATGCAGATTTTAGAAACATATCTAAATGATATCACTATTGATCATAATTGGGAGATCCTTTAACAACTTAAAATAAACGCTGGCTGACTTTCTTGATATGAACACATTTATGTACTCATATAGGCATATTTTCAAACAAACAGGGTGTAGGCAATGAACAGATCATATAGTACGTAAGTTATATTTTTGGCACAAAGAATGGGGCCAACGCTTCAATTCCGATTCCACAGGGCGGAAAGCTTCTCATGGCAGTTTTATACAGCTTTATACCAAATCCGAACGGCTGATAAGTTTTTCTTGACAGTAACTGTGAAAGCATTTTGATGTTACTAAGACTAGGGATTGAAACCAGACCTTTTTTGTTGTCATTTTCTAAACTTACTTACTTACTTAAGTGGCGCTACAGTCCGGGATGAACCTGGGCCTCAACCAACATGCCTTTCCAATTAGCCCGGTCCTTAGCTAACTGCCTCCAGTTGCGCACTCCAAGTTGGTTCAGGTCGGTTTCTACTTGTGCGCGCCACTTAAGCGAGGTCTTCCTCTACTGCGTCCGACGTCTGGCTGGGAATCGAAGACTCTGCGAGCCCGAGTATTGGTGTCCATTCGTTCTACATGTCCTAGCCATCTTAAATGTCCAGTGCGGAGTTTTTTGACTAGGGGTATGTCGCTGTACAGCTCGTATAGTTCGTGGTTGAATCTTCGTCTCCATAGCCCGTCTACGCTAACGGGACCGAAGATTTTTCTCTCGAATCGACCAAGGATTTCTTCATCCGCTTTTGGTACGGCGCCGTAGAGCAGGACTGGGATAGTAAGGGTCTTATACAGGATCTCCTTAGTAGTTCGAGTGAGGGCTTTACAACTAAATTGCCTTCTTAGCCCGAAGAAACAGCGGTTGGTAATTCTTCGTTCGATTTCTGACAAGATGTTGTTGTCAGAGTTAATAGCGGAGCCGAGGTAGACAAAGTCCCGTACTACCTCAATGTAATATCTGTCAATGGTGACGTTCTGTCCAATTCAACGATGTTGTGTGTCCTTTCGTGTTGCAGCATATCCTTAGTCTTACCCTCATTTACTGCTAAACCCATTTTTGCCTCTATACTAGCAAACGTGGCTATGACATCACGTTGAGTCCTACCAATGATGTCAATATCGTCGGCGTATGCTAGTAGTTGCACCGATTTTTGGAAAATTGTTCCTCTGGTGTTGGCAGCGCATTACCTTGCCCAAATCCTTTTTTGGTATCGAATGTGTCGGTGAGGTCGTTTCCGACGCTGATGGTTTGGACGGTATACCCAAACTAGACATGGCTCTGTATAGTTCGTCTCAAAAAATGCTGTCGTATGCGGCTTTGAAATCGATAAATAGGTGGTGTGTATCGATTTGGACTTCTTGGGTTTTTTTCAGGATTTGCCGAAGTGTGAAAATTTAATCGGTTGGCCTAAAACCACACTGATAAGGGCCGATCAGGTTGTTGGTAAACGGTTTCAGGCGTTCACATATTATGGCAGATAGGATCTTGTAGGCGATGTCTGTTACAAATTGATCTGTGTCGTTTGATGTGCCAGCACAAACTCGTTTTATATTTCCTTTAAGAAGCTCTCTGAGCACTACATTGTGATACATTAATGACTACTATATATTAAGTGTAATTGTATATCTTATAATTAACAATGCATGTCTGTGTTATGTATACCATTATGCTACAATGTCTCCTTTTTGTGGATCAGGCAAACGATGCTGAGGTTCTTTTCTTCAGGCATGCTTTCATCCGACCAGATTTGGCTTATGAGTTGGTGGATGTTACTTACCAAGTCATCTCCGCCAGCTTTATAAAGCTCAGCGGGAAGGCCGTCATTTCCGGCAGCCTTATTAAGCTTGAGTTTAGATATTGCTATCCTTACTTCAATTAGGGCGGGTGATTGGCAGTTTTCGCTGTCGTTGCCAATATTCAATGGTTCGTTCTGCCTGACAGCGAAATGTTGTTCGTCATCGCCGTTTAACAGTCTGCAGAAGTGGTTCTTCCATATCCTCAGCATCGACTGTGTCTCAACTACGATATTTCCTTGTTCATCTCGACAGGATTCTGTTCGAGCCTTGTATCCTTGGCTTTGACGTTTTACACTTTGGTAAAACTTGCGAACATCGTTTCTGGATTGGCACCTCCATATATCCTCGATCGCGCGCTTTTCTTGCTCTTTTTTCTTCTTTCTGAAAAACCGATGTTCTTCCCTTCTTCTTTGCCAATAGAGTTCAATGGCAGCTCTCATCTTCACCTGCAGCTTAGCCTTGTAGGCCTTGTTCTTGGCTGCGAGCATCTGTCGGCATTCCTCATCAAACCAGGAGATTCTTGCTGGTGGCCGTGTTTTCTAAACACATTTTAGAATAAGGGATCATAAAAGTTGATATCCTTGGTATATCTAAGAGAATATACTCGATCGCTTACACCCCAATATTGATCAGTAAACATTCGACTGTGGACCAAGTACATTGAATTACTGATGAAACTGAGAAAGCTTTCGAAGATAAGCAAATTTGCTCAGCCGTATTTCTTTACTCAGTGGAGCGATGGTTAGTGCGATGAACTGCCGCGGTCTGGGTTCGATTGTTCGATTATTATCAACTTAGCCGTTCGGAGTCGGCATAAAACAGGAGGTCCCGCCATCGTGCAAGAAGTACACACGCACACATGAATGGTTGTGAGAAAGCTAGGGCCTGGGTACTAACGAGCCTGTTGCGCCAAATTTGTATTTCTTGACAGGCAGAACTTGAACAAGTTCTGCCTGAATAATTACATAAAATCCTTGAGCATATTCCCGCGTTTAAAGATAAAACGAACAACTTTGAACGTAAAAATAGAAAACGTTTATTCGGGCACGTGTACACAACAGTCCTCCAAACTCTTGACGAAAAAAATTTATTGCGAAAGAATTAAACCATTAGATTTGGCCCGATAATAACAAACAAACAAAATTGCTAGATAAGTCAAATATGTACTTAGTTGCGACACAAATAAAAAATTTTGGTGGTTTTAGAGAATAAAAATCTTTTTTTTGATTTAGATAATTATTGAATATTAATAAAACTGGGTTGGTATTCGACGAAGGAAGTGTGTATAGTATTAATAAGAACGTGTTATAAAAAATGCGATTAAAGACAATATTTGGGCATTCCTGCACTTTTTTTTGTTATAATCTGCGCGCACTTAGTAGTTTATGAATACTTACAACTTACTTATGTGCCGCTATATTCCGGTATTACCCTGGGCCTTAACCAACATCCCATTACAATTAGCCCGGTCCTTAGCTTACTGCCTTCATTTGCGCACTCCAAGTTGTGTGGGGTCGGTTTGTACATGTACGCGAAACTTAAGGCGAGGTCTTCCTCTACTGCGTCCGATGTCTTGCGAAAGTCAGTCAAAGGAAATGGGGCCCATGATTTTCGAAGAATTTTTCTCTCAAACCGACCACGGATTTCTTCATCCACTTTCCACGTTCCATGCTTCAGCGCCCTAGAGCAGGACTGGGATGATCAGGGTCTTATATAGGATCTCCTTAGTAGTCGAGTGAGGGCTACTACTGAATTGCCTTCCTAGCCCGAAGAAACAGCTGTTGGCAAGAGTTATTCCTCGTTTAATTTATGGAAAGATGTTTTTGTAAGAGTTAATAGCTGAGCCGAGGTAGAACGAACGAGGTAGTCCCGTACTACCTCAAAGTTATATCTGTCAAAAGTGACGTTCTGTCCAATTCGTCGATGTTGTGCGTCCTTTCGAGTTGACAGAAAAGATTAATCTTGCCCTCATTTCCTGCTCAATAGTAGCAAACGTGGCTATGACATTGTCATAAGTCCGACAAATGATGTCATACTATAGCGTATGCTAGTAGTTGCACCGATTTATGGAAGATTGTGCCTCTGGTCATGGCTCGGGAGTTTTTCACAATCCTCTCAAGAATCAGATTGAAGAAGTCACATGACAGTGCGTCACCTTTCCTAAATTATTATATCGAATGTGTCTGTGGTCGTTTCCGAACCTGATGGAGCAGCGAGAATTGTCATCCAAAACTATATATGGCTCTGTATAGGTTAGGTTAGGTTTACGGGTTGGTGGAGTAGAGGATCCTCTATTCCGCCACACTTAGGTCCATGTGGACCCATTGTGATACCATTGGTGGGACGCAATCCTTCCAATTCCTTATTGTTTTTTTGGGTTACTCCACTCTATCCAGCCATCCTGATGATCGTAGGAACCTGTAAAGATGGAATATTGGAAAGTTCTTAGATGTCTTGGAAGTAGTATCTTCCAGGTGTTCTGTTCCTCAGATGACAAAGACTCGGGCAGTGACAGAGGAAATGAGGTGTATCCTCGTATGTTTCTTCATCACCACAGCCTCTACAGATGTCGTCATCCTTGAGATTTAGTTTAAGTGTGGGTTCTGAGAAAGTTGTGACCAGTGAGAGCCCATACCATTTTAGATAAAGAGATTCTGTCGTACCGCAAAAGTTTTTTGGTCCGGTTCCCGTTGTATTCTGGCCAGAGCTTCCGAGATATGTCGCAGGAGGTCAATGACTTCCACCTGATATTGGCTTTCATTCAGGTTTTGTGTTCCACTCGTTCTCTGAGGTTGCAGAGCGTTCCCATTGTCCCATTCGTCTCTGCTCGGAAACGAGCAGGAGAAGGGTCGATCAAAGTCTAGATAGGGAGATAAATAGTCAGAGTTTACTGCGTTCCCTATGTATTTCTTTAGGACCTGCGCGTGCCCAGCGATGCTCGGGATCCAGCTGTTCGTTTGGCTGATCCTCGTGGAGCTTTTGGCAGCTGATTCTTGCATGTATAGATCTAAGGGCAGCCGATTCAGAATCAGTTCCGATCCAGAGCTTAGGGTCGTTCTCATCGCACTGGTTGTCCCTATACATGCTAGTTTTTGTATTTTTGTCATTTGCTTAAAGTTGGTTGCTCTGTCTATGGCTTGCCACCAGACTATACTGCCATATGTGAGTATTGGGCGCACGATAGACGTATACATCCACAGGATTATTTTGTTGTTCGGTCCCCACTTTCTGCCGAAGATTCGGTTGCATGCGTAGAAAGCATTTGCTGCTGCTTAACTCTTTCGGTGGCATTTAGTTTCCAATTGAGCTTTCTGTCTAGAATTATTCCCAGATATTTCGCACTTTCAGCTATTTTAAGGGGTATTCCCTCTATAGCTGGTGGTTCGAAGTGTGGTATTGTTCTTTTATTTGTGAACAACACAAGCTCAGTTTTTTTGGGGGTTGACCCCAAGGCCGCATTGCTTTGTCCACGTGTTAAGTGTCCGGAGCGAGTTTTCTAACAGCTCGCTTATTGTTGGTAAGAATTAACCTGTCGCAAGGAATACTACATCGTCTGCGTACGCAATTACTTTAACCCCCCTGTTTTTGAATTCCATTAGTATTTCATTAACGCTTTGTATAGTTCGTCTTCATAAATGGTGTCGTATGCGGCTTGGAAATCGATGAATAGCTGGTCGGTATCGAGTTGGACTTCTTGGGTATTTTTTTTCCAGAATCTGCCGAAGTTTAAAGATTTGATTTATTTTGGACTCTCCTGACCTGATCCACACTGATACGGGACGATCAGAATGTTGGTAAACGGTTTCAGGCGAACTTTTTATTTATATTTCTCTGGACTATGGTTTCATCAATTTTGGTTGGTATTGAATGCGCTACCTTCTACTCAACATGCAATCACTCTATCACTACAACGCGATTACCCATTCCGCGAAATTCCTCGGTAATTCTTGTGCATTCCTGTCATGAATAAGTGAGTAGGAACGATAAAGTCTATGATGACTTGGAAACACGCATTCTGATAAGACCTAATAATGATAAGGGACATTTGATGGACCAATTAGAATTGAGTAACGAATTCAAGCAAATCAAGGTTATGAACTCGAATCTATACATAACTGATCTAACCCCATTACCAGCGGACCGATTATTGTGTTTCAAATATGATTTGATAGGAATCAAATAATGGAAAAGCATAATGTAAAATATGGGTAGGTATCTTGACAAGGACTTAAAGTAAAAGCAGCGATTACAAAGAAATAAAATCTGTGGAGTATCTCAAAGTAAGCAGAAACGCTGCTGCTGGTACATGGAAGCACGGTCTCTGTACAACTTGTGTGACTTACACCTTCAGCCTCCTAATCTGAATAATACGACAGCGGGAAAATTTTCCCCTTTTCACTTTTCTTCTATACTAAACAAACTTCGAAAAAGTAAAAATCCGAAGGATAAAAATAGGTATTACAAACATCAAAGAATAGGAGAAGACGATTACATTTCCCAACTTTTTTCTCTAACAATCCTAGCAAGAAATCTGATGGAATTGAGACAGCATCGTCGCATCGGTGTTCCAAATGCTGACTATAATTTTCCCACTTTGTAAACTGTGAATGTGAATCAAATCTAAGAGATGCGTTTTAGGTTCCAAGGCGATGTTTTTTTTTCAATTATGTACTTTTAAATAAAATAGAGTTTTATGATTTATATATTATTGATTGATTATAATAATGGCCTTTACCAATATGTATTGAATATGGTGTTGGTCAAGTGGGCGCCACTGGTGGTGCAATGCACATTTTGCAAATTTGCACACAGCTGTGTGTAATGTGGTACCGTCTTGTTGGAATCGCATGTTCTGTATATCTGATTGATCCAATTCGGACACAAGAAAATTTTTCAATATTTCCCAGCGGTCACCAGTAGCTGTTACAGCATGGTCTATGGCATCCTCAAAGAAATATGGCCCAATGATGTCACCGAGACAAATGGCGCACTATACAGTTACTCTACCAAGTGGTAGTGGTCTTTAGTGTATCAGTTAAGGATTTGGATCATTAAACATATAAGTAGTTAATTAGTTATACTTTTATATTTTGATTGAATTGGAACTGTAACGAATATTGGGAATGGAATTAGCCTATCGAAAAGTAAGGAGAAACTTACTTTTCGATAGGCTAATTCCGCCGCCATTATTCATTTTAAAGCAAAATTTCCACAAACAAAAAACAATGAAAAATATTTTCTTGGGTGGTGGGTGAGTTAGGAATAACGACTATGGCTATTCATAGTAGTGACTTGGCTCACTAATGGGATTACAAGTTCATACCGGTTAGGGAATAAAAGTTGTTTCGATAATTATACAGAGAACTGAACGTTTAATTAGCGCCTGGGGAAGAAGAAATCTGATGGGGACACTTGGTGTGTGTACACAAGTTGTTAATATAATTTCAATCATTCAATAATATTTTAGTTGATTTATGAAAACTTTTATTGTCTTCACAGAATTCGCAAAATGACACTTAATTTTCATTAACAGTTGATTTAGAAACTTGAGATATTTCTCCTCTCAGATTCGAAATGAAATTGTGTTTTCTAGTTTATTCAGAATTTTCGAGAAAAATAAAATAGGGCAATATTCATAATTGGGCTGCTTAAATGAGTTATCAACACATGTCACCAACATTTTAGAGAAAATACAATTTTTCGTATATGCACTCTTGCAAATTCCACATTCCACTACGTAATATGAAAGTGGGAACGTATCCCCAAGTGCTAATCTCACAGTACAACCAAATTGGATTGAAAAAGTTCGTACAGAATTTTAGATTTGTACAAATATATAAACGTACAAACAAATCACCTCGGATTCCAATTTTTAATTTATCCAAATCCCGCTGTTAAAGATAAAACGAAAATGTTTGCACTAAACACAAAAAAAACTTTTTTTGACACTTCCCCCAAATTATGGATGAAACACAAAGAACAAAACCCTTGGAATTTACCCGATAATTAGAAACAGCTCTAGAAATTGCGGATAAAATAGTCACTCCCAAGTGATAAATAAATAGCGACTTATATCGGTTACATATATTATATATATAACAACAGGGTGTTGGTTTTAGTGACACTGCTGTGAGCACTGAAATGCTCCTCATATTGTCTAAAGCCCGCTGAAAAAAGGACTTCGGATTTCGAATTTTTCATCCAAACATTTTGTTTGATTTTTCATCTGAATTTTGACCTCCTTGTTCGTAAGATATCTAGAATATCTTAAGATTTTCTTTCGAAGGAAAATTTCAGATGGAAAAAACATATGTTGGAAAATAGTTGATCTAATTTGGGTTCTCTGTTAGATTAACCTTAGAACGGTTACATCCTACTACTTCAACGGTTACATCGACAATAGAAAAAGCCCAAAAATATTTTCTGAAGCTCGCAGCATTGGTTGATTTCGACAACAACAATAATCATTAACACATTAAGTACAATCTAGAATCTAGATCTAAATATTGGATTTGAAACGAATGCCTCTTTGGAAAACATAGAAAAAGAATAAATAGACGGGTAACAGATTTGGGAGTTGAAATAGTTCTATAATAGGAAATATATCGGGTCCAAAATTGACTGAATTGTAGGAAGAAAGGTCATATTTAAGGAAAACAAAAACATCGCCTTTCAAGATTTATAAAAGTCGGATTTGAAATAACGTCATAAGTTGGTATCACAAAAAGTTGGCAAACGATTTTCTTTGGATGTATTTTTAATTAATAATTCTGGAAACATATCAAAACATATATTCATTGAATTATGTCCTGCGTGTCTCCTATAATAATTGTTTTGAATTTCGTTTGCGAAATAATTCAAAAAATTACAGTTAACAAAAAAATAGGGTGCCAACTTTTGTGCCGGTTGAAAGATTTGCACCACCTTGTATCATGATTGGGCCAAAATAACAAAATCTATATTTTTAAATGTTGGGTATCAGTCAATGAGTGATATCAAGAGCCAGAATATTATTATCATCGGCACCCTATTGCTATTAGAGAAAGAAAGAAATATACACTGCCGTTTAAAAAAAAAACGGATTAGGAATTTTGAAAAATATCAAAGAGACAATAAAGCTATGTAGGTATCACACAATATTTAGTTTAGTTAATTGAAAAATTGATGCCCTTAAACTTAATGATACTTATAGCTCTGACATAACTATCTACAATAGACATACAATAAAATCACTTCCTTCTCTTTCAATTATTCAAATGGATAAGACGTGTTTTATTTATTGTGGTTTGTAGGTAAGTAATTCCACTATAAAGTAATCGACATAATTTTATCATATTAATAAGAGTCTTTCGATTAAAAAAAAGAAATTCCAACCAAATCGAATTAATTGCTGGACATGTCAATTCAAGCCAATTGATTACTTTTATATTTAAACTCAATACGAATCAAATCATTCTAATGGAGTGATTTGTCAATTATTGTCATCATATTTCCGAAGGCAGCATCCATCTAATATCTGTCCAGACAGCAATTTCACTCATTTTCACAATATAATTACCACAAGAACCAACCAGATAGCAATGTCACAGTGTTGACAATCCAAAATTAGCTTCATACAAACCCCCCACCTACCTATCTACCTCTCTAACTACCCTACCTACCAATGAAGGCAGACTCTCTGTCAGGTCTTGTTTAGCTTACTGCATGTTACACGACAAAGAAAAACATACCCACCATGGATTTGGTATATGCTGACGTATTTGTCAACAGGATATGCAAATAGTAAAGGAACGCAAGTTAAGCTTGGCACACACAGTTTTCCAGCCCTTCCGCCCTTTTCAATCCCACACTTCATTTCGGTGTAGACTGTAGATACGTACGCTCCATTTGGTTTCCTTTTGCCAATTCCAGAACTGTCATCGTCAACGACATAGTCATCCAAGTGCATAGAGGAGATCTGTTAGAAGGTGGGGGATGGCGCAAGGACAAACGTTTTTCTCCTTCATTCAATGCAAGGGTTTTCTGTTTTCTCACTATTTTCCTCCAACCGCTTGACATGGTAAATGTTTTTGTTTGTTGACTCTGTGCAGAGTAGTGCATCTGTGTGTGGGTGGCCTGACGTAGCACCAAACCCACATACAACCATATAGATGCCTTGACTGATGCAAAAAAAAAAAAGTAGAAGAACGGAACATGCAAGACGAATGTTTTAACTTACAATTTCGTATTTTATACAAAACCCCAGGCTTCAACTACCCGCCGACGACGCCGTCAATCACCACCCACATGCTATGCGCCAAGCTGCTGTCGGCTTTGTGCAGGTGTGAAGATCTGGCTTTATCCGTACGGATTCATCTCGCTTGATTACGTTCGATGTCAGAGCATTTAAAGGTTTGGAGTTTTTTTTTTACTCTTGTTTGGCTCTCACCTTTTTGCTGTTCGTTACTTTATGTCGTCGTTTAGTGGTGCTTCCTTTGACACTGTATTGCTGTGTCAAATGGTGCGTAAGAATGTGATCCTTGTGGTTTTGATTGTGGCGCACCTTTAATTCAGGTGAATTCCTTCGACTCGTATATACCTATTTTGTCGTCTCCTCGCAACCCGCAGGTGTGAGTATTGCCCAATCAGCTGCGATAAATTTTAATAGCTACTATCTTTGATTCTTTACCCACAGTCATGAGCGCAACATCAGTTTTCCACTTGACTTGATTCGATTTAAGGATTTTTTCTGTTCGACATAGTCCTTTAGTGTTTGTCTTGTACAGTTTATTGCATCCACGGCTTGGAATCACCCGCGGGATGAAGAAACTCGTTTAGGAAATTTGTCAAAGCCGTATGCCGGAGTGTGTATGTTGGTGCAACAACTATTTGTTCTCTTGCACGTTTGGTACACACGATGGATGTGTTTGTGTTTGCATATTGCATCCGAAATTGCCTTAGGACTCATTCGGGGTATTTCATTAAAAATTTAAATACCAACCCAACATATACATGCAAAATGATATTGTATAACAACGGGTGGGGGTGGGGGGTGGTTGATAAATCTCTCTGACTACGAAAGTGCCCTGTTTGCTACCATCAAAAGTAGACCCGCCATTATACAGGCACGATGGCAATGGCATGAGTGTTCCACTTTTTTTTCAAACAACAAAATGAAAACTCCTCCTGTGAGAGTCCTGTGACGTATACTGAATTGGCTGTACTGCACGAGATAGAGAGCATACCTTGTTTGCACTTATGTGCGCCTGGAATGTGTATCAGAAAATATGAACGCGGTTTATGCCACACTTGCGAGTGTGTGGGGTATGTGCGAATGTGTTGGTTTTGCATAATGTGTACTTTGATGTTTCCCAAAAGTCAGCATGAACCAACTTTGTTTTTCATAATTTTTTCCATGCTTCTCGCTCCAAATGAATTCAAGTTGATGAATAGACTATTACCCCGGCTTTGGGGGGGCAAGTGTTACTGTCGTGAGTGGGATGGATAGTGTGTCAAACTTACATAAAATTTGTTAATAATTTACGATTACAAAGGGTGGTTGAGTGCTGAGGATTGTGTCACATTATTGCCTTTGACACTTATCCGAGGAGGTTTTTGAAGTAGAGTGGGAGAAAATGTGAAGCATTTTTTATTAAAATGTTGCATCAGACTGCACGAAGAATTGGCTAGAACGTGGGAGTTTTCGTCTTTTTATTTCAAAAAGGCAATCGAAATCGAAATTAAAATTCGTTCTTGGAAAATCAAAATCAAAATTAAGGTTCCTTTCTATGCAAAGAGTTTGGTTAGGTAATAGTCGTTGGCAGCGATGCGCCAGCAAACTTAGGCCAGATTTGGTACATTGTGATACCAAGTGTGTCTGGAGTAGACATGTTTTTGATAACCAGGTTGTGTATTAGTTTCACTATTTTCTATTGTTATGTTAAAAATGCACCTTTGGCTGTATAGTTGGTTCAAATAAATAACTGCAACTGGCCCTTAGTGAGACCTTAGATATCACCTTTCAAATCAACTTTTAATTTTTTTTTTTACGAAGAAAGTTGTGTGCCTTCTAAGGTTAAATTTTTGGCATACGAATTAAAAAATTGTAAACATTTTTGTATGGTGCTTATTATGTTTCAAAAACTGTTTTTTTTATTTCGTGCCAAAATGAAAAATGTGTGTGAAGAGCATTTATATCGAAAATAGAACATTCCTTTATGAAAGGTGTCCCATAATTCAACTAACATTTGAATTTTGCGCCATTTAAAAGCACTGTGTTGCCAACGGAAAAAAAATTATAACAATGTGACAGCTGACAGTTCGGGGTTACTAAAAATGGAGCGCTATAGGAAAGAACAACGCATTTTCATTGTTGAGCTTTTTCTTAAATATAATGAAGGTTTGTCAGCTAGATACAGTCAATTTTCGTACAAAATATTTCCGGCATAGTGATTTAAAACCACCAACTGTGAAGAGAATAATTGAAAAATTCAGGGAGACTATGAATTAGTGTTCTTATACACTCTAGATGTCCAGTCGTTTAACAGAAAACATCAAAGCAGCAGAAGCGAGAGCATTGCTGATAGTGCAGGAACGTCAATTTGGCACCGTAGTCAAAAATTGAGCATTTCGGGAACCTCTCTACAGCGAATTCTCAGGAGAGAGTTGATACTTCATGGTTACAAAGTTCAATTGACTCAAGAACTGAAGACCATGACCATGCACCGCGAAGAGAGTACGTTGAATGGTCTTTGTAAAAAGTAAATGCTGATTTTTTGAAAAAAAAAAAAAAAACATCTTCTGTGAAAAAAGCTCATTTTCACCTTGATGGCCTTGGGGTTGGCCTTGGCATCACTAGTAATTGTTGAGACACAAATGCATCCACTTTTTGGTGTGGTTTTTGAGCTGGAGGTATTATCGGTACATTCTTCTTCGAAAATGCGGCTGGTCAGGCAGTAACAATTAGTGGTGTTCCTTATCGTGTCATGAAAGCCCAGTTTTTAGTGCCTGAATTACAAGATATGTGTGTGATCAACATGTGGTTTCAACAAGTAGGTGTCACATGCCATACAGTCAGAGACTCAATTTAATTACTGTATGAGTCATTTCTTAATCGTAAAATCGACCGTATTTGCGATCAGAATTGACAATTCAGATCTTGCGATTTAACGTAATTGGACTTTTTCTTAGGGTTTTTTTTGAAGTCAAAGGCCTATGCAAACAAGCCCACGACCACCAACGCCTTGAAAGATGAAATTGTGCGGTGTAACAATGAAATTCAGCCACATTTATACGAAACGGTCATAGAAAGTTTCAATAAAAGTGTACGTACTTGCCATCAAAGCCGTGGCGACAATTTATCCAGCGTGCAATTCCAAACATAACCCAAATCGGTATACTCTATAAATCAATAGAAAAATGTAAGCTTTCTAATTAAAAACTCTGCATTTTCTAAAAGAAAATTTATTTTGAATTATGGGACTTCCTTTACATTCATTATCCTTTAAAGTAAAAACTAAGTACAAACGCCCAAAATAAAAAAAAAATATCCTTCGCGAAATATTTTCGTGTCACTACAACTTGGGTCACATATATCTACAAAAAAATATATCTGCTTTTTTATTGTTAAACAATTTTCAAACGAAATAAATTCACAATGAACAATAAAATATTCAACAAAATCATATTCCATTATTTTATTGAGTTGATTTAATTTAATGCATACCAACGCAAACAAAAATAGAAAACATTTACAACTAAAAAAAATACAGTGCCGGTAGACTCGTTATTTTCCATTTAATTTATTCACTATACACAAATTAAATAAAACACCCCACATTGTTTTTGAAATAAAAACTTCAAATACTAGTTCAAATATTTTATCATAACATATAGCTATTGGCAACATAAATTAAATAAATTATTTCATAACAAAAAAAAAACAAAGGTACCTTCATACAAATATAAGTTTTGGCTTCTGCTTCAAACACCAGTAAAATGAATAAAAAATGATCATCCGCAATTTTCATAAAATCTGAAAAAAATGCACTAAATGCATATTGCTAGGGTTGCACCTGTCGTTCGGCATTTTAGGTACACCACTCTGCAGGCTTTATGAAACCCCATCGCCACCATCATGACGGTAGTGTTGGTGGTGGTGGTGGTGGTAACCCGTGAAAGGCAATATCAAAAATTTACCAATTTCCATCCGAAATGATGTCAGGAATAATAATACTGAAAAAATATAGTACACGCTCAATCGCAATTAGCAACACTGGTCGCAGTGAAACCCAACTGCTTGCTCACCGCCATCAATGTGGGTCACAGGGATATATGCACCTACAAATGGTCAACTGACGGTAAACAGAAACCCTCCATACATACAGACGGGAGAGAGCAAAAAAATAGTAAATGAGAACGCACTATTAGCTGGTAATACAGGTACAGCAACACCATACGACTAAGGACACAACGGAGAGACATGTTGTCCTGCACAGTTTACTGATACCATAATTTTTTTGTCGTTGCAAGAATGATGGGTCGTTCCCACCGTTTGTCCACTATTCACATAGGACGATATTAGCATTCGCTGGTTTGTAGCGGTTTTCCATGACTGGGTGATGTGCGAGATTCTGCAGGAACTGTACTAATTGTCACCACTACACATGATGATGTCCTTCACTACACTGTTGGAGGTTCTTCAATTTTTTTGTTTCGTTTCTTTGTAAAGGGATACTTTTTCATTAAAATGAAATTGTTTGCATCCTGATAAGTGATGACCAACAATAATTAGTAATTTTACACATTTCCCGGTATATATGTGACACAAATCCAAACACACACACACACAGCCAGTCAGTCATGAGTAAAATATGAACCAAAACAAACAACACTTGTGAAAAAAAAAGTTCATACAAGTTTTACGGAACCACTGTACAACAGCTGCAAAACTGACCGACTTCAAATGTGTACAAATATGTCCTATTTTCCGCTTCAAAAAATAACTGTTGACCCCAAAAACGGAGAAAAATAAAATAGTAACAACAACACAGGGATGGTGTCCAGATGAGAAAACGAAAAAGGAAACCGAACGCATGATGAGGTGGACAGTGTGTCCAAGTTGGGGATATTTCAAGTAGCATCTGGTTCCTTGGTCCGCTTTTGAGTTGACATCGCACACTTTTATTAAATTCCTAATGTTCAGTGACAATTTCGGTTTTAGTACTCCTTCCGTTATTTTTTTATTTAATTTCGTCTGGGTTTTTATGTGTGGGATTGGTGCACAGGGTGCATCAATGGCCTACAGTGGGCTGAAAAAGTTTTTCCATTTGATTTATTCATTGAATGGGCATCTGCTGGTAAGTTTCAGACACTTACTTTGACAGAAGTTTGGAAAACTTTTAACTAATTCATATGAGATATTCGAAAATGATTTCTTTTTATTTTTTGCTGGGAAGGAGAGTTACCAAAATATGCAAGATGGGGTTGGGGTATGAAAAGTAATGACGTCTGCTATATTGAAGACAAATTTATTGTGATTCAGTGCACGTACTCTTCAATATGTCGTTTATCGACAGGCTATACAAAGAGCGGTAGAGACAGTGCCAATAAGCCACAAGACGTCTTCGTTTTTCCTGCCCATCAGCAAAAACATTATAGTTTGACGAAGAATAACGACAGATGCATCCAAAAATAAGCGATCAAATGGTAGTCAATAGGATTATATAAAACTCAGAGTTTTCACTTATAGCTGGTGCCTACAAATTGTACCTGTGAGATTTCCAGTGGCGATCGCTGAGTGTCTAGTACCTTGACGATAGTTTTAGTACTTGTGTAAAATCTTGGCGAAAGCAGATGAGACCTCACTCACACTAAATCGCATAATCTAATTCAAAGGCAGCAGCGGAAGAATTCCCAATATAGAGTCAACTGCGGTGTTCTACAATCCCAGTTAGGATAGAAAAAACTTTGAGCTGCTTCGACATATTCGGACAACAGGTTATTTAGGAATCTCAAGGGTCATTCAGGCCCCTTGAATAGAGATGGTGGCGGATGAGCCGAAAGGCCGACGGCAGAGCTCAATCCCGTAGGGGATACTGATGGACCCATGTCTTAGGGGTATCTAATAAATTGGAACTGGACCTCCAGATTGAACTGCCTTCGACACCTGAGATCGGAAACCTTGTTATGGGTGAAAAGTTTACATAAAGTTTCAATCATGAGCTTAACATCTTCCAAAATGACAAGAAATATTTGAAAATGGTCTTAAAAAACCGGTAAAGCAGCAAACTGTTGGGTGAAGAAAATCCCTGGGGAACGGTTACACAAGAGGGGGAACTACTGTCGGCGTGCAAAAAGATTGTAGACAAAAAGATACCGGGCCCAGATGGAATCCCAGGAAGAGCACTGAGAATGGCAATTAGCTCTTGACCAGACATTCTTATGAAAGTAATTCAGAGCTGTGTTAAAGAAGGGGTATTCTCAGACCACTGAAAACTGCAACGATTGGTGCTTCTTCTTAAGGAAAATAGTACTCCAGGAGTCCCCTCTTCTTATCGCCCAAACTGCCTTTTGGACATAATGGGCAAAATCACATAAAAGGTCATCTATAAAAGACTAATAGCAATTGCTGAAGAGAAGGACGAACTATCAGACTACCAGTTTAGATTCTGAAATGTACACGCGATTAAAGTGGTTGCCAATACAGCTGCAATCGCTGTTGTCACCCTAGACATCAAAAATGCTTTTTATTCTGCAAACTGATCCTTCATCTTGAGGTCTTTTGTCAAAATTAACGTGCCGAGCTTTATTCTCAGTGTACTTTCTAGCTACTTCAAGAACAGAAAGTTAAGCTACGACAGCGACAAAGGAACAGAATGTTACAACGTGTCAAACCTAGTCTAGGCCCTCTTCTGTGAATTTACCATTGTGCTTTGAGCCTAGGAATGCCACGAAAGGTGATGGTTGTAGGCTTCGCGGATGATATCGCCATCGTTAAAGTGGCAAAGCAATACACGAGATTGAGCAGAGAACGAAGGAGGCTATATCTGTAGCAAACCTGATATAGCTGTGTCACCTAACACTGGATGCCACGCGATGACCGTTCAGTTTGGAATTCGATAAGGGGACGCACTATAACGCGATTTATTCAATCTAGTGCTGACACAGATAGTGAGTATGGCTGGAGTAAATACGGAAGGCACTAAAGCAACTGGGTTACGTTGACGATATCGGCATCATTGGTCGCTCCCATCGTGCCATTGCGTTGGTCTTGCAGTTACCGTGGCCAAGTCAAAGCATATGCTATCAACTCTCTGTCATGTTGATAACAACCATTTTGAGGTTGAAGAGTTTATCTACGTCGGAGTCAACATCAATCTAACAAATGGAAATACAAAGTAGACTGTCTCTAGGAAACCGATGCTATTTTAGTTTAGCAAAATAAATGGGATCAAAACTTTTAATCGAAAAGTCCAAATGTTTGCTCTACTAGACCCTTATCCTTAAAGTCCTACTTTACGCTCGGCGCTGAGTGCTGGAAAATAAGAATGAAAGCGGAGCAAATATTAAGAGTTTTCAAAGGAAAATCCTTCGTCGAATTGTTGGTCTTGTATGCGAGAAAGGCGAATGGAGGACAAGATACAAAACGAGAACTTTATGAGCTATTTCAAGTTATGGATGTAGTACAAAAGACATAAATACGTAGAATAAATTGGTTCGGCCATATCGAGCGATTGAACAATAATGCTCCAGCCAAAAGAATCTTCTATCGCTGATGTCAGAGCGCTTGGACTAAATAACTGGAAGCTATACGTCCAAGATCATTTCCTTGTCTCAGTGAGAGACCCTCAACTGGTTGGGAGCCAGTTAAGTACAAAAAATTACAGAAAAATACTTTTTAATCTCCAATTGCCCCCATGTGACGTTGAAATGAATTAAGAAAGATTACCTTAGTTTGGAAGGTAAAATTCTAAAGATAATAAAAAATTCCCAATGCTCGGATTAGTGCATATAAATTAATCATTCATAAATCAATTTTTTCAAATTGGTTTTAAAAATAGTTTTAAACCGACTAAAATATTTAAATATGTATGAAACTCTGTGTTTTGTTGATGCTTATTTTTAAACCTGACTTTCTCTATCTGCCAATCTCAATAAAAAAATAAGCTACGTCCTTATCAAATAAACTAGCAACACTCATATGGCTCCACAATTTATTTTAATGGATTCATTGAACAAAAAGCACTCTAAATAAATTCGCTGAATAATTTTAATTTAATGCAAAAAAACCTACATCCAGTTAAAAACTTACAACCTTGCTGTGCCAATAAACTAAACTAATACGAACTATTATTCATACTCTCAGTAACCGTATATAATCAATGACCCCTCTTCAATTGATGACCATTCACATCCTTTTTCCCATCGCATGTCGAATGTTTCATAGGAGCTGCAACTTTATCAGGACTTCAATCGTCTAATTGCGTAAAATGAAACACTTGCAATAATATCATTTTTTAATACTTAATTTCCTGCCATACTGATATAGTATGACCTTGTCGGATGTGTAATAATCCGTTCGTCCTTACACCAAAAAAAAAAAAACGTTAAATAATATTTTACACAACACTGCTTCATGCACACCCTGTTCACTTCCCATTTCAATCCGGCAACATACCTGATGTCATCACATTGCTACCTCCCTCCCTGCCAACTATTACCATGTTGCGTGCATGTATATGTATTCCTGTATACATGCCAACAACCTCGAGGTCCTGATTTGAATGTGCATTCAGATTGAATGAACCAGATTGGTGGCAGAAGGATGGTCGACTCGAATATCAAAAGTGGTAGATTGCAGATGTTGAGTGGCAACGGAAGTGACATTGATTAAAATTGATTAATATTTACATTAATTTAGCTTACCAGTTTATTTGAGCAGAATTTTGCATTTACAACTCAACCCGCGTGAACCGCCCCAATTGTTTTGAATGTAAGGGTGGTTGGGGTTGGGGGGATAGCATTCTGCAATCGTGCACACTAACCTTGTGTATGGCATGCAATTTGCTAATGTCAATTGGGAATTAGATGGCGCTGATAAATTCAGTTGCTTCGATGATGGTTTGATTGTTTATTTTTGTTTGTTGGTGGTAGGTTCGCGGTATGTTGACTTTGTGTGTTTTACTGTTTGATCATAGAGCGGGATCGAAGCAGGGGAACTGTAAATTATTTATTTACTTTATTTTACTGTATGATTCGGCACTTGATGGTGTGGCTTAATTAAAATTTTACAAAATAATATTATTTGAGAGCGCACTCGATTTGTAGAGGATGTTGGGATATGCGTTTTGAACACTAATTTGGAAGCTAGATGCTGTATATTATATATATGTGCAGAAAATCAGTGCTTTTATTTGGTTATTTTTCATTTAGTTTATTTAATTGTTATTCGTACGTATCTACTTATTGCTCATTCCGAACTCAACAAAAAAAAAATAGCTATCTCCAATCATCTCAAGGCACTCGTTGCACATAAGTTTCTCTCACCTGAGAAATTTGTATACAAAACTAGATGTTTCATAGTTATACGTTATGTGAAAAAAAATTAAGCATATCGTCGGCTGAGAATTGGTTTGACGTATACGCCATTTCCACTTTTTTGGGAAATCGCAATTGAAAGTTTACGGTTCAAATAAAATTAAACGCGTCAATAGAAGTTTCTCATTTTTTCATCAAGTTTTACTTAGAATATCTACTTTCTAATCATAATAACGTGAAAGCTCAGTCTCTTATAGTTTATTATTTATTAAAACATTTCCCCAGAATCCTTTTATAGGTTCTCTAAATTCATATGCACTTACGGCAAACCAACACTAAACTTTTTATTTGTGTTGACGCGTTGTTTACTTAATAACATGCACGTACGTTAAACCAATTCTGAATATATTATATTTATTTTTCGTGTCGTATGATGGAAGTCTGTGGACCTACTGCAAAACAATACTAAACAAAAAAAAAGTGGGAATTGCATAGAAAATTTGACGTATATCCAAAAAAATGGAGCTTACGTCAAACCAATATTAGATCATATTAATTTGGGTGGATATACGTCAAAACAACACTAGATATCTCAGGATTGGCTAGAGATAGGACCAAATAGATAAAATATTTTGAAAGAGCATACTCGAAAACATAAGACTGAATTCATAGTCCAAAAAGTGCATTTTGGCGTATACGTCAAACCAATTCTCAGACGATGATATAACAAAATATACAAAAAAAATTCTGGGCAATTTTTATTATAAGAACTTTTGATACTGAATAAGTAAAGCAAACAATTGCGATTTTTCATTATTGGCTAAAACTAAAAATTAAGAGAATTTAGGCCTAAGAATGCGACATTATTGAATATGTCAATAGTTACTCAGTTAATTAATTTCGATTATTACAAAATAGTTTGTGATATAATGAAGATATTTTTTAATTTGACCTGGTTACAGAAATCCGTTATTTTGTTTTGGGAAAAACGTTGATGGCTGTGTTGAAATTTATAAAATTAGTAAGTTACCTAACCTGTTTAGATTTATTGCTATATACTTATTCCAAGTCCAGATTTTATGGAAAATAACATAAAAATGAAGCTACAATCCTGTGCGAATCGTTGAATACCATATTCCATTCCATCCTTAAATTAATAGCCCAAATCTCCCCATCGTCACTGATACCTCACAAGTCACAAGAAGAGGTGAAATTGATTTTGTGAATTTTTCGTATTCTCCCCCACAGTCACAGCTTGTGAGAGTTACAAAAACAATCGAAAATGTGATCTCCTTCAGACAAGTCACAACTCAGAACTAGAAAATTATTTGAGATTTGATATTTTGATTGTTGAGTAGTGTACAAAATGGAAGTTGAAATAAATATGGGGCATATTATTGATGAAGTTTCCTCCGTAAATGAAAAGTAAGAATTTCAAAAAGCACATCATTTGTAACAAACTAATAATATTGATAAGATTACAGCGAAGACGGCTTTTAAGAACCTTGAGAGGTACCAATGACCCAATAGCTATACAGAACAGCACATTTGTAAAGTTTTTTTTTTCGATTTCCAAAAACATTATGCTGGGATCTCATGCAGAGTTTGAAGCCTCATGACACTCAACCAACTTCCTTGCCTTTTGTACTTCGAGTATGTATTACATTTTGTTCTTCTCATTGCAGTTTTATTAAATTTGTATTGAATAGTTTCTCTCATGGCTATATTTCCTTGCACATGGCTGTTATCAGAAGTGCATAGGAAATATCTATACAATACCTCTCAGCCAAGCCACAATTTGCAGAAGCGTTGCTTATATATATATTCACCTTTGCTGTGGTGAGTTTCGTTGTGACTTTTCTTGTGAGGATTATCGGAGAATCCGACAAATGTTATCGAGTCACAATAATCCTCACAAAGAATAGTCACAAGAGCTTGTGACTTTTGATTCCTCACAGGGGGGAGTATCGGGCTGTAAACATTCCTAAAAAGTTGTCGCGGCATTGTCACAATATATTTAATGGTTTGACAAGAAACAACTCTTGTCTCCTGCACATTATATTATGTGGGTAAGACACCCCAACTAACAATTATTCTTCTATAAGGCACACAGTTTTAATTTCGACAAGCAATTATTTCTATAGGCCTTATATAGTACTTGTGCACGAAGGTTGGGCATTTTGGCAGTCAATCGTTTGGGTAGAAGCTTGTTTTATACATTATGCAGGAAATTTCACAAGCATAACCGAAATTATGATGGCGTAACTTTTGAAAGGTTGTTTTTTAGCTTCCAAAGATGTGTGTACATGTACCGTAATTTAAGATGTTTCGGTAGAACTTCGCACGAAGATAATCCGAAGCATAGCATGTATAAGAGCTAACGAATGAAGACTTCAAAAAGCGAAACTTAAAAGATCGGGAAAAAGATGAAAAGATCGGGACAAGGTGAAAAGATAGGAAAAAAGGTGAAAAGATCGAGAAAATACCGGAGAATGAGTCAACACGATTCAAGTACTTCATTGTACTTACTCGTCTTTCATGATCCAGAGTAAAGCCTAATGGATAGCGTGTTGAACTACCGTCCGAGAGAATGCGAGTTCGAATCCCAGTAAGATTAGAGTTTTTATATAATGAATTGCCTTGAATTTTATACTTTCATAATAACGATTTGGATTTTAATAGTTATAAGAGATTTAAATTGAAATTATTAAAAGTAAATAATATAAAAACTACGAGAAGCCTTGCATATATTTCCGGAAATACTTTTTGCTAATCCTATAATTTGCTTCTGTTAAGCCATTTATAAGCAAACAACGTTTTTTTTTTGTAAGGCTTATTAGAAGTCTTATAGAAGTAAATAACTTCCTAAAAGTGAGCCAAATGTTTTTCCATAAGACTTTCTCCAAGTAATATTACTGGAGGGGAAATAGCTTCGATTGAGTTTTATCGAAGCGAAATTGTTAGTTGGGACACTCATGGTTTTTATCAAAAAACGCCGCAAAAAATTGCAAGTGGGTAAAAATGTCCTAGGGACTAAATGTTTACATTAACTTTATCAATGTTTTTTTTTTAAATTTGGCGAAAACCGTTTATTACATAGCATGCCTACAAAAAGTTAAATGGACACTTTTTCAAAAACCTTAACTGTTTAATTGAAAGGAAAGTTTTTTTTTTAAAGTGGGCAGATTTTGAAAATTTTTACACTTTTTATCTAGCCTCGAACAAGGATATTATTTACCAAATTTCATTACCCTACCCAGGGCTAGGGTAATGAAATTTGGACGAACGGACACAATCCAAACTGGTGAAATTTTCTTTTTCTTCTTTTTCGCGTGAGGAGGGCCAGTGAAAAACAAACCCATACACGAAGCTTGCGTTAAAATTTTCGGTAGTCGAAATGTTCATAATTATCTATAGTCGAAATGTTCAACAATTGTACCATAAACTGTTTTTTACGTAAAAAAAACCTCCAAAAAGTTGACGTGGATGAAAACTTTATATAAACGAAATATAGAGATTAGGATTGTCTAAATATGTTATTCAGATACTTTTTCAAAATTCTTAACCGTTTGGCAAAAACAACGTTTTACTGAAAAGTGGGCGTGGTAGTGGGCGGATTTTAAAAATGTTTACACTTGTTCTGCTACGTCGGATAGAGAATCTATATAAAATTTCATCACTGTAGCTTAAAATTTAAGGACGGACAGACAGACATGGCTAGATCGACTCAGTTAGTGATTCAGAGTCGATACTTTAAGTTATATCTTTCGAAATTATTTCTTTATGTTACAAACTTAATGTCAAAACTACCCTATCCCGTAGGGGTATACCCTATTCTACTGAAAATCGTTTTTTACGAAAACGCCCCAAAAACAAAGTTTTCCTGCTTCGTCTTTATACCAAATTTCATCATTCCAGCTCAAAATTTAAGGCCCAAAAATCGGTGACACGCAGATGGACGGTATGATAAATTGTGTTGAATCAAAAATTATGTGATGCTCTTAGCTCTTTTTAGCATAATTTTTCATGTCTTACGGCTTTTCATAACTTATTGCTGACTGAGCCAGCAAAGTGTTATTTCTAAAATACTTTTGTACTCAATGTCTCAATTGTTCACTATTTTCTGCAATTTCATATCCACCATCCACAAAGGTAGTACAGTAGCAGGTACGGACGACTAATAGGAAATACCAAACTACTATTTTACTATAACCAACAGCTCTGCGTAAAACTCTATACTATTCACTTAACTCGTAAATATTTCAACAAAACACTAATCCCATCACATTTAAGTCGTTTAATGGATTTAATAGAATCTACCATGAACAAAATTCAGTTCACCATTGCTACCACTACGGATGTTAACTACCAGCAATTCTAATAATGCACTCTTCAGCCATCTGTGCACATTCCATTAACGCGCTCACACCGCCTTCCCTCCATTCCATTTCTGACCAACTTCAACCACAGAAAGAATGTTGATTACAAATAAAACCGCAAGCGAAAATTAGACGCCAAAAAAGGTCTCGAAGTTGCACTTTTCCGCAAAAAGGAGGACCCAAAAAAACCCATACCTGCATGAATATTCCGCATGTGGCAAGCGGCACTCAACCTAACCTAAACTAATTTCGATGTTTTCGTTCAGTAATGAAAGTAATTTCATTTTCCGGTTCCAATGTGCCAGCAGTAGGGAGGGGGCTTATAATGAAGTGTTTCAGTTTCACTGGCAACTTAAAGCTATCGACCACCTTACCACCTCCCAATGTGTGGCATACACATTGAACATTTTTTTTCTGTGGCTTTTTTCCGATGGACATCGTGTTGGCACAAAGAACAACAGTATCCATATGGGACGAAAAAAAAAAACAACAACTATTCCCCATAAGGATCACAATGGAGTCGAGAACACAATACCAGACTACAAAAGCCACAATAAGAAGTTGCAATTTAAGTCCCGCCTAATTACACATAAATTTCATATTGAACAAATGGATTTTCTCTCACAGTGCGCTAGAAGGAGTCCACCACCGCAGCTGGTAGGTACCAAGGATATCAACAACAGCAGCCGTATTACAACCGATATTACTTGAGAGTCAAAGGACACCAGACTTGCCTCGGTTCGTTGGCTATGGCTAGCCCATGCTGAAGGTTTAAATGAATCCGGTGCATTTTGTAGCCAAACATCCTTGCTCTGCGTACTTTTGCCTATTTTTGTTGTTGTTGTAGTCTTCCGGATTAAAATGCTACGCCAGCAGAAACCAAACTCTAGGTGGAACATTAAACACAGGAGAGAAAAAAAAACATAGCACATTGAAAAACAACACACATACCTAAGCGCACAAACAAAGAAGCAGCAAAATTGTATGTTAGTGTGTGTGTATGTGTTTGGAGTAAGGGCGACTGGAAAAATAAAACGGATCCTAAGAGTTGCACAAAGTCAGCAGAAACCCAAGTTTGCCTAAATGAAGCCAGGCAAAGCCACTTCACATGAGAAGCGGGGTGGTAACTGGTACCACCATTTCGGTGCTATATCAGTGATTAGTAATTTATACTTTAGGATACGAAAAGTTTGTCCGCCCCCCCTCTGGCCGTCCACCAAACGACCCGGTTAAATGACCCGAGGTCTTCCTCACATAACTACAACATAATCAAAACGAGAAGGAAGCGATGAGTTCTTTTCCATGGTGCAGGGAAGCGTGCAAAAACGCGAGAACGCTTTACTGGGTGAAACTTTTCCCAAATTAGAATTTGAGGAATGTACTTTGGCATCGGGTTCCGTCGGCAATGTTGAATACCTAAACTCGGAGGATTGAGGACAAATAAACTCCGGGGTAGCAAGAAGTAAGGCAAATGAATTTATTTCATGTTTATAGCAATGAAGCTCCTCGAGGGTGATGATGATGATGGGTATGGTTGTAAATGAACTTTATAGATACTCAACTAAAAGGGTGGTGGTAGCCCCCGAAAAATATCGTCATCGTCATCACCACCATCATGATGGTGAATTTCTACATCACGAGAGGGTTATCTGACGAGCTGAGATTCGTAAATAGATACATTTTGGGCGGTGAGAAACGGTTTTTTTTACGACAAATGTTTGCGCATAGAGTTAGCAGCTAATACAAATTTCGTTTAAGGAAATAAATCGCGGGAATATTTTGAGAATGTTTTATGTACGGCGCGCGGCTCATGGGGAATTAGTTGAAGGGTATAAATGAGCTGTACTGGTATTTGGATTCTATCGGATTCATTAAGAAAGTTAGCGCGTAGCTTTCTATCCAGTTGACTTATTTTCTATGAATAGCGTATTAATTAGAGAGAGTCGTCGTGGAGCCAAAAAAAAAAAATAAGTTTCCGTCATAGCTTTGTGTGGAGGGAAATTTCACGGAAATGCTTGCAGGGTTGTAAGGCAAAATATTTGCAATTAGTAAGCCTTAATTATTTAGATAAATGAGAGGCAGAGTTCGATTTTAGAAATTTATTTCGCGTTTCTGGGAAATTATCGAGAGGATTTATGTTTTGAAAACGCGGAGGTGGCAGGGGCATTATAAAGAGCATATGTCAAATATATATTCCAAAAAATAATACTTTTTGACTAGTCCTTTGGAATTAAGCAAATAATTACTTAATCGAGAACCTCCGACGCTTAAATGGTGTAAATAGAATAGCCAACGGATGTCTTCTTTGGCATAAAATGTTTGAAGGCATAATTACAAACCCATAAATTGAGAAATGCTGTTAAGAAGAATGTTTAGAATTCATTATTTCTATATAATTAAATTTTTTGACAAATAATTAAAACAAATTTTGATTGTGATCATGTACGTATATTTTTTTTATTATTTAGTAAAAAAAATAATGAAGAAACAAATTCAACGTAGATGTGACGAAATGATACCTGATTTTGGAGGTGCTGCATATTATAGAAATACAAAATATGGCCTTTCATTAAGCCCTTCCCATCATTAAATTTAAATAAAATAAAGTGTGTGTGCGATATACTTATCATCGCAATTTCTATTCATTTGAAAGGCCAATCGATGCCATTATGCATCAAATATAACATCGTTCACCCTGAGTGACCAGCATCCGAAATGACCAATTTTCCATGACTCCGGCGGAATTCGACCGATGAAATGGTTTTTGTTGGCATTAAAGTTCCTTGTGGTAAGTGGCTTATTTGCATAGAGAGGCTTATCCACGTTAAATGACCAAGCCCAAGAATCGCTAGAGCAGAATTTCCAATGAGGTGAGAGCTGTGTGGCAATTCAGGCCAAAAGAAGTTGGTAATCATCGACCTATAGCGTTCGCCATTGACGATGTTGGCCTGGTCAACGTCGTTATCAAAGAAATATGGACGACTCCAACAACCCAAAATCCAATGCACTTTTTTGGGGTGCATTGGACGCTCTTGAATCTCTGGATTGGTATGGTCACAAATTCGACAAACATTGTTTGTTGACGTACACTCATACAGAAATGGGCCTCATCGCTGAAGATGATTTTTCGATTAAAATGATGGTCAGTTTCCAACTGCTACAGAGCTCATTCAGCGAACACACTTCGTTGCCTATGATCATTTACCTTCAGGTCCTGGGGCAATTCAATTTTATATGATTGCTGGCTCAAGTCACAATGTAGAATTTGCCAAGTTGTGGTCTGCAAAAGACCAAGTTCTTGTGAGCGACGCGAAATCGACTGCTCCGGATTCTACTGCATGGATAGCATCGATGCAGATCTCGTGTTTCGTCGACGAACAGGTGATGACGGCATTTCCGCTGAGCTTTATAAAGCAGCCGGAGATGATTTGGTAAGTATCATTCAACAACTCATAAGCCAAATTTGGTCAGCTGAAAGTATGCCTAAAGAACGGAACATCAGCATCGTTTGCCCTATACACAAAAAAGGAAAACCTCTGAACTGCTCCAGACCCATAAGTCTCCTTACCAGATTCTATCTCCCGTAATATGTGAACGCCTGAAACCGTTTACCAACAACCTGATCGGAACTTATCAGTATGGTTTTAGGCCAGGAAAGTCCACAAATGATCAAATCTTCACACTTTGTCAGATCCTGAAAAATAAACAAAGAAGTTCAAATCGATACCCACCACATATTCATCGATTTCAAAGCCGCATACGAGAGCATTTAAAGAGACGACCTATATAGAGTCCAGTTTAGTTTTGGTATACCGCCCAAACTGGAAAATCCTCGCTGCTCCAAACGGCTTTACCGACACATTCGATACCAAAACATGTTTAGGCAAGGCGATGCACTGTCATGTGACTTCTTTATTCTCATTCTTGAGAGGATTGTGCAATACTCCTGAGCCAACACCAAAGGCACAATTTTCCATAGATCGATGCAACTAATAGCATACGCCGACGATTGAGATCATTGGTCGGACTCATCATGATGTCATACCCAAGTTTGTTAGTATACAGAAGGAAGCGGCAAAAACGACGAATTCGACAGAACGTCACCATTGACAAATATAACTTTGAGGTAGTGATAGACTTTGTCTACTTCGGACTCGCTATTAACTCAGAAAACAACATCTCGTCAGATGTTTCTTCGGGCTATGAAGACAATTCAGTAGTAAACCCCTTACTCGAATTACTAAGGAGATCTTATACAAAATTTATCATCACAGGCCTGCTCTACGGCGCCAAAGCATTAGCTGAATCAAAAATGGATGAAGAAATCCTTGGTCGATTTGAGAGAAATATTCTTCGAAAAATCGTCGGTCCTGTTTGCGTTGACAGACTTTGGAGAAGAACATTCAGCTAAGAACTATACGAACAGCGACATGCCGCTAGTCAAAAAACGCTAGACCTTTAAGATGGCTAGGACATGTTGAACGAATGGACACCGGCTCGCAGTACCTTCGATTCCCAGCCAGACGTCGGACGTAGTAGACCTCTCATTAAGTGACGGCTAGACCGATTTTCTTCAAACTTCGTATTCAAGTTTGTTTTAGTCATAATTCTAGGCCATTTTTTTTGTTTGCTTTTAGCCATGTTAAAACAGGTACCTGCCATATAAAAATTACGCATAACCTCAATTTTCTCGAAAACGGCTCTAACGATTTTGATTAAACTTTATATACAGAATAACCATATTAGCTTCAACAAAACTGCATACCCAGTTTTTTCGAGAAAATCCATATAACGGATTTTTTCATTTAGGCCATATAAGGAAAATTGATAATATCTCGCAAACTATTATGTCAAATTGAATGAAATTAAGTATTTATACTACTATTACAGCTTGAAGCCTTTCCACATAATTAGTTTTAGCCCAACTATCACTAAACGGAATTTTCAGTTTTGGCCAATGACGGAAAATCATTATTCCCTCAAATTTCGGAGTAAACATTCGCATAAATACATTTCAACATTATTTATATCATTTTAGCATCAATAACCAATATGCTTATGATTTGATCTAACGCCGAACTTGCTGTGAAAGAGAAAGTTGCGTACGACCCAGTCGTGCACCCACCACTCGTTTTTCCAACAAGTCGAGAATATGATGTCATGTAAATGATGTCATGTAAAAAGCAGAACTGACATTAGGGGCCAATCGCAAAATTTATAGCATTTTCTGATAGGAGGATTACTTTTGTGCCACCTTGTATATTGTTACACAGGACTATAAAAAATATTAATATGCTAGTGTTACAATTTCCCACAGAAATTGTTTTCCCACGAAAACCTAACGGATGTTCACGATACACTGTACGTTAACGCATAGGTCAGCATGTTCACGATACGCGATACACTGACGTTCACGATACAATGTACATTACGCATAGGTAAGCATAAAGTAGTTTAATGTAGATAAGTAAAATTTTTATAAGTACTTGTGGATCAAACTAAAATTTCGGAGTTAACTTAGAGACCTGTCAAGAGACAGATTAAATAAATAATTAATTTTCTTTCATAACATTGTTCGTCTTTTTTTTATTTCATTGTTAAAAAACAATTGTGGAGCGTCAACGCACCGTTGTTAAAATGAAAGTATTGACTGATGTTTTGCGACTAACAGATCATAGGCGAAATAAGTTTAAAATTACGTTTGTATTTAAATATAAAATTGATAGGTACATCCCCATTGAAAACCCCTTTTCAAGTTGTAATGAATTTTAATTCTATAAAGCTTTAGTGAAAAATTGGACACCACACCAAAAAAAAACTAAACAAATTTGAGTATGTAGTTAGTTTGACTTCAGATCTCTATAACTCATACAACATACCTACCACACATAGACTCACTATTCCTGGGTTTATATCACTCTAATCGCAGTCTATCCCAACAGCGAATTTCTATCGTTGTTAAAGTCTAGACGATATGCTTTCACAAGTACATACTTTAATAAAAAAATTTATTTTTAATTAAAATATTTGCTTTCCATTCAAAATAATGCAGTTATCTACATTATTATATTAATATCGTTTTCTCATTTTAATTTTCACTCGCTAAAGTATGCAACATATTTTCGATGGAAATAATTTCCGGAATTTCCTTTTTTTTTCTTTGTGGGTGTGCCTGGCACTTTGTTACTGACTCATATGGCATATACGTTACACATGTATCTACGAACATTGAATAGCAGTTATACTCCCTCATATCCATCCCCTTACTACGAGCATGTATGCTCTGTCCATTTGGCCGTTAATTTAAACACAATATATCCAGATGACTTGCTCTCTCCCACAGAGTGGTAGCACTTTGAATGCAATCAGTTCCTGAAATCACCATCGTAACCATAACAAAGCCATAATGTAAAATTAAGTTATAAACAAAAAAAAAGGAGAATATACCGTACAACAACCAATAATTCCTCCAAAACGGACCAACACCAACGGAATATCATAATAATAATAGTACGTGCTTTATTATACCAGTGTGGACCGGCCATACTCTTACTGGCGTCGTGAATTTATTACAAGAATAATATTTTTTTTAATTTTCAGTAAAAATAAATGAAACGGAAAATAATTCAGAACATATCATGTCCGACACTAGGGCACATCGCAAGGTCCATTGCCGGGGACACAGGATCAACATGGATCTACCACTACAGCCACCAGCGTCTTTTCACCATTTTTTTTTTATTATTTTCATATACCTATTTTTTTTTATATTTTTATATTTAATGAGAGATTCGGATGGATGCTCGTATCTATAATAATTTTTCATGTTTTGTTTATTGCAGCATCAATTATCTTGTTTTATTTTTTTAATTTGCGCTTTGTTTAAGCGAATCGCGGGCGGATGAGGTGCACAGTTGGGCGTATGGGAGGTTTTTTTAATGTATTGACATGTTGTATGTGTGTGACTTTTAAATTGTGCGTTCCATAAATGCTATAAAACTCCGGTAGGTATATTGTTATTTCATGCGGTTATTGAAAAATATTCATTGAAAATAATTACCAACAATAATAGTGAATGTACTGCCATTTGGTACGATTTTAATATGTCTAAAGTGAGAGTGTGTGTGTTTGTCAATTTATAATGATTCATCGGTGTTACTTTAAATGGCAGTTGTATTATGGCGTTCATTGAATATTAAATGCGTTTTTAACTGATATTTAAAGAGATACAGGAATTAAATAACAATATTCGGAATGTCGAGTGAAAATTAATAACGCCGAGGACTATCGGTGTTGGTATAGTTCAGAGTGGTAATAATAAATGATGGATGAAAACAATTGACACGTGAATGGCAGAAAGGACCAGTGTTGGTTACATCTGTCAAAGTGTTTCGAAAAGGAATGAGTGCTGGGTGGAATATCATTTAAAGGGAAAAGTAAATCGGAATATATTATATTATTTATTTAAAGGATATATGTATGTACGAGAACAAAAAACGGGAGAGTTTGTTGACATTTGTAATTTTAAGTTTTCCAGGTAATGTACAAAGAAGAAAGCAACAAAATAAGCCAACATTTTTAACGAAATGTAAAGGTTGGTCGAACTGACAACCAAGTCGAGCATGTGGTCATTGTTGGCAGGTTCTCATCCAACGCTGTAAAATTCAGAGCTCGGGTGTCCAATAAGAAGAATCTACAAATTGTACAGAAAAAATATGAGAAGGCTATAACCTTCTGTGCGAATCCTTTCAAACCCTATCCAATTCTATACTTAAACTAAACATCACCAAAAAGTGGGCGTGGCTAAAAAAAGCATTGTATGGTTGAAGTATTACAAAGGCATTGTCTGAATATCTCGATTAGACATCAAAATTTATTGTAGTTTGACAAAAATCGACAATTTTCCCAATTGTGGGCGTGGCCGTGGGCTGATAAAAAAAATTAATTCGTGCATTGAATCCTTAATAAATAGCTTATTTATCAAAATTGATTATCCTAGCTCAACATCTTCGGAATAAACTAAGCTATGGTATATTCTACATAAATTATTTTTATAAAAAAAAGCCCCAGAAAATACACGTGGGTTCAAATGATCTATAGACGAAATGTCATAGGAATATTATCGAAGATGTTTCATTAACCGAAACCAGTTTTTTTTAAATAAAAACGCCCACAAAAATTGGGCGTGGCAAAAAAGTTAATATGGTCTAAATACAGATATTATGATTTTCTAAATATCTTCTTCAAAAAAAAAAACATTTATCTAAAAAGTGGGCGTGGCAGTAAGCAAGGATCAAGAATCACATAAACCAAATTGAAGGCCTAAAAATTGGTGACCTACAGGCAGCTGGACGGACAGACAGACACTACTAAATAGATTCAGCTAGCAATTCTGAGTCGATCCATATACTACAATATTTCTCTATGTTCCAACCTATGTATTAAAACTTATATTATATACCCTAGGGTATAAAAATCCGGTGACGACTGAACACGAGGACTATGGCAAAGCAGCAAAAAACTGCAAATTTACAGTGATGAAGAGCTCCCAACGAAGATTGAAACCACAAGTTGGACCCACCAATATCTTGGAATTTAGGCACTAAAAACCTATCATGTCACGATAACGAACACCATTAATTGTTACTGCATTTTCGAAGGAGAATATTCCATTATATTTAAAATATTGATTAACGTTGAAAGTACATTGTTCATTCCATTAGCGCTCCATTTTACTAAACCCGACTGTCAGCTGTCACATTGTTTTTTTTTCCATTGGAAGCACAGTACTATTGCATGGCGCGAATTTCAAATTTTGCGTGATTTATGGTACCCACTACGACTACATTTTATTCTTTAATTTTAACTACTGATCGAGGACAACATTAATAATAATGATTCCTCAAATTGCCAATATTTATTTGTCATAAGTAAGTGCAGTCACGAAAGTAGTTTAAATGGTATCCCGCTTATATAAAAAAGTGGTGGACCAAGTGTATATTATTTTTATAGTAGTTGTGCAGGATTTATTTCAATTTAATTTATTTATTTCAATTTAAATTCATACAGTAAAACTTTCTGTAACTTAAACTCATAAATATAACAAACTTTATCGAAGACAAGTAGAACTAGGCCATACTAGCAGTCGCCTTTTCATCGTCTATAGGCAAATTGATACTCAAATAATATAAAGCCATCTTCCACGATGTTAACTAAATATCATCATCTTATTAGGCGGACAATTTTAAGACCAAGAAAAGGTTTTGAGCAAGATATACCTTCCCTATTAAATTTCCATTCGTAGTAATTTATATTATGCTCCGAAATAATGATGATGAATACCAACAACCCACCTAGTATCTCTTTGTAAAAAGAACCTTTTGAAAAACCCTATGTTTTACGCCGAATAATGATTTATTTTGTGAAACTTCTTCCGCTCAAAAATCCTCAAAACATTTTCTTAAATGGGAGCTCAAAATGAATCCCGCGTTGGTACCTACTTGTCGCAGCCAAATAATTTAAATAATATGGCACACCACAGAGACTGCATTACAACATAATGCCATCTCTATGTAGTAAACAACAGATTGAAGGACCACAACCCCACCATGTAAGCCCATCTGCAGTCGAGAAGCACTTTTATCGCCCACCCGATTGGTTTGACATAATTTATGCAGTTTACGCCAATGTCATCAGGTGCAGGTCCTTTTTGTCTGTTTCATTTTTGAAACTGGATTTTATTACGCCATCCCTTTGTGTAATGCGGGAGTCAAGTAAAATCACTCGAAGCAGGCATAAAGTAATTGAATTGCGTGCACTAGGGCAAAGAATCCTTACCCCCAATCCAAGGTACCCATGTTGTCAGGTTTGTTATGCAAATTTTCGCGACAAATATTAACGTCGAAGCTTGCTGTGCGGTTCAGCTCGACTCGCTAAAGTTCGTTTCGTCTTGCGAATTCCTGAGCGAAAAATCGTAACTTGAAGAGTTTTATTATCTGCTTGGGAGCAATAACTTTTATGGTCCACTTTTTGCAAGACTGGAGAGGATGAAATGGCGTGAAAATTATTTTCGAATTCATTAAAAACGTACGAACCTGATCCCGCTTTAAGAACTTGTGAAGTCCATCGAGTTGAAGTGGGGTTCTGTTTTTTTTTTTGTATTTTTGTTGGTGGTTTTCGAAACTTAATCTCTGGATAACGGGTGGGAAAAGAGTGCTTGAAATACTTAAATGGGGTTTTATATCGTCTGATGAAGATGGATGTATGGGTCAGAAATTAAAATAGGGACAGTCATTGGGAATGGATACACGTGCCACGTTGTGCGGTAATAAATGTAAGAGTGACCTCGTTTTTTGGTAGTCTTGAGTTTCTGAAAATGTTTTGAAGTAAATGTTATGTTATTGAACTTAAGGAAAATAGTGGGTGAGATTTTATGGGAGTTTGAGCTCCGATGCAATTGGATTTTGAGTGATAGGCAGTATCAATTATGTTAAGATCTAGTAATGGAATGAATGAATATGGAGATATTTTGTGATACCATTTGCTTGAGAGATGCATACGCGAAGCCAGTTCAACTGGATCGATTAAGTAAAAAAAAATCTCCGAAATGCCCCTACTAGGGAAACCTGATCAGCTGCCACGACATCCATGCCGATAATATGAATTGGAACAAGGGAAAGTAGATGCTGTTCATGAAACAAATATTTACAATACCAGTCTGGTATATGAGCGTAATCTGCAGAAAATGGAGAAAAAATCGACGTATAGTCATACTCTTACTAATGTAGGATATATCAATTTCAGATATGTACAGTATCAAAAAAAAATTAAATTCGACATGAAAACGACTATTTTCTCGTTGCAATAATATTCGGTTACACTTTTTTGTGTGACAAGATAACGTCAGATTTGAATGGCTTATAACTACGAGGCTAAATAAATAAATATTGACTTTTGCTTGCCGATGCTAGGGTCGAAAATTTTAGCTTTGAAATACAAATTTAGGCTACATTTGCAGAGGATTTTTATCCAACTATTCCAGGTCTATAGCGCCCAATTTCTGATTTGGAAAGGATTTAATTTCAAGCTCCGTATTCAGTATGAATCCCAGCCCCTAGATTAGTAGGTGGCTTTAACACTCAGTCATACAGCTAGGATCAGCAAAAGTTGTAAGGCCACCAAATATTGATATTCAAACGGATAAAGGAAGACAAATATTTCTACGGGCAATTTTTCCTTGAATATTTGATCCTGTATGCTCATGATGATTTATGAGGATGTTGTGCAAAGGGCAACATCACGTCGACTAAATTGATTGGGCAACAAATTATCAATAGTGTTCCAGCAAATGATCAATATTGTTCCAGCCAAAAGATCATTGAATCCCAGACCCCAGGTTTTGCTTGACTATTAAAAAAATATTCGTTAAAAGAAAGAGGGCTTAGTGGTAAGTGGATTTAATATAAAATCATGCAGCTAGTAGCCTGAAAGGCTGTAAGGGCACAAAACATTGATACACGGACGAATGGAGAAAGATCAATGATTACATCAAATGGAAATAAAATTGAATGCTGAGAGGAAGCTTAAAACAGTAAAAATATGCACATGATGATGACCCTTATTATTTTCAAGCTCAACCTTTTTTAAAACAACTTCGAGCCCGTTTGACTTGACGGACTTTGTAGGTGAAGATTCAACAACAACCTTACAAACGTAACATCGATGACTTAGAGGCAGAAATAAGCGTTGTTTACCTCATCTACACTGACAACGATGTGTAGTCAGAAATCAAATGATTTAAATTTACCAACCTTATCCGATAAACTAAGCACATCTTACACATTATCATGATCATCTCAGCATAAGCATGGATTGCATCAAAAGAGGATGAACAAATCTTTAGTCTTCGTAAAATATTTGGTCCCGTTTGTGTTGATGGGCAATGGCAATGAAGACACAGCTTAATGCATGAACCTTACAGCGATTCCGCATTGCACGTTTATGATTTTTGGAACACATAGAATGGACAACAATGCTCCCCCATCAAAGCTTTCGACTCCCAGCCAGATGAAAGACGCTGTAGAAGAAGATCTCGCTTTAGTTGGAACGCTTAAAAAGAATCAAATGTCAAAGAAAAAAATGTTGGTAACTGAAATAGTTAGCAATGGACCAGGACAATCACTTAGCATCACTTATGAAAACAAATGCAATTTTTTGGCGCTAGAATTTTCGACGATGGCGTAAGCTAAAATTTCATACTGAATCCAATTAGTTGAATTGGGATGAGCTTTTCGTGGCAATTGGTGAATTGCCAGATCTTTGCAAGAGGGGGTCCAATGTCAATCATGTTGATGTTGCTTAGGTTGGGAATCGAACCCAGGTTTTCTGAAGAAGAATGATTGCACTAACCATTGCACCAATGAGCCCTCTCTAAAGTCACTTAAAAAGGTTCATTGCACTAACAACTGCACCAATGATACTTCTGTGATACAAATATCACAAGGGTAGTGATGCAATTATGCATATAGATCTTAAGACGACAGGACATGAAAGGCCAATTGACACTAATGTATCGGCACGAAAAGTTTTTGGTTCCCAGCAACGTAGCCGGCTAAAATGGCAAGCATAAGTACAAAATTGACTTCAATGAACCCAACGCCTGTTGGGAGTAGATAGAGACTTGGGTAACCTGGCGAGAGATATTCACTATGTTTAGAGATGGTTTCTTGGATTGACATAGAGAGTCCAAGCATTTTTTTAATTCCCAATATTAGTTCATTGTAATAAGAATTCATTTATGAGACCTTAACTGGTGAAAAGTTGCGGAAGAAGTATTTTTCTGGGCTCTTTTCCTCATGCGCCTCTTCATCGCCAAAGCATATATAGAGGTCATTTGAAGTTTCACTTAGGGTGCATAAATCTTTTATTTATTAGACTCTAACAGGTGGATTGCTGCAAACCTCTTCTATCCTGAAACAAGTATTCTCCAAGGACACTTTTTGTTTGGATAAAGAGACCAGGACTGTGACACAGAAAGTGAAGTACACCACTTCGTCGCCACAACCTTTGCAGTTGTCTTTTAAGTTTCACTTCATCATGCGTTAATCCCTTATTTATGAGACCTTAACCTGTGAAAGTTTCCAGAAAAAGAGCTATCCTAGGATTTTTAATTTTAGCACAGTAAGCACAGAAAGTGTGTATGCCCTCATCCACTTCTTCATTGCCAAATCCTATATAAAGCTCGTTTAAAGTTTCTATGTTCATAAGTTACGATTTGTATGGACAAGGCTTCTTTGCAAGATTTCGTAGAAACTTAAATAAGTATGTAGGCACGCAATGAAAGGTATGGACGTAGTACTTGTTGTGATCCATGCAACATCCGTCATTATCGTCCCATACAGGACCTCAAACTTAGCTTCCACATTCATTTGCATGTATGAACTTATATCTTTGCAACTAAGATAGACATCCTGCTTAGTACCGATTCCGTTCAGTAAATTTGGAAAGCTTCTCATGACAGATTTATCTTCTTGGATATATTTAAGACTTTCTTAAAAGGTGGGGCTTTGAAAACCACTGCACAAAAAAAATACAAGCAAATGTAAGCCATTTTAACCAACACATCCCAAAAACGAATACCCAGTTATACTGACAGCATTACAATTTAGGATCAGGGTTTCCATTACCTTATCCACCCTTTGTCAATAAAGGATATCATGGAAGATTCGCACAATATGGATTTGGCAATTAATTTCACAAACAACCTTCTGACAGCCCACATAAATATAAGCCCCTAGATCCTCTTAATAATGCTCACCTTCTAATCATACATCATTTCTCATTGCTAATCCCTTCTTGAATCAGGAATCACATAACAAATCATCATATGCCGTGCTGAAAGGACAAAATCATTTGCACCCCTCCGTTATTCCTTTGGACAATGGGTATACACATCCCCTCATCGTTTCTTATTAACTTCTTTTCTATACCAACTAACACCGAATTGGCACACAGTGGAAAAAGGATTTCTAAATATTTCCTATCGCTATATCGCTTTTATAATTTTAATTAATAACTTCCACAGGATAATATAACTACTTTGAATAGCATGACAAAATACTTACCTACTCCACTATGGTGACCAGTCATTCACCTCTCTTCCGGTGTTCATAAGAGTTCTAGGTCTGTAATGATGATTACTATTTTCCGCCCCCAAAAAAGGGGTCAATTCGGTAGAAGGTGGATGGATAACAACACAAACGAAAAACATCCCCAGGATGTGAAACAAAAGCAAAAACAAAAATCGTTTAATTCCATTTCTATTTAATTCTCTCGATATTATCAGATGACAGACGTTATAAATGAGAGGTATTCACGATCGAAGGACCTTGGTCTTCTGCTAGCCAAAAAAAAATATAAATAAATCTGCTAATATAATATTGTGTTGGTTTGTGTGTTGTGTAAAGTAGTGTTAAGAGGTAATCCCCTTGAGTGGGCATTGTGTGGGCTGGTCATTTGCTTTGAATACCCATTTGGGTTGCTATTCTTTCGGTGGTGAGTCCTGTTTTGTGTTGTAGTTTCATTGAATGGTTGGAATTCCATTTCTCGTGTGGACACGTGGTTTTGGGCGATAAGTATGATTTATCGTTTGAGGTAGCCACTTGGAAGGAATGTAATCAGTATATGGGCGGCTGGATTAGGGGTGATCGATACAATGCACGGGACACAGGATACGTATATATTTATTTATCAAACGAGCACTATTGACAACTAATTTGTTTGAAACGAGCGTGGGATTACAGCTGGCAAGTGATTTCCACTTAATGTTCCATTAATCCTGTTTACACTTTTCACTCTATATTGGGTTTTTCAGAAACGAGCAAGAAAGGGTTGTATTTTTCCCCGTCAGTGTGGACAGCTTATAGGGATTTGTTTGGATTAAATATTGTATCGAGATGGTTCAATTAAAATGAATTGTATTGGTGTGGATGTTGTTTATTTCCGCACTGACAATAGGAATTTAATTAATTCAAGTTCAGAACAACAAATTAAATGTATCCCTTCCCTAATTCGAAACGGCATCAATAAAAATCATCCAATCAAATGGAGAATTTTACAATCCCAGATTGCGATGCTATTGCAAAGCATCTACAATACGAATTTAATTGATGTGAGCAGATAGCTGTAGATATTTTTTTTTACTAGAGTGAACTTACCCTTCCCTATACAACTTATTCCGCTTCGATAGACCGAACACCATCATTATCATCATCGTTGATGTCAGCCGGAGTAGGAACTTTTAACACAACGCCATAGCGATAAGAAATGAAATTGTCACTGGAATAACTTTTAAGGACATTGCGGACGTCTCTGTTGGTAGAAGAAATAATGAAATAAAAAAAATGTTCCAAAGCAAAATCCCTTTTAAGAGTTTATTTTTCTTTCCTTGCGAAAAAACTGGCTGAAATCTGAATTAAATTTGTCTTCAAAGCTGGAGGAGTAAAATCAAAAAAAAAAAAAGGAATCTCCACAAAAGTTCGACGGCTACAGAGATTTCTACTTTATTCCATCGTCATCGTCGTCGTCGACGTAGTCTCAGCTAGCGATTGTTCTTTCCTTGGAGATAGTTTTTTCTCATCTTTCTGGATTGAGAGTGATTTTCAGCGCATTAATTGTCTTATGTCGCCTTATACACGAAATCATAATTATCACTGTTGAATGTGCTTAATTTGTACTTTTGATTTTTATTTCCAACTTTTTTTTTTACATTTGTTCACCACTGGCACTGGATTGCACAATTAAGTCCTTGAAGGGAAAAAATCATAAAAATTCAAGAAGAGGAGATTTGTTTTAACTATCAATGGCTTCATGAGGTTCAATAGTTGTCGGCAAGGATTTCATTCAATGAAATAAAAAGGACTTATTAAATACCTCGTTGAGTTGATTGGTTAAAAAAAACAGGGTGGTGGGTGATCTTACTTTTCTTTTTTTTTTAATTAAAAGAAATTTCTTTGATTGAAATGACTTCTTTCAAATTCAGAGATGTAATTAAGACAATATGGATGTTAAAAAAAATACTCTCAATGGATGCAGGTGGCACGGAAATAATGTTCTTCGATTTTTTGTTATTTTTGCCAAGGATAATTGTCTACGAGAATTAATTAAATATCTTTGAAGGCGAGGATATTTTTTGTCGATTATCACTTGATATAAGCCTTGAAGGTTATTATGGAGTTGAGAAACTTTTATCTATGAATTTATGAATATATATTGCTTTAGTTATGATGACCATTTGCATTGTATTTTCATGGACATCTTACTCCATTGTATAGGATATTTCAGTTTAAATATATTTGTAAAAATACACATTCAAAATATCAATATAGAGTTTGGTGTAAATGTATTTTATCCTTTAATTTCATGTATTATGTATAAAATTTTTAATACCACATATGTATTATTAAAAAATAAAAATATCTATATATGGTCCAAACTTTTCTAATGAACTTAAGAGCAATAACAACTTTTAATTTCATTAAAAAAGTTTTGTGTTACGCTCATTTTTTGAGAAGGATTCTTAAAATTTTCAACACGAGACATTTGAGCTCAAATACTCAAAGCTTTACCATATCATTTTTTTGCACGCATTTGGAACCTATCAAGAATATTGCTTACGATAAACCAGAGATTATGAATTCTATATAGATTACGCATTGAGAATAAAAAACAGAAACTTTTGCTCAGTAGCTTCATGGTACGGGCGGGCGGTGTGCATGAAAACACATGAAAAACAAGAACAAAAACATATGGCGGGCTGTGCCAGCACGAACCCGCCATAGAACAATTTTTTTTATATGGAGTGCGTCATCTGTATAGAATTCATAATCTTTGGCTAAACTCAAAGCCCTATAAACGCTTTATATATTGGGTGATTTTTTTAGAGTTAAGTTTTTTAGGTTAGCAGCACTGGTTAGTAATGGCGTCCAAACGTCATCTGTCAAAGTGAAAAGTTTTCAGTATGTTCTGCCATTTAATCATGGAAAGATTTACAAACGAGCAACGATTGCATACTATTGAAATTTATTATCAAAATTCGCGCTCTGTAAAAAATGTGCAAATCCGCTGTTTTATCGAAAAATTGTGTTCAGCGATGAGGCTAATTTCTGGCTCAACGGATACGTAAAAAAGCAAAACTGTCGCATCTGGAGTGATGAATAGCCACATGCCATACAAGAATTACGGATTCATCCCGAAAAAACTACAGTTGAGTGTGGTTTATGGGCTGGTGGCATCATCAGTCCATTATTCTTCAAAGACGATCGTGGAAGAAACGTTACCGTCAACGGCAAACAATATCGAGCCATGATATGCGACTTTTTTTTTGCCTCACTTGGCTGAGTTGAACTTGGTTGATATGTGATTTAATCAAGACGGAGCCACATGCCAGACAGCTCGTGAAACAATGGAAATGTTGAAGGTTTAATTTGGTGAAATGGTCCTGTGAGTTGACTGCCAAGATCATGCGATTGAACGCCTCTTGATTATTTCTTGTGGGGTTATGTAAAGTCGTTTGTCTATTTGGACAATCCCAACACGATTGAAGCCTTACAGGATAACATAATACGCGTAAATCGTGGAATACAGCCTGAAGTGCTCGAAAAAGTGACGCAAAATTGTACCTCCCGAATGGACCATTTGAAACGGAGCTGCGGACAACATTTACACGAAGTTGTCTTTAAAACGTAAATGGCAAAGGCCAATTTATCGATAACAGTAAAAAATTGTAATATTTGATGGAAATTTGAGTGTTTTAATCGATTTTTAAAAAAACTACGCTTAAAATATCACCCGTTATATGGGTCAGAACACAACTTTTCGGTTTTTCGCTTCTTTCTTCTTAGCTAAGATATGAGAGATGTGTAAAAAAAATTGTTTAGCCTTAGCGAACACACCTATTGAACTAATATCAATTAGTGTATGAAATGAATCAAAAATTATTTTTTTTTTTATGCAAGCGTTTTTAAAGTTACCACTCCAATTAAAGAAAATGGAAACTATATTCTGTAGCCAAAAATGAGTACCTACCAATCAAATTTTTTTAATAATAATTCTTGACTAAATAAACAACCTTTAATGTTCCAAGTAAAATGCAATGTCTTTTACTTAAATGTGATTCTTGATGGTAAATTGGGAGTTAGGAACCAGAACCATTTTTTTTCTAACAACATGGCAATATTCAGTCTTATGCCAATTGTTTTTCGAAATTTATGTTGAATTTAGGAGCACAAAAATGTTTTAAATTTGATTAATGTTTTGGAAATATTCGTTATTTATTACGATATTAGTCTGAGAAAAAATTAAAGTTCCGTAAAGTTCCCTTAGGGAGGTAAGGTAAATTCGCAACTGAGCTTCGCTCATAATGCGATGACCCCAATTTTTTCAATTTTTCAATCCACCATGTCGGCTGAAATCCATCTGTTATCGTCTCCCCCTCGCAATTTCAAATTCCAGTCAGTTTATTTCTATTCTGAGCGGTGAGCAGAGAATAATAATTTGAATAAAAATGTTCCAGTAATAGGAATTTGAACATTCTGAATTAATTTGAGCGAAAAATATGTCTGATTCCGCCAAGGCATTCGTTTCTTTGGCTCGCTGCTATGATTACCAACTATTGCTTAGTTCAAGATAGTATGTCTTTTAGCAAAATTAGTGTAATGTCAAATATCGATTGTTTTTTTACGACTAAAACAACATTTAAAAAGAGGATTCCCACAGTTTTGAACAAATTATGTATTTCGAAATTAAGGACACCCCATGGTGATAATATTTTTCAGAGTTTGAATAAAATTTTAAAATTTATTGAAATTTAAGGTGACCTTGATTCACAAACAAATTTAAATGAAATTTGAATGAAATGAATTTTAAAATTTTGAACAAAAATATGAAATTTTTCGATTTACAATTTTTCAATTTGCTAACTAAATTTTTTTAAGTTCCGGACAAACTTTCAGTGATGATTATTTTCAAATGTAAAACAACATTTTTCGAACTTTCGATTTAGATTGTTTTCTTTAGGAAATTTCACACTGAGACACAAAAATATCAATTTAAGCTAATTTAACTATGTCCGTCGAAAAAAAACTGTTTACTTTGATAAAAAATAAATAAAATAAAATTTAAAAATAATTAAGTTCAAACATAATGATACATCTCCATTATAGGTCTTGAATTGTTTTTTTTATTAAGGCAGAGTAACCTCAAAAAAGGATTTTAAGTCTGTGGGAAATCGCCTGTGCCGCCTGATCCTCGAACATGCACTATCATGGGCAAATGACTTCAACGAAAAACTGTCGTTCAGAAGCAAGGCAAGGCAAGGAAACTATAGCTACAAAATACTTAAACAAATTGTACGAATTTACAAAAAAAAATATTAAAATTTATGACAAAACCTTGAGTCGTAATAATTTAATTTTTTTTTTAAATTTAATAAAAATCTAAATTTAGGACGGGCACAATACCACATTGTGACTACTTTGGCAGTAGTTGAAAATCAAAACCAGACCTTTTAAGCGACAGTTTAACGTAATAACCATTTCGCCCACCATTACAAAAATTAAAAAAAGACATAATTAGGTAAGAAAAAAAAAAAAAAGTAAAAATTCAAGTTTTTTTATTACATTACAAGGATTACTATAACACATTCACAATCGTTCCTTAAAAACAAAATGACATCCGCAAATATTCTGGATCAGCTTCTCCTTCATTCAACTGAAAGTCTCTACTCTCCAGATAACAAAAAGCATAAACAAAACAATTGCATAAAACAAACTTATTTACATTACAATACCACTTGCATTCCGTGAAAGTTTGTAGTTTTCAAAATAATTTTTTTGTTGTTTCAAAAGAAACTTACAACCTCTATCCTACCACCAATGATTCATCTTAATCTGCACCTCATCATCCTACTTTTTCCAACTTTTCTTTACTAAGTCCCACTGTTCAAATACATAAACCATACCCATTTCCTCCAACATGCAAATTTCAAGGGAATCCAATTTACTAGGGATTATTGGAAGGGTTCTGGTACCGTTGATGGTGTACCATACCAATTCCATACATTGTAGAGGCAGAAGGAGAGAGATCCTGATAAAAAGTAGGGCACCCCATTTCGTTGTAGAAGCTGTGCGAAAAATTCAGAGAATGAAAAAAAAAAAAAAAATAAAACAAAAAATCCAAAATAGTGGAGAAAGCAACCAATTGGATTGTAATTAACAGAATTGCACTTTCAATTTATAAAGTAGAGGACACAAGAAATTGATCCGTGCAGCTCTGTATCCCAATTCATGCTCTCCATGGGGATACTCTAAAAGGAATTGTCTGTATGTGTGGTATTAAATAAATCGACATTTGAATGGTTCTTCCTCGTTTTTGGTCTCCCCTTCTATATAGGTCCTTGTCTTTATTTTGACTGGAAAGTTTTTTTGGGGTAGGTAAGTGCGGCCATTGTTGATTACCATATGAAGACTGGGAGGAGTATTATGCTAGTTCGTGAAATTGGTGGAATGGGTTTACCAGAGTATCCGGAGTCAATGAATGGGAGCTTTATCTCTCATTCGGTTAAGTGTGGTATGCAGATGTAGAAATTTAATTCGTTTTTTGATGCAAGCTTCAGAGAGTGGTTTGGAAAATTTAATTAAAGGCAAATGAGTTGGGGGTTGCATTCAAATTTTGAGGTGAATCTATGAGGATACAAATCTCATATTTATTTAGAACGAAATGAATCCATTCAATCAGAATGATAAAAGTCACAATAACAATCTAACTTATGGAGTTTTATTTGCGTAAATGGGTATTTAATATATCTATTAGCATATTTTAACAAAACATACAAAACCCTTTGAAGTCAACTCTCTGTTTACATGTGGTCAAGGGTTTTATGTAATCGTGGATACAAGTCATTTATAATGTCTGTCATTTGATAAAATCACTGGTATTTACCAAACAGGCTTAACCACTTTGTTATTGCCTTTTACTTAACTGCCTTACAATGAGGGTTTATTTTTTTCGGTGCGTTTATACCCTGTAATCGGAAGGGAAATAATCATGATTACTGTAAAAGAAAGGTACGAGAATACCTGGCTATAGCAGGAAGCTTGTTGTCAAACGTATACATAATTATTGTCGTTCTATTTGGAAATGGGTGATTTCATAGTTTGAAAGTGGAAGCAATTTTTAGAAATATCTGGCCATAAAACTAGAAGGGCTGAAGGTCGAAGGGATTTTTGACATTGTAAGCAAATCGAATAATAGAAACTTGACATTACTATTCACAATACTTTTCTATTAACTGAATTTCAAATTAATATGACATTTTGTGCATAATCCTCTTCGTCTCAGAAGTACAAATTATTATTTTAAATTTTTCACATCCTGATCCCCAAAGTAGGCAGGATCAAATCAAAAGTAACTAAACTTTTTTAGAATGTATCTAAATGAAATTAAATATTATAAAAATTTAAATTCTAAAGCTTACCCTATCATTCCGTCTTTCGGATCAGCGTGTAACAGGCGGAACTCATGGCGAACAAAAAAGTCCTATCTTGGCTGAGAGAGAATATGGTAATATCTGCCAAGGATATTAGCATTGTCTCGGACAGCCAAGCGGCCATCAAATCCCTGGAATCAGTCTCAACAAATTCAAAGACAACCCTCGATGGCCGCTCATTTCCTCAAAAGATGTCAGAGCAGTTTAACATTCACCTATGCTTGATGCCTAGGCATATTGAAATTCTAGGGAACTATAAGGCTGATGAAATAGCCAGGCACGGGACTAAATTAACAGTCCAGTCGTACCCGACACGGGTGCAATATGTATTCCTATCGCTTACAAAAGCTTGCAAAAGCTTACTAGTGCAGCATGCTAACAGCAAATTAAATCTCAGAAGGAGTCGTGGCGCGACGTGCCAAATAACCAAACAAATTTGGCCAAAGCTGGATTTAAGAATACCAAGGGATTGATTTCGCTTATCACTGGACACTGTTACTAGGAAAGCACCCAAAAAGGCTAGGGCTTCACTAAAACTACTTCTGCTGGAACTGCATGGACGAAGAGGAAGAAGAAACAATACTTCATCTTTTTTGTAACTGCATGCCGGCCCTATCAAACAAAAGGAAGCTTCGATTGAATGATTGAAATTACGACAACATCTTGTGTACAACAACACTATTTGGTTGGAATTATAGATATTTCGGACATTACCAAGTGTCCTCATCAGATTCCATTTAATAGTGATGCTATTTGAACGTTCAGTTCTCTGTATAATTATTGAAACAACTTATTCGCTAACCGGGGATTGAACTTGTAATGCCGTGCCTAGTGAGCCAAGTGCCTACCACTTGCGACACTGAGGTTTTGGTTTGGGGAGAGTCAAATTGATGAATTAAATGAACTGAGAGGCTGACAACTAGCGTTTTTCGTGTTATACACACATTTTGTTGTTTTTTTTACTGCCATTGTTCCATTTTTTTCTCTGACTGGGGACTTTTTCCTCAGATTTTCATACAGAAGTGAGTATACTTATTGGAGCAAAGTGTTCCGTACAGAGCGGTACAATTACTATCGTATGTGGTAGTAGCCGACCCTTGACAAATGTCTGATTACCAATTGAATGATTGAATATCTTAGCGATTTGACAAAAACGGAAGTGAAAGTCTCATCCGTTTCATTAACAGCTCCGAACAATTTTCTCACAGGTAACAAGGAGAATGAACAATATCCACGTGGCATCATAATGGACCAAAAACCACGTAGATGCGCAGATTGAGACAAAAAGCAAAACATATGAGGAGGCTACAATCCGCTGTGCGGATCGTTGAAATTAATATCCTCAAAATGTAGGCTTTATGACGATAAAAGATAGAAAATTACGTTGCCCCAAGATATTATTCAGCCAGTTTATAAAAATCTTTTATGGTTCCACAAAATACAACGTTTTTCTATTGCATATTCCTTAGGGTAGGGTAGATATACAAATGTTTTTTTAGGAAAACGCCGATAAAAAGTGGGCGTGGGTTGAAATGATCTAAGAACGAAATGTTTATTATTATCATAACCAATGATCCTGCATCAAATAAATTTTTATTTATTTATTTTAACGTTTTTTTTACTGAAAACACCCCCAAAAAATTGGAGTGGCAAAAAAATGTATATTGACGAAATATAGATATTTAGATTCTCCAAATATGTCGCTCAGATACGTTTTTAAAATTCCTTACGGTTTGGACAAAAACTACGTTTTTCGCGGACGGATTTCAAAACTTTATACACTTGTTCTGCTTCGTCGGTCAGAGAGTCTATATACCAAATTTCAACACTCTAGTTCAAAATTTAAGGCCAAAAAATCGGTGATACACAGATGGACGGACAGATAGACATGGCTAGATCGACTCAGCTAGCGATTCTTAATCGATCCATATACTTTGAGGTATATCTATCGAAATTATTTCTCTATGTTACAAACTTAATGATAAAACTAATATACCCCTATGTGATAGAATATAAAAATTAAGACGATATATGATTAGTTGTATCATGAATGTACAGAAACGTAAGCCAGAAAAGATTGATGCTGTGAGGCAGATGATTGCTGAATAACCGGGTATCTACCATCGACGCTGTGCACAATTGCGAATGTCAACGCCACATTTACGAAAAGTTCTCAAAAAAAAAAATTGCTTTTATACCCGTATAAAATTAAATTGACACAACAATTGCAGGGTAGCGGCCATCAATATAGGCGAGATTGGAGTCCTCGAGTTTTAAAGCTCTCTATAGATGACCGCACATTTAGATTTGGGTGGCTTTATTAATATCTAAACAGAATAGCCGCTATTTGGGTACTCGATTCATACACCAAAGACCACTACACCTCCATAGGGTAACTCCGTATAGTGCCCAACTTTGGCCGGCTTCGTGATTGTGTCATATTTCTTTGTGGAATACATAGGCAATGCTGAAAAAGTTGTATGTGACCGCTATAGGGACACGGGGAAAACTTTCTTGTGACAAATTATATCAATTAGACCTACAAGACACGTGGTTCCAACAAGACCGAGCCACATCACACACAGCTCGTGCTACGATGCGAATTTCAAGAGAAATTTTCCCTGTCGAATAATTCGGTGATATCGACTGGTCCCCTCCATCTGCTTAGTTGACGCCTCCCGATTCCTTGTTATGGAAATACATGAAAGAAAAGGTGTAAATCAACAATCCAATCACAACATCCATGCTAAAGACAATATTGGGAAGGAAATTGCTGAATAACACCAGAAATCTGCAAAATTGTTGTGCAAAATTTGATTAAAAAAACTCGTATGTGCATCACGCCACATATTTTATATTTCATGTTAAAGACCATATAATCAATCAATGAAATATAAATTATAAAATTGTATTTCATTTAAAAATTATTGAAAAAAAACACCGACCTGGAATATACAAAGCATTCTGTACTTCCCGACGAACAAGATGACGTATTAGCTTGATATCGCTCATTTCTTAACACCGATTTGGCTGATGATACTATCAAGGATAAATCTTCTAAATTTCAAAAACCTTTATTTAGTACCATAGACGTAGGCTTGTGTAAAAATTGATTATAAAGTATGGGAACAGCATTTCGGCAACTCACACCTTAGTATCAAGTCTAAACGAACACATGCTGAAGCTTATCCCTATCTTATATAACCTACATGGTTTGTTTTTTCATTAGGTTTCGTGGTTACCTATAATGTTGCGCATCACCTATCAAGTTGTCATTGTCTTTTAGTGTTTTAAGGTCAGACTTTGATCCTAGCATGGACTAGCCTACATAATTTTAATCTTGATTAAGTATATGTAGATCTGCTTTTCCATATATACCCACGGAATTATGAACAAATTTAATGGATCATAACCCCCGCAAATCATCGCAATGTATTGTCACCTATTAGGTTTATAGTTGTTTCTGTTTGATCTCCCCTTGTAAGGACATCAATATCAAAAAACCCTCAACTTATTGAAAACAAAAAAGAATACTGCAATCCCAGATCACTCCCCAGTCACTTTCGAATCACATCGCATCCATTAAAAACGACATATCTCCGAAACGTGTTACAAAACATAAACAAATTTGTATACCAAAGTAATTCCATTTCCATCTATTCGATCGTGTACATCGAATCCCCATTTGGATTTGTAAGGAAAAAAAAAAGAAAAGAAAAAAAGAATCGGCTCCCGCCTCCACAAGCCCTCATGTGCCACACCAATTCGTGTGCGCCTCATAAATTCCTAAGCACTCACTTACAACCCCCAGAGGAGGACTTCCTCCAGATAGACATTAAGCACAAACGCTTTCGATGATTTATGAACAGTCGGCGATGAATGAAGTGCACGGAGTGAGGGTTAGTTGGGATTGGTATTCGAATCGTCTTGTTCCCGCATACCCTGATACCATGTATGGTTGGCTGGAAAATGGACCACCAGCCAACAAAACGAAAAGACAGATGGGAATGGGAATTATTCAACAAAACGTTTGATGGATATGAATTTTTTTGGGATTTTTTTTCATCCACATTTCCATATGAATTAGTACTACCATCCCCGGTGCGGCGATGGTGCCAAATGAAAAATATGTCCTTTAGCCCTTAGGGGGGAAATATATTTTCCTTCATGTCCTTCGGATGCGCACGAGTTATTATACAAGAAAAAGTCTCATTTCCGTTTACTTTTCATATAAAAAAAAGGACTTCCTTGGCCTCCATTTGTAGGATATGGTGGCTTCTCAAAATCATTGTATCCTACTTACTTCCTTTTTTTCTTTTAAAAAAATGCGCATCCATGCGATGACATTATGAGAAAACCTTCGACTGTTTCGAGCTGTTTGTCAGTTTGACAGAGTAATAATAATAAAAAAAAAAATTGCTCACGGTAGAAATTCGTGTGAAGCACGCAAGGATATCCTTGGAGGCTCGCACAAATCCAGAATGAATAGACAGAAAAACGCGTTTGTCAAAACGATGAAAAAAAAAACACACACATAACAAAACCCGAATATCCTGACCTAATTCCAAAAACCCAAGTCTCTTCGTCACACCAGCAGTGTTAAGACAGGATAATGTTTTTTTTTCATATTTAAAGGTGTGTATTCTCGTGGCTTCGTGGTTGCTTTGAGGAGTTATATGTGTGTCTAGCGTGCGATATACTTTGTCCGGTGAGAGGCGAAAGGAGATTATTGCTGTCATCTGTAAATGCTTTGCGTTGATTAATGTTGTGGCACTTTCAATAGCCTTAATAAGCGCACACCGCAGGAGTTGTGATGAAAAAGATATGACAGATAATACGGTTTGGGGTTTTCATTTTATTTTGTTTGTTTGTTTGTGTATTTGCTGTGAACAAATAAGGAAAGGTGACACAGCAACAAAAAGTTGCGGTTGGCGTAAGCGGTTTATGACGCAGTTGGACTCGGTGGGTAGCACAATTTTTCTCGTCGTTTAATTTATTTGATTCGTTTTGTCAAAACGAAAAGACAGGAGGTGAAGGAAAGCTTTTTTTAAATTGAACACTTTGTTGAGTTCATAAACTCTAATGGTATTTTTGAGAATGGACTTGAATGCCGGAATTACATGTTGACAGGGCATTTATATATTTTTGTTCGTTTTATCAATTCCTTTCTGAATGTACCTACCTAATCTTAAACCCAGTTGGTTTGGTAGCATAAACATTTCATAATTAGTTTTTTTTTTTTTTGTTTTACTGTTATTAAATGTTAGGTTTAGAGAGTTTCGCTTGGTCTAGGCCCAGCCAAGCTTAAGTTATGAATTATCGCTATTTTATCGTTAATATTCAGAGAGGCTTATAAGATGAGGGCGAGAGGAAGAATTTTTTGCATTCAAAATAAAAAATCCTGTACAACAACCCATAATAAATAATGTTTGCCTGAGGATTAAGTCAGTTACAAATTTAAGTATTGATAAGAAGCTTTTTCGATAAAAATATTTTTTTTTATTAATAACATAACTTACAACCAATTAGGACCAATAACATTAAGAACTTGTACGGAAATAATACTTATAACTGGTCACCCCAACATAACTTCACTGAGGCTCTGCAAAAATAATGAAAAAAAATGCAGAATTCAGAAAAAAAATTTGTTACAAAAGAGGTTTTCACAGTGAGAATTTTCTTAGAAAATATTATCCCGCCAAATGGTTAAAAATGTGGTCCTTAAGCTCACAGAATATGGCTTAGAAAAAATGTTGGATTCCATCAAAGTTGATAAAAGCTTATCCGAACTTTTCAATCAAAAGATGTGATATTATGAAATTTCTATATCCTAATGCTGAAGGAGATATTGAGTAGGGCATGGGTGCAAGCATGAATAGTATTATAAAAAAAAAGAATGGCAAGCTGTCAATACCGTAGTGGATTTTGATGGCCCCATGTCCTAGGGTTATCTAATAAATTTGAAAGATGACAAAGTGGAATACTGCTTCTACGAGCTCCTTGAGAAAACATATCAGCGACTACCAAAGAACGATGTTCAAATCGTGCTGGAACATTAAAACGCAAAGGTAGCAAGAGAAGGCATCTACAACAGAATTGTCGGAAAACTTCAGCCTTCACAAAAAATGAGTGGCAACGGATTTATGCTAATTACGCTACGGAACGAAGTGCCACTATAGCCAGCACACGGTTTCATCACCTCGATATCCATAAGGGTACATGGCGGTCTCCGATCAACGAACAGTCAACGAAATTGATCACATTGCGATAGCCAAGAGAAACACATGCAGTATTTTGGATGTCCAAACATTCCAAGTGGCTAACATCGACAGGGACCACTACCTTGTTGCAGGCAATGTAAAAATGCGGATATCCAACACACCACAACAAATCAGAAATATTTTTAAAAAAATTAATGTCGAAAGACTGCAATCTCTATAGACCACCAAGGTCTTCGCGGAACACGTATCCCTTAACCTCTCGATTAACATTTAACACCATACCATCAGCACCGAATATCGATGAACAATGACAACGATACCAACAAGCTACTAGATCAGTAGCAACGGACCACCAGCAGCAAGAAACCCTCGGTTTGATGAGGAATGGTGACAGATGCTGGCAACCAAGAACGTAGCCTACAAGGCTAAGCTGCAGATAAAATGAGAGCTGCCATATTTCTCTATTCTAAGAAGAATGGAAGGATGACGATGTAGAATTCTCGCTACTCTATCATGGTCGGAAACGACCCCACCGACACATTCGATACCAAAAATGTTGTAGGCAAGACAAAACACTATCATGTGACTTCTTTCATCTCTTTCTGGAGAGGATTGGAAATGAAGATTCAACCATATACTATACGTGCTACACAGCATATTCCTAGTCAAAAAACTCCGCATTGGACGTGTAAGATGACTAGGACATGTAGAGCGAATGGACACCAATACGCCGGCTTGCAGAGTCTTTGATTCCCAGCTAGACGTCGGACGTAGTAGAGGAAGACCGCCGCACAAGTAGAAACCGCCCTCAACACTCTAAAAGTACGCATCTGGGCACAGTTAGCTAAGGCTTACGATAAATTCGGACTGTAGCGCTGCTTAAGTAAATAAGTATTGGACAATAAAAATACAAGTGTTTAGGGCAACGAGCACGTTTGTACCCAGGGACTGTGTACTTCTTGCACGATGGTGGGACCTCTTGTTTCATACCGACTCCGAACGGCTAAGTTGAATCGAACGCGGACCGCACTACCTATCGCTCCACTGAGCCCTTTTTTACCAATCCGACGAGCGCTGCAGAATTATCACGAAAGTGTCGTCGAATATTTAGCCTTTTATCCATCACTCCGAGCAGAAAAAAAGTAAATAAAATACAAAAGGTAAAAATACCTAGTTTGGTCACATAATCTGGGGCTGGCATTGAATGTGCTTAAATGTTGTATTTTTAGACGCTGCCAAGCAGAGCTGAATCACAGCACGATCAAACCATTCGAATCCCAGGACATAATTAAGTTATTGCAAATAAAAAGCCAGAGCTTTTCAGGCTAGGGCAAGACTTGACTATGACATTACAAGCAAGCATCAGGTCAGATGTTTCTAGAGCGTTATATTCACATCACCTGAGAAATGTTTTTACAAAAAAAAGTGCTAACCCTAGACCTTTTTGTCCTTATCCAAACGGTGTAAATCAAACAAGCTGAACACTGAATCAAGCAAGTTAACACTGCATTGTGCAAACATAAAAAAAGCAATAAGACTGATTACAGGACACAACTTATAGGGAAAGCACTCAACTATAACAAGGCTAAGCAATTTTCATCACTTATGCAAGAAATGCAACAACCCTGAATTCACACCTGCTGTGTTACTGCCAAATGACAACAAAGAAAAGCCTTTGTAGGCACTACTATGATGGCAGATACCTATAAATATCGTCAGATCTAATGCTTCTTTAAACGTTTGAGCTGTAATGACGATTCTCCTCTTTAAAACATCCATATAAAATAAAAGTCGATTACCATCACCAGGAGATATTAAAAAAAAACATCATATGTAAATTCAAACCTTATCCGAACAAACCAATTAAATCGGTTTTAAAGAGACCCGAAGTTGAAAAGCGTACTTCATAATGCAACCCAATGGCTGTTCTTATGATAAACAGCTAAAAGCTCAAGCTATAAGCCCACATAATAAAAAAAATAAGACCTTTCTGTTTATGAAAACACCCTATACCGCTGCCAAATTTAACGATCTCCTCTGTTCAGAAGTACTAACGTTTATGATACAATTTAACCAAACATCTTTAACAAGTTCGACCCTAAATTAATGCAGAAAACATCCTTTTAGTGTGTCTAAGGAAATAAAAAAAAAATTATTTCTCATACCCAAGTCGCGTAAAATATTCCAAAGGCGAAATGTTATAAAATTTCACAACAACATCCCGCAATAACCGTAGCTCGTAATGGCAAAAATGAGCTCATAAAACTATTCAGGATCATCTGCAAAATAAACTCAACCACCCAAACATTTCGCTAATCTCATCATCCAACGCTAAAGGTCCATAAAACAATTTTATTACTTAAAGTATCATTTTTTTTGTGAGGTGGCGTATACGCAACCTTTTTTTTTTGATTACAAATAGTTTTTGCAAACACTCTCTTTCCTAACCTCATTCAAACAGACTAGACGATGAACGCGTTGAACGCCAATGAGGATTTATTGCTGAGTATTATATATGATACCCCACTTCTGGCAGGACTTGTACACCAATCATCGTCAGCTAAAAATCACAATGCACAGCAACTATTTTTTTTGCCAGACTCATGAAATAAATTCCAATAACCATTTCGAATGTATATTAAAAAAAAATGGAAGAACAATGAAACAACAAGCAACATAGCCCCCCAAAAAAATTAAATCACCACAAATTACAACTCACAAATCTCGAAGCGAAGAGAATCAAATAGAAGCTGTTCCCGGTCGCCCCTTCTTTATCCACTCAGGAGTCCCCTTCAGTTTGCAATAAAAATCATATTTCTTTGGCGAACTCATAAGGATAACACTAAGCGCCATGAATTATGGTGGTGATTTCCAAAATGAAAACCATCCCGATGTATAGACAGACATTCATCGAAACGTTTGTCTTTTCGTCAAAATCCCCAAATGGGGGGGTGGGTGTGGTGGTATGGTATGCCTAAGGCGGTAAAATGGTAGAAAAACTGGATCGATTGCGTGAGATATTTGATTTATGACCATATTCCCAATGTCTCGGTTTGAAGAGTTTATTCCATGTTGGTTATCCAATCACACATACACATATACATCCACCATCCCGTATATAATTCAATAAAACTTTATTAAGCGTTTCGTTGAAGTTAAACCACACCAATGGCAAATGAATTGTCCAATTAAATTGTTTATTGGACCACTGATAATATTTTGGGATAATTCATTTGGGACAGGTTTTTGGGCTTCGCATACAGGATACAGCGTGCAAGGACATATACAAGCCATAGAGTGCTCTCGTGTACCGGCATAACACTTCTAATGGGGAATAGTTGTGTGCACACCCGCGTTCTAATAGTCCTGCCGGAGAGGTGGGGTAGCGAAACACTTTTATGTGATTTCAATTTAATGCAATGGTTACACAGGACAGCACCGCATACGAGAACCTTCGCTTGTACACTGGGCGTGTATTTTGTTTTTAAATTTATATCCCCATCTAATAGCGATTCGTTATCCTGCGGTCATTGGTGGATGAGTGAAATTAAGCCAGTCATTGACGGGCGATTAATTAAATGGTTGTTGGGTTGTGTGCGTTTTACAGAGAAGCGGATTTACGGTCTCACGAACACCAAATGAATGTACACCGAGGCTTTAATAGGAGTGAGTAGTATTCGGAGGTCTAATTAAAATTTTACTTTTTCTGAATGGAACCAGATTGGTAAGGAAATGTTTTGGTACATGTAAGGGCTAATTGTTATAGATGGCTGGTGGTTTCCATTAACATGATTGGAGGTTAATTTTTAGCTTTTTTTTGCGTTAGAACTTGATATTTTGTTACATCTGATACTGAAAAAGGGCTACAAACGGTGAATAGGGAAGGTCTGCATTGAACATTTGAATGGGATATGAATATAGAATGAAAAATAAAAAAATGGTTACCTTGACTTTGGGCGTCTGTAACTCATCATCTCTTCGTATCTGTACATCCTTATTTAAGATATATATATAATTTTAAGTAAAAGTCATAATTCAAGGTCATAACATGCCAATAGTGTGTAGTTAATTTGACTTCAAATATGCAGGAGTCCCATTTATATGGAATATAGCAAAGTTTAAAAGTCCACTTTTCTACCACGTATTTACAGCAGCTTGGACCGTAGATGGTAACTAACACGGAGGCTGTTGATTTCATTCCAAATGATCTATCGTCTTTTCAATATTAGCGATAACCAGCGCTTTAAGACTCTTGAACTGAAAGAAGAGTGCCAAGCATTGAAGATGATGAAAGGATGCATTGTCTCAGTAGGAAGTTCGTTAACCAAGTCAGTTTAATAAATCAAAAAATCATCAATTCACTGGACCATTCGAAGAATGGTATTTCACATTAATCCCATTCAACGAGGTAAGGATCAAGCCATAAATTATGTATACTTAGAGATCTCGACTCAACTTGATAAGGGGACATGGCGATCTCCAGATCAACGAACTGTCAATAAAATTGATCACACTGCGATAGACAAATGCACGCATCCAGTATTTTTGGTATCCAAACATTCTGAGGGGCTAATAGCGACTAGGATCACTACCTTGTTTTAGCCAAGGTAAGAATGCGGATATCCACCACGCCACAACAAATATTGTGAAAAGGATTTAATCACGAAAGACTGCAATCATAAGAGACCGCCAAGGCCTTCGCAAAACGCAAATCTCTTAACCAGGCGATTATCACCACACCGCCAGCATCTAATGTCGAAGAACAATAGCAACGATATCAGCAAGCCATTAGATGAGCTGCAACTTATGCTAGGTTTTTCGACCCACCAGCAAGAAAATCTTGGTTTGAAGAAGAATCCCGAAAGATGCTCTCAGCCAAGAACGAGGCCTACAACGCTGAGCTGCAGGTGAAGACGAGTGCTACCATTGAGGTCTACAGGCAAAGAAGAAAGGAAGAACACCGCCTTTTCGGAACACAGGGCACTAACAGAATCCTATCGACATGAACAAAGAACTATCGTAGTTGAGAAACAGTCGATGCCGAGGATATGGAAGATAAACTTCTGCAGACTGTTAAACGGCGATGACGAAAAATAATTCGCTGTCATGCAGAACGAAACGTTTAATATTGGCAAGTAAAGTGAAGATAGCAATATATTAACTTAAGCTTAACAAGGAAGTGACGATCTTCTTGTCGAGATTTATAAAGCCGGCGAAGATGACTGGTAAATAACATTCACCAACTCATAACAAAAATTTGGTCTGATGAGAGTATGCCTGAAGACTGGAACCTCAGCATCGTTTGCCTTATCAATTATCCAAAACTGATACCCTCTGAACTCCGCAAACTTCAGAGGCATAAGTCTCCTCAACATCGCATACAAGATCCAATCTGTCGTAATATGTGAACGCCTTAAATCGTTTAGCAACAAGCTGATGGCCCTTATCAGTGTGGTTTAAGGCCAGGAAAGTCCACAACTGTTCAAATCTTCACACTTTGCAGATCCAGAAAAACCCAAGTCCGAATCGATACCCAAATCGATATACAGAGCCATGTCTAGTTTAGGGTTACCGCCCAAACTCAGACGTCTGTGCATGATGAAGATGGAGAATTGTCGCTGTTCTATCAGGGTCGGAAACGATCTCACCTACACATTCGATACCGAAAATGGTTTTATGCGAGGCGATGCACTGTCACGAAATTCTTCAATCTCATTCTTGCGGTGATTGAGCGAAACCCACAAGCCAACACCAGAGGTATAAAGTTCCACAATTCAGTGCAACTAACCACCAGCGTATATGCATTGGTAGGACTCAACGTGATGTCATAGCCACGTTTGTTAGAATACAGAACAAAGCAGCAAATGAGGACACTAGAAAGGACACACAACATGACGAATTGGACAGAATGTCACCATTAACAGATACAACTTTGAGGTAGTACGCGACATTGTCTACCCCGGACCTCGTCAGAAATTAAATGAAGAATTACTCTTGCCAACCGCTGTTTCTTCGATCTAATTAGGCAATTTAGTAATAAAGCCTTCTCTCCAACTACTATGGAGATCCTATACAAGACCCTGATTATCCCAGTCCTGCTCTACGGCGCTGAAACATTCACCGTACTAAAAGTAAACGAAGAAATCCTTGTTCGTTTTGAGAGAAAAATTCTACGAAAAATCGTCGGTCCAGTTTGCTTAGAAGGGGTGTGGAAAGAATGATTCAACTAAGAACTATACGAGCTGTACAGGACATACCCCTAGTCAAAAAAAAAAACTCCGACGTTTAAGATGTCTGGGACATGTAGAGCGAATGGATACCAAAACCCTGTCTCGCAGAGTATTCGATTTCCAGCCAGACGTCGGACACAGTATAGGAAAACCTCGCATTAAGTGGCGGGCACAAGTAGACACCGACTTCAACGCACTGAAGACAGTTAGCTAAGAACCAGGATAATTGAAGAAGCATGTTTCTTGATGCCCTGGTTCGTTCCGAACACATAAGTAAGTAAGTAAAGTCCGTTGCTCAATTAAATTCGACACCAAACGACGAATAGTATTTTTGCATGATACGTGTTGGCGATTATATTTTTGGGGATATGCGCGTTGTTTGCTATAAAGGAATTCATTGTTAAAATAATAATGTATAGATGTTTCAAAAACATGTTTTGTCAAGTCAATCGATTGATAAATGTTAAACTTACTCAATGTTAACGGACGGACATAAAAGATGGCGCACCCTGTGTATAAACAAGATATTTAGACATTAACATTTTTAATACTTTATCCACATAAAATGTTCAGGCACACCTACTTTTTGAACCACAAATATTTGTTTAATGGAATGGATTTATAGGGTATTAAACGATTAAAGGATTATTCTGATAGTCGAAGTATGTATGTAGTTACAAACATTATGCGCGTCTTTCCAATACCTTAAAGTATAGCCAAATGTATATATGGTCGTTTTTGTTTTTAATTTTTGAAAATCGTTATATCTTCCCACTTCTTGAAGTCATTTTTCGAAAACTACACCAGCACATCTGCATTAGAAATTGTTCTATGCCTCATATACCCCAAATGTTAGATCGCCAATATATTTAATTCATAATTCATATGAATACCCTCTAACCCAAAAAAAAAACGGCAACTTAAAGCGCTCTGCAAGTCCAAACCTATAAGAATAACCATAAACCCTCTTCGAATGGTCATTTCCAAATGTGTACAAATTACACTTTTCTCCATTTTGCCTATGCACAACATCCATTCTATGGTTTAATATCACATCCCTAGCTATGTGATGATCCTATCGATATGACTCTTTAATAAAAATAAAACTTCCAAACCAAACTTGTGAATCCGTATCAGGTTTTTTCGACACTCGTATCTGTATAACTACCAAAAACGAAATTATGCCAACCGAAGAAACTCACGTTTTATCTTAAGTTTCGTCCGGGCCAATGGAGCACCAGTACCAGCCCTAAATTCACTAACAACCCTAAAACCTAACCCCTTATCCTTATCACGTTCCACTGTTGATGTGTCCGAATATAAACCAAATAGAATGAAATGACATCGTGATGAAAATAAAGGCACAACTGGATTGAAGTGCCTCTCATCCCTTTTCGGTTTTTGTCGAGTTTTTCTTTTTATTTTCCATTCGCTGGACGTTCATTTTGTGATCCTTCCATTTGTTTTACATCGACCATCAACCGTTCAATCGTTCATTCCTATCTGCACCTGCACCAGGACAAGATGAAAATGTCACATTTTGAAAGAGAGGGAGAGAAAAAAAAACATAATGGATGGAAGATAATCATAAAAATCAAAAAGAATTTCTCTGTCGTATTATTCTAATGATTGGCGATGTAGTCGGTATAGCGCGCACTAAAAACAGAAGATAAAGGATACAAAAAGGGACCGCTTTACGTATACACTTAGAGTTGAAAGAAGGGGGCGACAAAATGCGAGCCCTTAAGATAAAAAAAAAAAATAAATGACAAAAAAAATGGATTGCGAATACCGTTGATGACGGTTAAGAAGGACTTTATGGCAACTGACAGCAGACGATCAGCGGCACTTCACGCTGCCAACACAAACAACGGAAAAACGGGTAAAAGAACGATAGATAAACAAAAGGATTTACCATCAAAATAAGTGTCGCACACCGTCCTTGAATCGGAAACAAACTGAAAATAGTGTCCTTTTGTAATTTAATTTTTCCTTTTCAACTGTATCCCTTTTTTTGGGTTGGACCGTTCCTTTGTCTTTTATTACGCCATCATTAAGTAAAGTGATAATTTCCATGGATAAATTGATTTCCAGCAAATTGCCAGCGACAGGAGATAAAATGAAGGAGCAAACAGCCCTCCTTCCAAAATATAAAAAAAAAATTATGACACACCGTTCCCTGTTGGAAATCCTTAAGTGAAAACAGTTTTCATGTAAGATAAGGTAGCAACATTGAGCGCGCATTAGCGTTATTTGCATTTTCTAAGATGGAGCATATGTGAGAGCAGGAACGACGACAGGATTTACGTTTTTTTAAAAGACACTTCCAACATACACAGCAATGTTGTGCGATTTCCATTTGCAACGCAACGTACGAAATTTTGGTGTCAAGTGCAGTTTTTCCCCGTTGCAGTAGCGATGTTTTGGAAGGAAGCCATTTGCAGAGAACTACTACACAAGAAACGGAATTCTTTAATTTGAGGATAACAAGGCGTCGCTGTGTTCCTGTTACTTAATGTTTATTTTAAATAAGTTTTAGCTGTTTTTCTTCGGTAGAGATCCTTCTTTGAGAGGATTGTGATAGTGAAGTTTTTGTTAAAAGGTGTACGTTTTTTTTTTTTTTTCTAAGGTGCTATCTACATGTGTATAAACAGTTGTAAAGAGGAATATATTGAATGGTTTTTGTTGTAACAACAGCTTGCAATATCCGAGTTTTATCCTTAGTTAATAAGGATTTGATATTTGATATCATGTTGTTTCAGATGGGAAAATATGTTTACGTTCTGAAGGATATTTTTTTTATAATGAAGAGGGAACGCTACTGAAAATAATCGCAAACAAAAGTTTTAGGTGTTTTTTTAAGGATATTCAATCCTTAAATTTTCTCAGTGGCATGAGAATAACATCTATTGGACGTGTAGAATGCAGATAAATGTAAACTCGAAAACACAGATGGTCCTTGAATAGTAATTAAATTTTCAAAATTAATCAGACTTTCGATCTTCGGCAGTGTTTTGTAGGTCTAGGAATTTCAAAGAGAAAAGGATCGTTAAAAATTTTGCGTAAAAAAAAGTTTGGTGTTGCCACATATAGGAATTGAACCAAAAGCTTCTGCGTTGTAGTTCATTGTATACACGTCAAAGTAGTCGTTCCTTCTATGAGCCATCAGTTATTACTTTGGAACAGGTTGTGCTTAGCTGTAATACTTTAGGCGGGAGCTCTAAGTTATCCGCAAGCTTAATGAAAGTATAATAATGGTTATACCATCACATCTTCTATAAAACCTGTGGATTTGCCTGCAAAAGTTATAAAGGTGCTTCTGTTACACTTCAGGCGGAATTTAAAACTTCTTTGGAAGCTTTATATAAATATTACAGAGATTATACTATCATTTTTGTTTTAAAAGCTTGTGGATTTACTCGAAAAACATCTTAAGGCATTTCTGTAATACAGCAGACGGATGTTCACACCTATCCGGAAGCCTAATATAAGCATCACAGAGGCTATACCATCTAACCTTCTACAAAGCCTGTGGATTTACCTGCAAAAGGTCTAAAGGTGCTTCTGTAATACTTCAGGCGGAAGCTCAAACTTTACGGCTTAACAGATAAGGATTACAAAGATTGTACCATTTAATCTGCTATAAAGACTTTGGATTTACCAATAACAACATCTATTGAAATAATACTCAACCTCCGCGTACAAGTATTGATTCCATCTTCGCATTATTGACCCGATATAGCCACAAAAATACTAAACATTTAAACTGCGCAAAGAACGGAGTGATGTCTAACAAAATTTCTTCATTTGAAATAATATTTGAATATCTGAAAACATAAATCAACAACCGGATCAAACCATATATGTGTAGTCATAGGCCATAAAAGTCCACAACTGATCAAATTTTCTGATTTTCAAAGACGTCTAAATCGATATCAATCACTTGTTCATCAGGTTTAAAGGCATATAAGACAGCATTTATAGAGCCATGTATATCCATCTGTGCGGGATGCTGATGGAAAATTCTCGCTGTTCCATTATATAATTTTACAAGGTATGAAAATTTTCTAAAACTTCTCAACTATGAACCAACATCAGGAGTAACCTTCCATAAATCTGCTAGCATACATCGACAAAATTGACACTATTGCTCCCACAAAACGATATGTCATCAACGAGACATGGCGAAGCACTGTGAGGTGACTTCTTAAAGAAAGAGGATTGTGCAAAACTCCCGTACTAGCACCAGATACACAATCTTCCATAAATCGATGCAGCTACTAGCATATATGCTAAGTCACAGCCACGTTTGCTAATATAGAAAACCAATCGACAAAAAAGGTTTAGCACAAAGGACATACAATATCGATGAATTATTCAGAACTTCATCATTGACAGATATAAGTTTGAGGTAGTACGGGAATTTGTCTACCTCGGCCCAAGTATTAGGTCTGAAAACATATCGCCTGAAATAAATAAGAATTACTCTTGCCAACCGCTGTTTCTTCGGGATGGTAAGGCAATTTAATAGTAAAGCCCTCACTCGAACTACTAAGGAGATCCTATACAAGAAACTGATCATCTCAGTCCTGCTCTAAGATGCTGAACCATATCAAAAGCATACCAAGATCCTTTGTCGTTTTAAGCGAAAAATTCTCGATAGGCTTAACTTTCCATGTCCCTTCTGTGTATTAAGTTTTCTCACCATTTGATGAATTTAAAGTGATTAACGCACATACCAGGGAGTAGCTGACTTCTATACCTAGAAGCTATTTTGATATTGGCTCATTCCTAAAATGTATAAATGGAATAGCCCCCATTGCGAATGTACCTACATGTATGTGCAAACTTTTGTGAAAATAAATTTCCTGTTCATCCTTTCTGAATATGTTTAGAAGCATACAGAATAAAATGGCGCACCTAATGAACTAGCTTTAAAACCTCTCCACCTTAAGCCCACTTCACCCAATCAATACAAACCACAATCCAGTCAGACCTTTAAAGCTTTTAATTTCGTTAAAATGTTCCCCTTCATTTGCTTTGTATTTTCGATGCCTTTTGACAAAAAAAAACGACCTCTGGGTTTTTCTTCAGTTCCTAATGAAAATCTTCAATAGAAGTGATGGGAAGAAAAAACGTCTCCAGTGGTCGGTTAAGACATTCAACCCATGATTTTGTTGCCAATTTCTTTATGCTCCGGCCATTGTATAAAGAACCAAATTCACTTAAATTAATATAATTGAATCCATCTCCCCATACGAATCGAATAAATTCCCATTTACCTCAATGCCACCCAACAATATTATCACCATCCTTATCATCATCAGCAGAAGCAACCGAAGTGAAGCAGCACCCAACAAAGGAGAACTTATTACGAAGCTAAGTTTCCACTTAGAGATCACATCTCTACATCCAACGAAAATGAAAAATAAAAATCGGCTTTCCTGTTCCAGCAGACGGAAAGGCAAAAGCCAAACAGGACAAGCAACAAACGGGGCAAACATCAAATCAAGAAACGAGAATCGTCCAAACGAAGAAGCCCCATACACACACATATATAGAAAACGAAAAGGAACCGCACAAACAGAAAGATAGGCAAGGGCAAAAAAAAAACAACCCAACACATCCTAAATTGAATACCCGTGAAAATCCTCGAGGAAATTGTGATAAGGATTTTCCCTTTGGCATACACTCTCCGACGAGCATAAACAAACCGTTCGGTGAAGAACACTTAACATCTAACAATCACACTTCACTCGTCGGTACATCAAATATCTCCCTCCCCACCGCCCCATCATCATCATAGCCATCATCTCACCCAGCCAGAACACAGTACGAGTGAAAAAGTCTACTTCGATGGATAACAAAACAGGGGGTTAGCAGCCGTTTCAACGACATTCACCCATACATACACACGACCCCACAAGGACGAATGCAACATAACCATTTGCAGGGGGATGGATAAAGAGTGGGGTAGGAAAACAACAATCACGACGGGAGAATTTAGCAAATCAGCAAAACTAACAACGGCACCATGACAGGACAAAAGAGGAGATCCAAAAAAAAAAACACCACTCGAATGAAATTCACAGAAGGATATGGATTAGATAGACTACTGCTATTCGAAATACAACACCCCTGGGCGATCTAAAGAGAGCCCGTGTATAGGCTGCAGAACATCACTTCGTGCTGCATTGGAGATTCAATTGAAGCGATTCCAACTAAAACATGAATAATGTTTTCTCAATCCATGCCGAGTAGGATCATGAGCACCTCAACCGAAGAAGAAAAAAATAGGATTCACATCCTATAGCAAAAGGTGAATGCTGACAGAGAGAACGAGAAGAAAAACCTGAAGTTTGTGAAGGAAATTGGATTTTTTTTTGGATGAAACCGAAAAACCCAACAATAGTATGTGTGCACTCACACTTGAGTGGGAATTTAATTTCTACGGCTGCACAAGGAGATGCGGTGACGATGAAGTGCTAGTTCAGGGAAGACGGAAAAGAATTCAATTCAAAAGACGAGTCTTTCTGGTTATTGGCCTTCTTGTTCATATCCAGCCCAGCCAATGCCAAGAGTGTCTACATAACGTGCGGAGAGAGTTTCAATAGAACAGAACAGAAAATCCAATTCATTCAACCCAGGCATAGATGCATTTGCCGGATTTTCGATATTCGATTTCGTTTTTTTTTTTCTTACCCGGTCTACATCTCGCTCCACATGTAGAGAGGGAGAGATAGAGAGAGAGAGCTAGTATCTATGTTCGAGCCGCTTGCAGGACATCTATCATACATACAAGGAACATGTTAGGAATATCAACTTCGACATAAACTGACACTGGCAAACTGTTAAGTGCACTTGACAGTAATCAAGATTCGAAAAATCATTCGAATCATTTGTAGATACACATCCAAAACCACACAAACATATCTCTCTCTATATGTATCCATCTGAACGATGGAAACGAATAACGTTCTTATTCGTTTTCATACAAGGATCGAAAACATGTGGAGAGGATAAATTGTAAACCATGTTATTGCAGTTTCGTGGTGAGGTCATGCAGAATGTGGTATCTATTAGTTGTCCGATGGTATCGTCGATGGATGTACTCTAGTCGAGTTATTTTTGTGCAGCACTTTGATTTGTGCAACCACACACAATCATACATAGGGATGGTGGAGCCAGCCGCCTTAGACACTATTCCCGACGTGTATGGTGGAGAATATCGATATTAGATGGATTTATTCACCAAGTAGGATCACGAGATTTCTGGCACATTATTTTGTGAAATGAATTTTTACCACAAGGCTGCTGGTGGGGATGTGTTGATTTATCGATTCGATACCAAGCCAAAGATGGATGGAAAAGAATTCGATTTTTTGCAGTTATTTTTTGATTAGAGATGTGTCTGGGTTTTTTATGACTAATTTAAGCAAATTGGTTATTTGGGAAATTTCGCTCTGTTGCATGTCATATCGATCGAAGCGTGTTGAAAGATATGTTCTTGGTTTAATTAAAATTGCATCGGTAGATACACTCTAAGTGATTGGTGAAAACATTTATGTCGATTCAGGAATGCTTTTTGTAGGATTTCTGTATCTGAGTGTATATAATTTGGTAAATTGATGTCTTCTTTTTGGATTGTGAATTAAGATTGCAATTGTGGTATATTGGTTATATTGCCTTTATCAAAAGCATCAACAGCTTGATTTAGTGAAGAGGTTTCAAAAATATGATGATGCAAATCTGTTGTAACTAAACAACTAACTACATAAAATGTATTCCTACCACAAATTTCAAAGTCAAAGGTGATCTAGATGCCTGAACGTAGAAAATTTACCACATTGCAAAGCAGTTGTTTTTGAAATGCCAGATATAAAATCCGTTAAACCCTAAAATATTTTTAGAGATTTTTTTTAAATTTAATACGTTGTCAGTTTTTGAATTTTAGAAAGCTTGTGGTTTACGACAAAACCGCATTAAAAACCACTTTGCAAACGTTACCGTGAAAAATATTGTTGTAGCGAACACATCATTTGACACATTCTCACATGTGTTCCACAAGTTCCACAGAACAGTTGGCGGGGAGGCTTAAATGGCTGCACAGGTAGTTTACTGATAGACACGACCCGGTGGTTCAGGGATTAGAGTCCCTGATCAAAATTTTCCAACAGCTTATCTTGCTGCACAGATAGTTTACTGATAGACACGACCCGGTGATTCGTGCATTATAGTCGCTGATCAAAAATCTTCAATAGCTTATCTTGCAGGTTTACATGAAATCTGTATGTTTGCACTGGGACAAGAAAATTCGGCCCATAAAAACAACCGAAAAAAAAATATTCAGGAGAATGAAACATAATGACATTCTATGAGTCCCAATTTCCCATAGAGAAGAAACTGAAACTCTTGGCTGTTGGTATAATTCCGGAAATTGTTGACTCAAACGACGGGTTTTCACGATGAAATCTTCAAGATAAGGCAATCCTATAGGGCATTTTTCGAGACCGTGTATAGGGTGAACAGTCCTGTTCAACCTAATCGAGATATTGAGAAAAATCAATATTATCTACGTACTGAACTCAAAGCCTGGTGATCTATTTTGATTTAAACGTACTAAATGACGAAAACCACTCAAATGGTATAGTCGCTGACAGTGTGATGCTGTTCACACAAAAAGATGAACTCCTAGATATCTTCGTATCAATTAAAATAAAAAAATCGGCGTGAGAAGATTGTATCCCAAACGTATAATACCTGCCAATAAAAGAATTCGGTATTTTCAATACCCTGTTTGACAATGCACTGAATAATTTGTTATATCCGGTGGGTTGAAAAACTGCGGTGCAAGGCATTCGAAAAGATAGTCCATGGAGCATTTATGTAGTAAAAATATCAATGAAGTTTAAGAATTCATTTTGAACAATAAAACGAAGATTTAAAGCCATACACTTCAATGCACCCTTTCGGTAATGCAGTTCGCTGGAAATCTTTTCAAGCAACACAAAATTGCAATCAGATATCCATACAATATCAGGCATTCGAAAAGGTAGTCCATGGAGCTCCGTTGAAGTGGGTCGACGAAAGTATAATTATTTCGGAAAATCTGTTTGGTTTTCAAACAATGCATGACACTATTAACGCCGCATCGAAACTAGTATCCGACATTAAATGGAATGAATACAAAAAAAAATGCACAGGGTCCTGTTTGTTTGACTTTGAGAAAGCCTTCGGAACGTATGGTTAAAGAGGTTTTACTACAAGCTCTCACCAGACGGGTATGTGTAAACCCACGCTTTATGATTTACGAATTTCTTATGGGAAAGAAGTTCGACTTCAAATGTGACAATGTAATTTCGGGAAAAGACTTTGAAAACGGTTTACAACAAGGGGCGGTGAACACCTTAATACCAACGATCTTGTACGTTCCATTAGACACGCTACGCAGATCGGCAGATGATTTAACTGCTGGCATACAGATCTGGTTCGAAAATCTAGGACACCATACTTTTGCAACGTGACGTCGATCACTTCAAAAGATATTGCGATGATTCGAAATTGAAGTACCATTGCCAAAAAATCCGAAACAATTCCGAACCCCAGTGCTTAGGGCTTCTGGTGAAACCAGAAAAAATCTAAAAATATATAGTGCAGCATCATGGACAGCCGTGACATTATGCTTGAAAAGTTTGTATATATTAACAAAAAAAAATGTAGAAGTTTGTCTGACCAGGGGTAGATTATACTCTGACAAGAATGGTGTTTCAAAGCAAAGCTTAGAACAATCTTACAGAAGTTACGCCATCATAATTTCGGTTATGCTTGTGAATTTTCCTGCATAATGTCTTAAACAAGCTTCTACCCAAACAATCGACTGCCAAAATGCTCAACCTCGGCGCACAAGTACTATATAAAGCCTATAGAAATAATTGCTTGTGGGAATTAAATATTTGAACCTTATAGAAGAATAATTGGTAGAGGTACCAATCATGTTCAGTTTGTAGTTTCTATTATCTAAGTGCCACTAATATTTTTAATTTCTTCTCTAAATCTAAAATCTAAGCACATTAAAAAGTGCTTTAGAGATCCTTATTGAAATACCATTATACAATCATATTCATTTATAAGTATTTTTTCCCTACGCCACTGTACCAAACTGAAATGACACCTGAAGTAACTTTACACATTTTTACCAACGGAATTATTAATTCTTATGAAAAATCAAATATTACTTAAATTTACATTCCTGAATGGATATGCTTATTGCTTATATATTTTCATTTCTTAACAGTGACATACCAATATATTTGTGAAAATTCTACATCAATAAGCTATCTCCCTTGAGCTATTCATTTAAATTGTCACCTACATTCGCAATGCTATAATTCATACCTTTCATCACGAAAAGTCCTCAAAAAAATTGCTCAATTCGTAAATCTCCAAATTTGCTGTAAGCTGCTTCTGTCACATTCTGCTTTCGCACAAAAGAAAACTGGAAAACTGTAGCACACTTTTCATGAAATCCTTCAGCAATCCTTTCGTAAGTATTTGAGAGTGATGGAAAATTAATCTGCCAGAAAATCCACTTTATAATGTATCCACATACACAGAGAGAAAGAAAAGCCCAAACCGGATGGCGCATAGTTTCAATACCTACACCAATACACGCACTCAATCTCATTCGCCACCCCAACAGCTGCCGAACTATAAGACCATGTTCAGGCGTGATCCATTTTTAATTTCTTTTCCACCAAAAAACGAAAAAAATCCAAAAACAGGATCCTATCATGTGTGCATTGAACACATCCACAAAAGCATGCAATTTTTCGATATCTACCCCCCGCATACAGTGAATCAAGTTTATTTCCTACTTTTACTTCTGTTTCAGGGGATGGTAAAACCGCTTTTTAGAGTTGATGGTTTTCGTGGTGAAATATGTTACCAACCGTGCGGCCATGAGGTTGAAAAGGATTCTACTAAAAAAAAAATTCCGATGAAAATTTGTTCCTTCCGTTTGGAGGTAAAGCTCTACACCAGATAGATGGTACGTTAGATTTCGTACATAAAGCAAAATCTTATGCAACCATGAGTCATTCACCCAACTAAACACAACTCCTGTCATTTTTAAAAGCCACGCTCCTGGATGCCGTATACTATACACGCTTCAATAGAATCAATGAACGAATGAAAAGAGATTTCTCCTCGTTTTTGTTGTTGTTGTTTTGTATTTTCTGTGTCGTGTTCGGGGAAAATGAATGAAAGGAATTCGCAGAAAAAAAAGAAGAACAGAAAAATAGACAACCTGCACAACCAGGATCAGGATCACGTAGGTGGGACTTGCTAAAAATTCAGTGCGCCATGCAACCCGGTGAATTGTTTCATTGTTTCCATTTCAATCTGACAGATTTGCGGATACAATGTCTCCGATATTGTGAGAGATTGTAGGCAGTGATTGGACGAGTGGAACATATTAAAGTGCAGCACAAAAGGGGGATACGAATAGAATTTTATTCAGATTTTTTTTTTGGCTGGTATAGGTGCTCTTCTCAAAGAATGATTGGTTTGCAATTGAAATTTAGACAGGGATTTTGGAAACAGAAAGATGCAATATTAGTTTTTTTTCGGAATTTGCTCAATTGCAAATATCGAATCGGTGATTGCTTAAAATGATTAAAGGAGGAAGCGAAATACTTTGTTTGCTGTCAACTGATTTAAGACTTTTTGAGGTCATTGTGGACACGTTAGAAAATCGAAGAAAATGGTATAAACCACTTGGAAGATACATATGAAATTCTCAGATACTTTTTTTTGTTGAAATGGGATTATTGAGAGAAACTTTATTTAGCTGTGAGAAGTCAATTCTCTTTTATATATAGTGTACTGCGCAATAGTTAGTGCGATGAACTTCCGTGCAGAAGGTCTGGATTCGTATCCGAGCCGTAGCAACTCCTAAATTATTTTTCACTGGCCTTCTTCTCATGATGATCTGACAATTCATCCAAGTAGTCAAGAAAAGCTTATCTCAACTTAGTCGTTTGGATTCGGCATAAAATAGTAGGTCCCCCTAGGCACTGATTACTAACGAGTCTGTTGCGCCAATTCAAGAGTAATATTACTCACAAAGCAGTTGAAACCGGACCCTTTATTTCCCCTCAAGCAATATTAACTGTATGAAGTCTTATGGAAACACATTTGGCGCACCATTCGTGACTCTATAAGATTACCTTACCGAAGATGTACCGAAACTGACAAATAACGAAACGAAAAAAAAATTCAATTGTTGTATTTATTTTAAATACTTCTGTGCCCACCATATTTGTTTATTTCTGTGGCAGTATGACATAAGCGAATTTTCTGTTTTTCAAGTGGTAGTTATCTACCGTATAAGAACTAAGTGCTGTCAGACTCTATAATTTGTGCACTAAACATTCATTTTTATAGTTACGAATCATAGGCACTTTTAGCAATCAGTAAAATGTACATTCGAACATTATTCTTAGAAATGGGGTCTGAATATTTTTTGGAAATGGGAAAAAACATTTTGTGTTGCCACAACTAGGAATCGAACCCAGATCTAGCGTAGTAGTTTATCGCATAAAAAGTAAGATATTTAAACCTCTTTTAAACTGTATATACATGTACATTGTACACATCCCCGGAAACTTTTAAGAAGCCTTAAATTTATATACCATTTCACCTTCCATAAAGTCTGTGGATTTGTCTAAAAGATTTATTAAACATGCTGAATTTCTCCCCACAAGTACAAAAAATCTCAAAAGAAGAAATTGCTAAATGAAATTGGAAATTTACACTAAATAGAAGAAAAATGTTTGGTTGAACAGACTAAAATTGATGTGTTTGTCACCGAATCAAAAAATTTCAGTCTACACCTCAGATTAATGCAAAAGATAAAAAACTGTAGCAAGTGGCGGAAAACAAAAAGTTCGTAGGTGTTTTTATATATATTACCTTAATTTTTCGTCTACTTTTACTGAAATTTGTTATTTTTTTGGCACTTTTCCTAATGCCAATTAAAAGAGAGAAAAAATGTAATACATATGAGATATAGATATAGGCACATACAACTGAATTATTTCAGATTTTTCACGATGATTCTCGCAATTAAAACTGCCAAGAAATACATCGTGTGTTTTTCTGTATTGAAACAGTGGCCTTCAATTGAGAAGAATCCTATTGGTATATTTCATGCTTTTGGGAGCATTCGTCAAAATTGAATGCTACCAACCAATAAAAACAATTGATTTGTATATATTGTTTCCAACTTCAGTTACTTTCATAAAAAAAAAGAACAAGAAATGTCACCTCAGTGACAGATCCTAGGTTGAGGCATCTATTTTTAAAGTTCAACTAGTACAGCTATCTTCATGGCATTTAATTCCTTATTTCTGAATTTCTAAGAAAGAGAAAAATATATCATCCTTCGTTTAGATTTAAGCTTCATTTGATGGCATTTTAATTGACAGTTCCTTAAATTTAAGAAAAACGCGGACTGATACCTTAAAATATTTTTATTGTAGGCTCCGTAAAAAAGATCCAAATTATCTGTAATCGCGAAAATGTTTCCGTTCAATGAAAACTTAAAAATTAAGTTATTACATAAAAAAAGAGAAGATGATAAAAACTGATTCTTGTAAAACACCAGTTCTTGAATTGAAAAAGGAATTCACCCACTCGGTCGACATTCAAAATTTGTATCTTAAAAAAAATATTTTTTTTACGTTAAAAATATAAATATCAATGTATTTATGTGGTAAAAATACCAATAAAGTTTAAAAATACATTTTGAACAATAAAATGAAGATTTAAAGCCCCACACTTCAATGCACCCTTTCGGTAATGCAGTTCGCTGGAAATCTTTTCAAACAACACAAAATTGCAATCAGATGTCCATACAATACTATTTTCAGAAAGCTATCGAATATTCCAGTTAAAAGGATTTTAAAGCACACTTACATCAAGTAAACTCTTTTGGTCTTCATGGAAACAAAATATCATTGTCCTTTCGGAGATTAAAAAAAAATAACAGAAAACAAGCAAAAAAAATTCTAAGAAAATCAGGAGAAAATGTTTTGAGCTAAATGACCACGAACAGGAAACTACGAAGGAGATTATATTTTACCTTCTCTCCCGACAAAGAGAGTTTCCTTTTGTATTCCCTGCATTCAATACAATTATCGCTTTTGTCCATGTGCAAAATGCAATATAAAACATACTTAAAGCATTTCTATTGCTTATTGTATTCGAACGTGTCTGCAAGTGTGTTTGTAGTTTTTAAGGATATTATTTGAGTTTCCTCAGAGATTTTCATTTTCTCATTGATATTGAGTACTGTTTTGTGGAAAATACCATCAGTATATAATTTGTATATTTGTGGGGTTGTTTGAAAGCGTTTACGCCCAGGATATCTTTAGATATCCTTTTTGTTATAAATGATGTGTAATTGAAGAAGAACTTTTCCATTCAATTGCTATATCAAAGGAGCATCGCGCTGCGTGTATATCCTATTTAAAAGGAGATTGATATGAATGTATATAATCAATCTGGACAAGGAGTGAAGACATTTTATTGAAATTAATTGATACAGTTAACTGAGTTTTCATATGTAGGTGGGGATTTTATTTAACTGAAATCAAAATTATTCTTCATCGCTGTTAAGTGAGGTATATTGCGTGTTGTAGATATCAATTTAACAGTGGATGTCTTCTGAAATGATGAACTATGACCCTAACTTGGAGGAGTTATGTGGATAGTAAAAAGCTTTAAGGCAAAGTGGATGAACTGTATGATATTGAAAAACTATTTCGGCAGACTGTTAAACGCCAATGACGAACAATCTTCCACTGTCAGGGGAAACGAACCATTTAATATCGGCGACGAAATCGAAAACTATTAACCACGCGAACTAAATAAATTGAAGATAGCAATATCTAAACTTAAACTTCCAGGCGAAATTTATAGTGTCGGCAACAATTATCAACCTAATCGAGCTTTATCAGTGTGGTGTTAGGCCAGGAAAGTCCACAAATGATCATTGCACTTCAGCAGATTCTGGTAAAGAAAACAAAAAAGTCCGAATCGATACCCACTACATATTCAACGATTACAAAGCGGCATGCGACAGCATGTATTGAGACGAACTATACAGAATAGTTTTGGTAGTCCGCCAAAACTCGTCCGCCTGTGCAAGATGACTATGGAGTATTCTCGCTGCTTCATTAGGGTAAGCAACGACCTCACCAAAACATTTGATACCAAAAAAGGATTTAGACGATAGGACATACAGTCATGTGACTTCTTTAAAATCATTCTTGAGAGGATTATACAAAACTTCCGAGCCAATAATAGAGGCACCCTTTTCCATAAATCTGTGCAACTACTACCATACACCGACGTTATCATCATCATTGGTCGGACTCAAGGTGATGTCATGGCCACGTTTGCTGTAATAGATATGGAAGCGGCAAAAATGGTTTAAGCTTTATGAACAAGTATATGCTGTCGACACGAAAGGACACACACGAATTGGACAGAATGTCAACATTGACAGATATAACTCTGTCTGCCTCTGCCTCGCATCATATCTCTCAACAACATATCTTCAGAAACGAAGAATTACTCTTGTCAACCGCTGTTTCTTTGAGCTAAGGAGGGAATTTAGTAGTAAAACCCTCAACTTGAATTACTAAGTAGATTCTGTACAAGACCCTGACCATCCCAGTCCTGCTCTACGGCGCTACAGCTTGAACCGAATGAGGAAATCCAATCGGAAATCTCCACATAAGACCACATGTAACGGGTGAATTTTTAAGAGGTTTAGAACTTTTTAAAAAAAAAAAACACAAAAAACTCAAAAAAAAAATGAATGAAATATTTATTTGAATCGATAGTTTGAACCTTGCAATTTAATGTTTAAAGATAATTTCATGCAAATGTTGACCGCGGCTGCGTCACAGGTAGCCCATCCGCTGAGTCCAATTTTGGCATACTCTTTCACACATATCGGCAGGTATCTCACGAATGAATGCATGGATGTTGGCTTCCAGTTCGTCAATCGAAGCGGGCTTGTCCCTATAGACATTAGCCTTGACATACCCCCACAAAAAATAATCTAATGGTGTCAAATCGCACGATCTAGGCGGCCAATTGACCGGCCCGAAACGTGAAATTAACTGTTCACCAAACTCGCCTCGCAATTGCGCCATTGTTTCGCGTGCTGTGTGGCATGTGGCACCGTCTTGTTGAAACCACATATCATGCAAGTCAAGAACTTCCATTTCGGGCAAAAAAAAGTTTGTTATCATCGCTCGGTAGCGTTCACCATTGACAGTAACGCTGCGATTCGCATCATCTTTGAAGAAATATGGCCCAATAATGCCGCCGGCCCATAAACCGCACCAAACAGTGGCTTTTTCGGGATGCATTGGTAGCTGTTGCAATGCTTCTGGCTGATCTTCACTCCAAATGCGGCAATTTTGCTTATTTACGTACCCATTCAACCAAAAATGAGCCTCATCGCTGAACACAATTTTTCGATAAAAAAGCGGATCCTCGGCCAGCTTTCCAAGAGCCCATTCACCAAAAATTCGGCGTTGTGGTAGGTCGGCTGGCTTTAGTTCTTGCACCAGCTATATCTTTAAAGGCTTTACGCCCAAATCCTTCCGCAAAATTTTCCACGTAGTGCTGTAACAAAGGCCTGACTGCTGGGAACGGCGCCGAATCGACATTTCGCGGTCTTCTGTCACACTAGCTGATACGGCCGCAATATTTTCTTCACTACGCACAGTACGTAAACGTGTTGGTGGTTTAATGTCCAACAAAGTAAATTTGGTGCGAAATTTGGTAACAATCTTCCGAATAGACTGCTCAGAAGGTCGAGAATGCCGATCATAAAATGGAAGCAGCGCGCGATGAACATTTCGAACCGAGCACGAATTTTGATAGTAAAATTCAATAATTTGCAAGCGTTGTTCATTTGTAAGACGATCCATGGTTAAATTGCAAACCAAACTGAAGCTGTTTGACAGTGACACAAGGTACTAAACACACGTCAGCTGTCAAAACCAGTGTTGCCAAAACCAAACCAGCTAAAAAATCACCCGTTATAAGACGGCAAAAACGTGTAGAGCGAAGGAACAATAATACTCCGGTTCACAGGGTCTTTTCCCAGCTAGACTTCGGCCGCAGTAAAAGAATACCCCACCTTCAGTGTATTGCGCAAGTATTAAACGACTTTAACCAGCATGAAGTAATCAACTGAAGGCATTTTGCTAAGGGCCGGGCTAATAGAAAAGGTCAGGCTCATTCCGGACTGTAGAGCCACTTATGCAAGTAAGACTGCAGAATGCAGTAATATAACTTCCTATTTTGAAATGTAAGGTTCCATTCAGGTTGTAAGGTTCATTGGCGCATCCGAGAGGCATGCTTATTAAGTTCTGTTTCCTATCTCGGTCAGTTGCCATCATGTATTGGAACAGTGAGGTGCATGGGTTTTCCGTCGAGGACAACTTTTAGCAGGGATGTACTGTGATTACAAGCCAGGATGCCTTCCGACATCGCTTTAATTTAGACTCTTTTGTAAAATAAATTGTTAATAGGTCAGCTCGTTTAGACAAACCAAGAGTGCAACAATACGAAGAATTGGAGTCAAATCAACTTAAAAAACTACGACAGTGAGAGCTTTATTCTTACAATCCCCATGGCCTTCTGCATGCAATCTTTGATCTGCCCTACGAAATTACGATCATACAGCACGGCGATCTCTTCACGATGACCATCATTATCATCCGAACAAGTTGGCGATTATGCATGAACTCTCCGATGGTAACTTCAATTATCAGAGGAACGCATGAGAGGCGGGCTTAATGCCGCGCAGAAAATTTGGGTTCGGTTCTTAGCTCAATTATTTTTCACTGGCCCTTCTCTCGTGATGGTCTGACAAATCATCCGAGTAGTATCAATTGTACTTGGAGAACTTTTGGTTCCAACTGGATGGCGCAACGGTTCACAATTCAACGGTATAACTCTTTTAAGGAAAAAACGCCACAAGATAAAACGCAAGTTTTTCTTTCTTAGCGATTTTCCAATTTACTATATTTATTTGCTGCACATCTAAACACGATTTAGAATCATAGCTACGTTTCCTTAAACTCTCGCATTTAAAAAAAGTTAAGTCCGATCTCAGAGTGAGAGCTAGAGTACCCATGGGAGTTTGATAGTGCAAAGCGGTATACTAAAATAAATGCAAATAACAACCCTGATTAACATGAATAAAAAAAATCCATCAAATATGAAATAAGGACATCAAAACATGACCACCTTTTCACATCGTTATGTTATCGAAGAAACAAAGTATCCATGTCATTGAAAATGTAAACCTAAGTATTCCCCCGGGCTGTGTAAATACGTGATAAGGTATCATGTAATTTTACCCACTTACCCATACACGATAAATAGGACGAAAACATAAGTCGACATATTATGTAATGCACATGTAGGGGGACTAAAGTTGTTCTAAGTGTGTGAGCAAAGTGGTCTTACTGACCAATGGGTTCTGCAATAAAATGTCCTACTTATTTGTACATTCATGTCAAACACAGACAAAGTGAAACATTCCTTGTAGGCTGGTACTCGTTCTTATGTTTCTGAATAAAAAGCGCACGAAAATGTTGTATGAGACAGGAATTTATAATAGAAAGGCTGGGAGCACTGTCTAGGATCATATAATATGTGCATGGTCCTCTTGATGTGATTTATGTATGGTGAAGGAGATATGTGAATTGTAGACTTTTAATGTTAAAAAGTGAATACAAATATATTTTTAAGATACGCTTTAATGATATTTTTTCTAACAACAGTTATCTTAATTTTTTTCTCCCCTTTTAAGCTTTTTGTAATTATCTGTTTTAACAATTCCTCTCAACTATATATATTATTGTTTGTTGATGACGGTATGTATCCTCGAAATTTCATATTTTCAGGTTCAGATGTGGAATAACAAGGACTAAATAAGTTAAGATTATTAAATACCTAGCTTGACAGAAAATATATGGAGGGTAAATCTTAAGAGTGTAAGTGCTTAGAAAGACTAAACACTATCTATATCATAAAAGCTTCATTATTACCAACCTTTTTGCTTATTCAATTCAATTTTGAAAAGTCTCTTGAAAATTCGACTGCAAATTCAATTTCAGTCAACGGTAAGCGCTCTAGAGTCATGCTAATAAAGGATTTTTAAGCATTAATTATTGATATTTACTTAAACATTCTTTGGTTTTAGCAGGATAACTACTATTTTCTGCCCCATAAACGCATTTAAATATTTTCTGACAATTCAGTATAAAGAGTTCTTGGGGATGATACGAAAACTATACTATTTACTAGCGCAACTTGCATCAAAATATAACCTCTGTTGAGGATGCAATGCATCAAGTTTTTCAGATTTTGAGGAAATTAGCTCGCTCGTTTTCAGAAACAAAATGGTATGATGAACATTGGAGGAACAGTTTTAAACAGACATTATAAACTGTTCAAACAACTTTATGTGCAATCAAACATGATATATAAACATGTTTGTAGCCTAAAAACAGGCTTATAAGTTGATTGACTGCATGAACTCCAAATCATTCGGGCAAAACGGTCAAGCCCTAGGCGGTTGCAGTAAGTCAAACGTATAAAGGGTGTCCCATAATCTACGCTTAATTTAAATTTTGCGCCGTTTAACAGTACTGTGTTGCCAATAGAAAAAACAAAAAACAATCTGACAGATGAAAATTCGGGGCTAGTAAAAATGAGTCGCTATACGAAAGATCAAGGCATTTCCATTGTTGAGCAATATTTTTAATATAATGAAGGTTTGTCAGCTACAGTCCGACATTTTCGAACAAAATATGGCCGTCATAGTGTTTTAAAACCATCAATTGTGAAGAGAACTTAGAGACACTATGGATGTCCAGTCACAAGTCGTTCATCACGTTCATCAAACATCGAAGCAGTTCGCGAGAGTATTGCTGACAGTCCAGGAACATAAATTCGGCACCGTAGTCAAGAATTGGACATTTGGAGAGGCTCTCTATAGCAAATTATTACGAAAGACTTGAAACTTCATGCTTACAAAGTTCAATCGACTCAAGAACGGAAGACTACTGACCATGCAGTTTAAGAGAGTTCGTTGAATGAATTTTGGAACAACTTGATGCTGATTTTTCGAATCATATTCAATGATGAAGCTCATTTTCATCTTGATGGTTTAGAAAACAGACGAGTAATGGTTGAGAATCAAATGCATTCACAACGCGTGACTGTTTGGTTCGGATTTTGGCATGGAGGCATTATCGGACCATTCTTCTTCGAAAATGGTGTTCGTTATCGTGACATGATAACCCAGTTTTTAGTGCATAATTTAAAAGATATGGAGGTGATGTGACTTCCTAATTAAAAATCTGTATTTTCTATTAAAATTATATTTTGCGTGAATTTTGGGACATCCATTTTGGGACACATCTTTATTAATGTAGATGCCGTTAGTCCAAACCGGTCATTAATAAGTTTCCCAATAGCATATTCCTTTATTTTAATATTAGGTCATGATTTCACTAAACACTGTGTTAATCCCTTTGAGAAAATTGGTCACGCAAATAAATTATAAAAAAATGATAACTGCAACAAAATCAGTCGCCAGATTGGCATTCGTGTGACCTTTTTACAGTGGATCGCCATTACCGTCATTACCACATGATTATTTTGAGGGTTAGGTCCGAATATACGCTAACATTCTTTCTCTTTCAAAAGCTAACAACAATAGCCAGCTTCATTTTGATTGCAGTGGATTAATATTAAAGGAGTACTTGTGCACTCCACCCTGGCGAATAATAAAATGGTTGCTCAGGTAATCGATATTATATTTACATAGCCTGTTTGATTTAAAATAAAACAGCATCTGAGTTAACTCAAGGCAGTAGCTTTCGACCTTGAAGCCCTTTAACTACATTTTTAATACTAACAAATAAATTAAAATTTTACATCCAGTCATATCTTAACAATTAAACACCTTGTATCCGACTGTTCTAAAGTAAAATATCTTTCCTCAATACTATATAACCAAAAACTAATAGACCTTTTGTCAACACAATCTTCTCAAAATATAAAAAATGTATACACAATTCTGTCAAGACTAAAAATTGTATCTATAATATAACCGAATTATCATGCTTAGTTTTTTTTCGGGACGATCAGTGATTGACGGACCTGAGAATTGGTGATTACGAACTTCTGAATTCGTAGTACCTTCAATCTCAGATCCCCCCAGAGCTTATCATACTCGTATAATTTTAGTTCGCACATATCTCAATATGCCAGCTGAAAGCCTATGTTGCTAGTGCTGTTACAAATGTATAAAAATTAGAATGTAAATTTATTTATATTGTAATAAATAATAATAATAATAATAATAATAAAAATTTTACAACGCCTCTGCACACTGAAAATAATTTTGTGCATTATTCTTATAAACGGCGTTCATACACCTAAATTCATAAAATTCTTTGCAGTATTCATATAAGAACTAACAAGATTTTTTCGATTTTGTGATCAAATGAAATCACATTCATAAAAATGTTACATTGTATTGGAGTTTTTATTAGAAAATTCAAAATTGAAAATTTTTTGAATTTTTTCATTCGAGTATGAACAATTCATATCCGTTTAAAAGTCATTTTTTCATTATTTGCACGAATAAATCTAATCATGCATGAAATCATACACACATTTTGGTTTGACATTATTAGGGAAAAAAATCAACAATGCAAATTTATATGATCGTAATTTAAAATATGAACAATTCATACTAACATCATGAAGTTTCATGAACTGTTACATAAAACGCTTGAAACTATTCATACTTGGCATGAAAAAATCATTGTAAGGGCTCATTGTTTATTATACACCTAATTTGTGTAACCAAAAATATAATTCACAATCACTTGCTGTAAAAATGACATGAAGATAATAATAGATAATGTATCTCATCAGGGCGAATAAATTATGAGATTTGTGTTTCTTTGATATTTGTCCTTTTTACGTTTTCTCACAGTACATGAAAACATTCATACTCAACATGAATTGTACATACAAAACTATGAACTATACATATTCTATGAAAGGAAACATAAACCATATGTAAGCGTTCATAATCAACATGAATTGATGCTTATATTGAATGAAATTTGACATAAATTAAAATAAAAATTGCATAATGTTAATGAAGTTTTACATAATTTATATGAACGTAGACATAGCCTTCATGAAGCGTTCTTAAAAAAGTTTCCAAAATTTATGAATACATTTTATGATAGAAAAGAAACATAAAATATATGAACGTCTGCATTATACTTGTAGGCAAAAAAACGCAATCGTTTTATGAAACATTCATAGATATCATGAATCGTACATACGCTTATGAATGAGAATTCATAAACGGTTTGAACGCGTTTAATGGTGCAAAATGTATGAAATTTTTCATTATATACATGCATTTTTTAAGGTGAATCATGTACCTTTTTGGCAATATAAAAGCCAAAGAAAGTTGAACATCCTGACATTTAATATGCCTCCAAGATACGACGACAAGGTTCATTATTTTAATTACAATAAAACTCTCTTATTACATGGTGAAATTCACGAAATTCATACCAATCTCGCATCGAATTTTCAAAAATCCTTGTTTGTCCTAACCGAAATTCCATCACGAAGTTGTTCTCCATTTCCAGATCACGTTCATGTCCCTTTGGGTATATGTATATCCTACCTAAATTAAATTCACTGTACACCAGGAAAGGTGATCTTTACAGCCTCTTACTTAGAAATACATCGGTGCGCCTTTTGATATCACATCACCCAGGCTAATATGCTTCTTAGCTTTTACTTAGCGAAAAGTTTTTTTCTTTAGAAAAAACAAACTTCCATGATGCGGTTGGACAGCATTTGTGTATGCATCTTTGTATTAAATCTTGTAAGTTTATCAACGTATGTGTACTTTTTTCCTACTTAGGCAAAAATAGGATTTTAAGTAGTCCCAAAGTTTTCCTTGTATCATGTATCCTGAGTTCATGACAGCTACACCCTGGGTTAAGGGAAAGATGACTTGGAGAAAAGTTGGGCGCTGTTTTTTTGTTTGCCTCGTTTTATATGTATATATTGTGGTTTCATAACTTTGCGTGTGATTTTTGTTTGGCTTGTGTATCCTTTTCGCATATACATATAACTCGTATTAAGCGTTTTACGTGGGATCTTGCTCTCAGCATGCTGTAATTGTACACACGTCCTTATTTAAGAAGGAAGAGTTCTGTTGTAATTTTTTTTTTTGGTTTTTCCTATTACCTCATAACAGAATGTGAAAAATTAAGTCATCTAGTACTGGATTTTAGGATTCATCTATTTTGTACACATCCCAGTTTGGTGTAACCGCAAAGCAACGGGTGGAAAAGGATAAAGCGGAGAGACGAACTGCTGTAATGTGCGAATTATCTTCTAATTGAGTGTAAATATTTAATGTGACGCAAGGATGTGCCGGTGTGGGAATATTCCCCATCGGCTGAGTCGCAAGCACCACATGTGCTATAACAATTATCACGCCCTAATGTTGGAGTTAGGTGGGTGGTATAACTACAGTGCGCCATTAAATGGGTAGATCAACATAAAACCGCGGCTGGAGTGGCAAACTTTTGTTGGGGTAGGGTGGTTTTAATTCTTTGATGAGTTTCAATCGTCACACATGATGTTGTAGATCTTGTTGTAAGGGTATATTCTTTTTTTGCTGATTAACATGTAAATACAATTACGACGTTTATAGGCTTTTCAAAAGTCTAAATCTATTGAGTTTTGGCAAAAGTTAAGATTAATTAAGTGGATGGGTGGCATGAGTATAATTGCGTATCTCGAACGAGCAGTCTAATGACAAAAGGCAATTACTTGAAGTAAATCCCATCTCAATGGATTTTCCCTTTTAAGGAATACACATATACATAACTCTTCAAGTCATTAAATTTGCAGAAAGCTATAGCCCCATCAAGTTTTACACCCTGTCAGTGACCCCACATCAAATGAACTCCTTGAAACCCTAAAAGGATATACATACAAACCTTTGTGTACCCTTTATACACCTACCAAGCCAACCATTTATGGAGACCGAAAAACTACTCTCTCATTAGATTACAGCAAGAACTACAAAACACAGAAAACCTTTAGTCTCTTGGATGAAAAGGCAAAGGGATGTGGGAAAAAATATTTCCCAGTCAAGGAAAACCATTATTTTCTTCCACCACCATGTACTCTGGCGGAAAACTCAGTTTTTGTTTTTCTAAATTAAATCAAGTTCATAATAATTTCTCGCATACATTCACTTACATATATACCGCGCAGGATGTATTGTCTCTTTGTGTTTGTGTGGATGGTAAAGTTTTGTTAAAAGCCTTTTTTCAATGGCTTACGTTGTAAAGACACTTCGTACGTAGTCTCGCGCTGCTGAACGCATTGTTCTGTGACTGCATCTCTTCTGTTGTATTTTCCAAAAAGGATGTCATTTTCGTTTGGAGGAAACCAAGGATCATGTGTATACATCTGTCATGCAGTGCAGTACACCTACTCCTCGTCTGTGGTTTACTGTCAAGTGAAGCAAATATAATAAATTCGATGCCAAGGAAACGCATCTTCCTTTGAAAGGATACACTATAGTGGGGTGAACGATTTTCCATTTGTAAGAAAATTTATAACCAACTTGTGAATATGCGCGGCTGTTTGGCTTTCATACAAGTGTGGAATATGTGTTACGGTACTTTAGGGAGTGTACGCTTTTGCAACTTGGGGATACATGTTTATGAGGTACTTGGGTTAATTTTATGGTAAACACCTTTCTAGTGGTACTTGATGTCAACAAAGGAAGTGCGTTTCTTCTAATTTAGTTTCATCGTTAAGAAGCAAAAGTATTTACAATTTGCCATTATAATCAGTCAAAGAAATTCATTTAATTGGTAGTACGGGCGGTGGGAAATGCAGAATGGATTCAAGAATGCCAAGGATGCCAAGGATGGTTTAATTAGTTTTTACATCGAAAAATGAATCTGTGATATGCAAGTTTGCTTGGTAAGGAGAACGATCTGAACTGGTGAAAATGTGGTAAGATTTTTGGATTAGCCAGGGCCATCGTCAGAGGGAATATATTACCGAACACAGCCAGAATTTAATATACAAATTTGGATGATGTTTATTACATTTAGGGTGATTTATCATAGATTTTTGTAGTTTGTTGAGGTTGGGAATTAAACTTAGATATTTTTTATGCTTTTAGTATATTATAATGCTGGGAGTAAGCAGTGGCCTAGTGGTTAGTGCGTGGGATAACTAAGCGCGAAGTCCCTGGTTCAAATCCGAAACGTGATAACACCATCGTTTTTTTCACTAACGCACCTCTTGCGAAATCTGACAAACATTCAAGAAGCTAACTGTAATAAGGAGCTTCTAAAATTTGGCGTTCGCAATGGGCAGAACTGTTAAGAGGCTCATGAATAAAACTATGAGTTGTAGCAGAGTTTTCTTAATTATCAGTAAACCGATAAAATTTCAGAGTTCAAGGGTTGTTGATAAAATGACATACGGACAAGCCAAAAATAATGACAAATCTCCAAAAACTTTCTGGAATTCCGAAATTAAGTGCCGCGCATAATCAATCCGTGCATGATAATCAAGCGATGCAATCAGAGAAAAAATGAAAAAATTTACTAGTGAAGTGAAAAATTAATGCGAAATGCCTCACTAAAAAATGGCATTCGGAAGTTTTTGACGAACTATATGCAGAAGACAATGCAAGTGTTTAGCAGGTAGGTATGTAAAAAATCCATTCAAGGGTTTAGTAGAGCTTTCAATATACCAGTACCTATACCGTTTATATACTTGTACACTTTTATAATAACTTGTGCTTACTTGTTCTTAATATCTTGTAGTCCAGTCCTTTCATAAGATAGACGTTTTCATTATCAATATATGTAGACTGTTGATTGACAAATTCCGTAGAATTTCTAAAAGATAACTAAACTTGCATTTTTCTTTCTCATTGTACAAATTTGGTTACTCTTTTTGCAGGTTCAATTTGGCAAGTTACTATCGGTGCTCCTTGAGCGCAAGCTTAACTTCAGAGAAGACCAAATATTGCAGGACCAAGGCAACCAATAAGAAATCTACTTGTAACCGTAAGCAAATCAAACCTCATTTACGCAGCACATGAGAAGGATAAACTCTGTGCACATCGCTTAGATTATGCTGTGCATACAGAACATTATCTGGGGATGCAATAAGTGTGATAGTGCGGATAACGCCTATCGGGCTGGACGTATAAGTCTCAGCGTCATCATACAATAACGAAAACACACAGAGAATTACCATTAGAGAAGCCACTGAAATGGAATGGCAAAGAAACAACACCAAACGGAAAATGGACGCACAAACTAAAGCCGAACATCGGGGAATACCTGCACAGGTTTTAGGCTTGCTGATGACCAATTCTGCCATCAATGGATGGTAAAGTCGTGATATAAAGACGAAATGCTCATATTAATATTTCCGAAGTATTTTCATGGAATGCTTTTTTTCGAATTTTCTTAAAATTGTCCCGAAAACAATTTTTCGCGGAAAATAAATTGGGACGAACAACCGATCGACCGCACTCCGTACAACACCCTCAGCGGCATTAGACATTCTTTTTCATCTGCTACCCCTAGAAAATGACAGCGAACTCAGCCATACGTCTTAAAGCCATCCAACAATGGTCAAATATTTAATATGGCCACACAAAAATTCTAAACGAATATACAAATATTCCTGAAATCACCGATTACACCCTTACCAGGTTAAACTTTGATAAGAGTTTTCGGCTCACAGTCCCAGACAGAACGTCACAGGAGAGCAACGAGCCTGTGCTAAACGACTCGATCTACTTTTATACCGATGGTTCTAAAACAAATGCCGTTGTGGGTGCTGGTGTCTTCTCCGACAGGCTAAATCTCAGCCTATTTTTTCGTCTTCCTGATCATTGCAGTGTGTTCCAGACGGAACTCATGCCGATCAAGAAGCCTTATCCTGGCTGAAAGAGAATGTAATATTTACCAAGGATATTACCATTTTCTCGGGCAGCCAAGCGGCCATCAAATCCGTGGAGTCAGTCTCAATAAATTCAAAGACAACCGTAGATTGCCGATCATCTCTACAAGAGATGTCAACGCATTTTAATATTCAGCTATTATGGGTGCCTTGGCATAGTGAAATTCCAGGGAACTTTATTGCTGATGAACAGGACAGAAATGAAACCAAATTACCAGATGTACCCGACACTGGTGCACTAGGTATTTCTATCACTACATGCAAAAGCTTATTAGCGCAACATGCTAACAGCAAATCAAAGCTCAGATGTAGTCTTGGCACGACGTGTCAAACAACCAAACAAATTTGGCCAATGCTAGAATTGAGAAAATTAAAGGGACTGATATTTGCGCCACCATAAGTGTCATCACGAGACACTGCTTAATAGGTAGACACGCAGAAAGACTAGGCCTTTTCTCTAACGATTTCTGTAGGAGCTGCATGGGCGAGGGGAGGAGGAAACAATACTTCATCTCCTTTGTAACTCCTATCAAACAAAAGGAAGCTACATCTTGGAGCTTACTTTTTTCAAAATCTCTTTGGCAAAAACGGAAAAGGTTCATCCGCTTCATCAAAAGCTTAGAATGGTTTTCCCACTGATATTAAGGAGAATGGACAAGATCCACTTGGTACCGCAATGGACCAAAATGGTCTAAGTGTGCTGGCGAATGCTGGCAGCCACTCTAACCTAACCTATATCTAACCGATCGACCGTTATTAGTGCTGTTTTAGTCCAGAAATGTCCACACCAAATCCATTTTTTACATTTCGACATATCTTGAAAAAATACCCAAATCTACAAACGACTGTGTTTAAAGAGATGATCTATACAGGCCCATGGTTAGTTTCATTATCATTTCACATAATCGTGATACACATTGAGCTATATTTGAGGTCTATGATGTTATCGACGGTAACGTTACATCTGTTTCATTGACATGTATATAATTCATGTATGTAACCGCTTAGCAAAGACATTCCCTTTTCCATAACTTTCATTCATTTAATTATACTGATACTTCAGGTTATGAGGCCTACTATAGCCTACCCCCGATTACAAGCCCTCGTTGGGTACGGGTATTTTTTTAGTAATATCGTTGATAACACAGTTCTGACTTTTTCTTTAGTTACATCTGCGTTGACAGGCTGCGACAAAGAACCAATAAATTTACGAGCTGTACAGCGACATGGACCTGGTCAATAAAAAATCCGCATGACATGTAATACCAATGAACGCATATACCCTGGGTATGGACGCAGAAGATTAAGACCTTGCTTTAAGTAATACGCACTAGTAGAAACCGATCCCAAAGAACTTAAAGTGCTAATCTAGGAGGCGTGTAAATTATGGACCCGGATTATTCCCCACCGCGCAGAAGCTTGGACCGTATCAAAAGCGAAAATTGTTTCAAAAAATCTTCGGACCGGTTTGTGTTGCCAAGCTATGGTGACGAAACTTTACGAGTTATACAGTGACATAGACCTGGTAGAAAAACTCCGCACTATAGGTGGTCGTTTGACCGATATCATTTTTGATTGTCATTCGTTTAAGACCTTCATATAAACTTTCGTTAAAACAGAGCCTTTTTTAAACAAAATAACATTATAGTTAGCTCCAAATAGTTCAATTAGACAATCAAATAGGTATAAGAAAAAGTCGAAAGATCCACTTGGTACCCCAACGTAGATTTTTTGGTCTAAGTGTGCTTCGCGTGCAGCCACTATAACCTAACCTATGATGACATGACATTGCTTTTTCGCCACCTTGTATGACATAACATTGCTTTTTCGCCATTTCATCGAAAAATCGAATTCCCTTGAGAACAGAAATTGGGCGATTAAATTAAATAAATTCTTATCGACTTCTGACTTGATTTGCAGAGTTTTAACTTAGCATCTATAACTATCTGCCTTTTTCAACATCTGTTTGTATATAAATTTCTAAGTTAGTATAACAATAATAAATTACTCCATCACAAACTACAGGTCAACAATATTGTGCAACTAAATAAATATTTTCATAAACCAAAGCTATTTCATTAATTTTTCAAGTTCAAAGTCAACATGAAATAATAATCCTTTCACTAGAAAGAATTGCAAAAAAATGTCCCTCACAAATGTATCTTTGTATATGAATAGAGTAGAACATTTCCAACATCCATTTAAAAATCTACCTTGACAACAACTAACACCACGATAACCTTCAATTCAATATTTTAAAACTAAATGACAATACAATATTTTTTCAAGGTACGTTCCTAACAAAAGCCTCAGAACCGACATCATTTTTTTATCTTTTAAACACCTATACACCCCGCGACGTCCTCCATATCATCACTGCAATCCGTTTTCAAACCACGACACGACATTTTCCATCTGTTTTTTGAGTAAGGATTTCTATACCACTATCCTGGTTGTGTTCTCTGTTCGTAATATATTTTCAATTTTTAATTTTTTGCACATTAACGCCACCACCTTTTGGACTAAAGTACCACTCATCGTGTCGAATGATAAATGATGTTTGAATGTCCTTGCATTCTTAGAAAATTACAGGATACTCAAGAGTTAAGATTTTTGTGTGTGTTGGTGTTTTTTTTACTATTCTCTTCGTTTTCATTCTTCCGTTACATCTTTTGCACGGTGCTGACTCGTTCGTTTGTGTTTTGTCCTTTTTAAAATGTGATTATAGCAAAAAGTGAATAAAAGGACGCGAGCAAAATCGACACCATTTATCATTCAAACAGGGTGCGACTGTAAGCAAAAGCATAGTGAATGACAAAAGTACGTGCGATGTACCTTGCATACATGTGCAACAGTATCTCATAAAACGTATCTCAAATGTCCATCAATCATACGAAAGATGGTATTTGCCTTTTTTACTTCGTCAGTGGGGAAAAAATCGATCGTGAATGTTTTTTTTTATGAAAAGTGATTTCTTTTTGACGTTGAGAATATTGCAATAGAAAGGCGTTAAAAGTTCATTTGTAATGAAGAGGATGTGAGGGAGTGGTTCAAGGATTACAAAAATGATGACTGACATTTCCGTTAATTCGCAGCTTCAGGCGAAATAGTGTGGGAACCAATCGAACCATGAAACTGACATATTTACTTGCAGAGCACTGAAAATCTCTGATGACAAAGTCGGAACTATCTATTATTGCCAATACTGGAAAAAATATATGTTCAAAACGAGGGTTTGTATTCAAATCTTGTATACATCAAAATCCTTGATCCACAGCGGCCATCTGTCGTCTGAAGACTGAGATTATGTACAACCTGATGTAAAAACCTTTTCATTTCTGTAACATTAGTTTGTGATAAAAAAGAGTATACCCGTCTCATTCGAATAGGTAAGAATAAATTTTAAAAAATTTATTGTCTATGCTAATCGGATTCTTGAATAATTCGCATGAGTGCCAATGTCGCAAGAGCTAACATACCGTTGATTACACCACATGTCTCGATTGTATTGGTAGTACATGTAAATTAGATATACGATATATTCGTATCCATTCGGCTTAAGTATGTATATAACCAAAAACACAGTTACAGAAAAAATCGGAAGCAAAAATTTGTACTAGATTTTTAGTAAGAACATTTTCATCTTGTGATATAGCTTCATTGATTAGGGTTTCCCTACCTTCGGGTAGGGGTAACAGTATACCCGAGGTAGGCATGCTTGCCGTAAGAGGCGACTTAAATCCTTCCTCCATACAACGAGCGTATGATGTATACAACAAGTGTGAACAATAAATTTTAAGTTCTACTTTACTTACAACCAAATGAGCCTTTTACAAAAAGTTCAAGGGTAACTCGATATCCTCCACCAAGATCGAATGCCATCGGAAAATAAGTCCACTCCGCAATCCGCATAAGCACTCCGAATCATGCTTAATAAAATGGGTCTTTTCTATCAAGATTTCAAGAAAAAAATAGATCTGGTAAAAGAATTAGGTCTCAAAAACTAAGCATTGATAAATTTGGTAAGGAAAAATTGTGTTATAGAAAAGGGACTCCACCCCTCTTGTACCAAAGAAGAAGTCACAACGACCTTAGAGGAAAAGGCTTTAACATTTTTGATGAAATTAATATCATCCGGGAATCAGCCAAGTACCTGGGTCTGCTCTTGGATAGTAAAATCTAGAAAGCAAATATTTAAGAACGTCTAGAAAAGCCACCGTATCACTGTACATATGCTAGGCAATGGGATCATTTGAAACCCAGAGTCTTAACCTAGCTGCACATATTCTAATTCCAGGCGGCATTGGAAGAACTTATAAGATGGAGTCAACAATGGTGTCTTCAGTCCCAGTTATAGGATGGTACCATACCTATCCCAGGGATGTCCAATAAAGTTGAACTGGTCCTCCAGGTTAGGGGTTATGCTGTGGGTTAACTACCAACCAATGGAAAAAATGTAACGAAGCAACTAAGAGCCTCGAAAATGACTGACTTTATTGTTGACAACCAAGCTAAACGTAAAATACACAACGACGATGGTGACATAAGGGACATGGCGGTCTCCAAATTGATCACATCGGAATAGACAAGAAGCACGCATCAAGTTTTTGTATGTTTGAACATTCCGTGGGGCTGACAACGAAGGATTACTATTGCAAACCGCTGTTCCTTCGGACTAAGAAAGCCATCACTGGAACTACTAAGGACATCCTATACAAGACCCTGATCATCCAGTTCTGATCTACGACACTGAAGCATGAACCATATCACAAGTGAATGAAGAAATCGTTGGACGTTTTGAGAGACAAAAAATCTTTGGTCCCATATGTCTTGAAGGGCTATGGAGACAAGAATTCAACCAAGTAAAAAAACTGTGCATTGGACTTTTAAGATGGATATGACATGTAGAGCGAATGGGCGCCAATACTCCGGCTCGCAGAGTATTTGATTCCAATCCAGACGTCAGACGCAGTAGAGGACGCGCACACAAGTACAAGCCGACCTCAACAAGTGCGCAATTGGAGGCATTTAGCTAAGGGCCAAGCTAATTGGAAAGGCATGTTGGTTGAGGCCCACTATAGCGCCACTAGTGCAAGTAAGCTCTATACACATGCAATGAGACAATCGGGAAGAAGTGGTGTATGCAACGACATATCACGCCCTACAGCAAGCGTCGTTGGAATGTTTAAATATCAGCTTGCATATGCATTATTAGTGACCCCTTTCGCAGTTCAAGTTGCTATCCTACATCTATTGCCCCTTGGTATTTATGACAAACAGACTATAGCTTGTGCAGCTGTGAGAGTAAGAGGATCTTTACAATGGACATCCTCTCAAGGTAGACATACAAAGATACTAAATCAAGGCAATTAAATCATGGCATCTTTAATTTCCAGCCTTGTCCAGGCTGAGGTGCAATGTAATATCCACGAAGAATATTAGCATCTTTAGTGACAGACACGTGGCAGTCAAATCACCTCTTTTGGGTGCTGGGTCACAGAGATATCCCTGGGAACTGCAAGGCGGATGAGCTAGCCAGACTGGTCAACACCCTTGATATTCAACCTCCAGTTTAAATGATAGGCATACCCTCGCTGCATGGAAATCACCAACCAAACTGGAATCTAGATGCGATCCAGAAATCAAACAACAGATGAATAAACGGCACAACGCGTCTAATATACAGTCGAATCTGACTTAATTATAACCAAAAACGCTCTCTCTGCTTGATAATGCTGAACTGCTCCCCTCCTGAAGAAAACTCTAGGAGACTACTTAATTGACAATTTAGGTGACCTGGCTAATATTAATGTCAGAAACCTCATTCGTTTCATATTTAAACAAATACAAACTTTTGGCGCAACAGGCTCGTTAGTACCCAGGGTCTAGTTTCCTCACAACCATTCATACACGATGGCAGGACCTCTTGTTTTAGGCCGACTCCGAACGGCTTAGTTGAGATAAGCTTTTTTGACAATTGATACTACTCGGATGATATGTCAGATCAGCACGAGAGGAGGGCCAGTGAAGAATTACTTGGGTGTTGCTACGGCAGACCTTCTACTACGACCGCCATCGCATCACTGAGACTATATCATAGTTAGCTTGGAATAATTAAATATAGGCAAATGAATCTTTAGCAAATATCGACAGATCCACGTGGTACCGCAGCAGACTTTTCTGGTATAAGTGTGCCCGCGCATCTAGTACAGGCACTATTACCATACTTAATCTGAAGCAACAAATCTGCAGTTTTGAGGTATGCATTTACATCCTTTGTTGGGAATCGGTTTAATTCGGCCAGCTTCCCAGTAACTCTTAGTTTTCCCAAAATTCAAATTATTCGGGATGCGTTTTATTTTGCGAGGTCGAAATGATACTTCAGCCATCCTTAAGGGTACTTGCTCAATAGTTTGTTATACCTCATGTTTGAAGTTTAATGCCAAATTTTCATAAAACATTTTATCGAAGAATTCGGCCTTTGTAGCTAGCGATCCATCAGTTCTGATTAAGAGATGGCATGAGGAGTGAAAGATTTAACAATTTAGTTAGCAGACGGACAGAAATTGCTGATCACTCCATTCTGATTCAAAGCATTGTCAAAGTTTGTCCGTCTTTATTAGTTATTCATACAACAAGCTTTGTAACCTATTATGTGATATGTGATCTTGCAAATTATTTCAAAAACACAAAAAGACCAATCGACAGTGTTTCTCGAAAAGCATTGTTTCAAGAAACTATTTGATTTGATAAGACTTGAACTACAAGAGCACCTACTTACCATCTAAAGCACATGCTCAGGTTAATCCTATAAGTGACTTTATATCAATGTACACACTTAAAACGTGTCTTCTGCGTACAGATAACCTATGTGGACTATATAAAACACATCCAACTCACGTTATCCTGTGTATTAAAAAAAAAACACCAACAAAGGAACTCACATAAACTGATGGATGGCACACACCAACCATAGCATACATTCGCTGAGAATTGGCATGATTTGATGTCCTTTTCTGCGTCATCCTTTCAGTATTCTAAGCTATTTCCTTCCATCATATCCCAGACTACATCTACAAAAAAATCCTCGACATAGGTAAACGTTATTGAAAGGATTTTCATTTTCATTTTTTTTTTTGCATTTCAGTATCGTTTGCTCTAACCATTCGTTTCAGCACTTTGTCACGTTTTCTTAGTGTTATGATGAAAAAGTCCTTGTGGTGCCATGTCATGAAATTCCTCTGTGTTCGTGTGTCTTTGCTGTTATCGTACAAGAGAAGATATTCCAGCAATTTGTTGGAGTAAATTCTCTGCTGCTTTTCTGTCCTCTACACCCGTTCTCTTGTAACTTTAACTACCAACAAAAGGGTAGAAAAATCCTTTTTTTGTGAATTTCATTGCAGACGAACCATCTGGCATCGGTTGCCAATTAGTTAACTTTGCCGAATTAGCATTCAATGCCAGACTTTGATATCATGAAGGTGAATGAAGGCATTTTAGTTATTTAATCGAAGCTGGCGGGTATAATTTAGTGAGAGGCAGATCCATTGCCTGCAGTTCAGTTAAAGGATGCATATCGTGCAGCGAAGTTAAATATCTCGAGGGTGTTTTATAACACAGCTAGGTACTCACGTTTCACAAGAAGTTTCGTTTGTTTTGGCAGAGAATGTTTGATGTAGATGTAGGTATGCGCGTACTTGCTGCAGTATCGAATATCCGCATCAATTAAGGATAACTTCTTCGCAGACAAATCAAGTTTAGCCAGCAAAATGGTCCTGGAGGCTGGGGTGGTTTGATGATACTTCCGGGGCTGTAGTGTATAATATGCATGGGAATAGAATGATGTTGGACGTTAGAGGGAGTTAAATTGAAGGTAAGAAAATACTTGTGGTATTAGGTGAGTTGGGTTTTTAAAGGGTGATGGATACTTTTCTATCCATAATAGGTTCACATTTTGAAGCAGATATATAGGGCTTATGGACAAGATGCATTATTGAAATAAAAACTTTTTCCCTATTTATATTTCCACAAGAATTATTTTGTTATGCATCAGAATATAAAAATTAATCATTATCCCTTATTTTTTATCTTAACAGCATACCGCCTTAGGCAATACCAGCTTTACAATAAACCAAACAATATTTCATTGTTTACAGCAATTTTCTCCGCCAACATATAATCCCTGAAAATTCCAATTTTCATGAGAAGGAAAAAAGTAAAACCAGGAGGAAGGGAGCTGAAAATCCTCTTTTAATCTTCAATACAAGCCACTTTCCAGTCATTGGCATGCTCTACGATGTAACACATAAGCCACCATTTCTTGCAATATAACCACGTTTCTATGGATCGAACCCACTCTTATACTCTCCTTCTGTTTATGTGTATCTGTGTACAGCAATAGGAAACCATTCCGAGAACTAACAAAAGAAAAATCCAAACAGGATTTTATTACGATCAAATTATATTAGCTATATCCCACGCACGCATCGACAACCACCGAAGCGAGTAGTACATACCAAGTAGTTGCGTTTATAATCTAGGGTTCAGGTTGCAACAATTCAAGGTTGAATATTACCTCTTGCAAACTAGGGACTCAAATAAAAATAAAATATAAAGTAAAGCGATTGAATAATTATATTTAACGAATTTTTCCATATCTACTATAAGGTTAGAATTTTTTTTTAGTTTCGGGCGGGACCATATAGGATTTGGGTATTTGTCCTTTGAATGTTGTGGACCAACGTCATTTAAAAAAAAAAGTTGATAGGGTTGCATCCGTAGTGGATACCTTGGTTTATAGCAAGTGTGGGATTTCAAATCCATATGGCGTCATTTACTTTATTCAGAAATATATAAATTATGAAGGGTTATCCATAATTTAAGCAAAATTTGAGTTTTGCGCCATTTAATAGTGCAGCGTTGCCAACGGATAGAAGATAACAATGTGACAGCTAACAGCTGACAGTTCGGTGTAAGGATAAATGGAGTGCTATATGAAAGAAAATATCATTTTCATTGTTGACTAATATTTTAAAAAATAATAAGGGTTTGTCAGCTACAGTCCGCAATATTCGTACAAGTTCAAGGAGAATAGATCGTCAATCTTAGACGCTCTTCATATCCTGTCACAGGTCGTTCAACAGAAAAAATCGAAGCAGTAGAAGCAAGAGTGTTACTGACAGTCTAGGTACAACAACTCGGCACCAAAATAAATACAAATTTTTGGCGCAACAGGCTCGTTAGTACCCAGGGCCTAGCTTTCTCACAACCATTCATGTGTGCGTGTGTACTTCTTGCACGATGGCGGGACCTCCTGTTTTATGCCGACTCCGAACGGCTAAGTTGAGATAAGCTATTCTTGACAGTTGATACTACTCGGACGATTTGTCAGATCATCACGAGAGGAGGGCCAGTGAAAAATCATTTGGGTGTTGCTATGGCTGGGAATCGAACCCAGACCTTCTGCGCGGCAGTTCATCGCACTAACCATCGCGCCACTGAGCCCTCGGCACCGCTGTTAAGAATTTGGCATGACGAAAGACTTGAATCTTCATGCTTACAAAGTTCAATTGAATCAAGAACTGATGACTACTGACCATGCAGCGTGAAGAGAGTTCGTTGAATGGATTTTGGAACAACAAGTTGATGCGGATAATATCATACTCAGTGATGAAGCTCATTTTTATCTTGATGGCTTCGTGAATCGTTAAAATCGTTGCATTTGGGGTTTAGAAAACCTACAAATAATTGTTGAGAAACAAATGCATCCACAACTCGTGACTGTTTGGTGCGGATTTTGGGCTGGAGGCATTATCGGACCTTCGAAAATGTGGCTGGTTACGCAGTAACAATCAATGATATTCATTGTCGTGACATGATATAACCCAGTTTTTAGTTCCTAAATTACAAGATATGGATGTGGCCAACATGTGGTTTCAACAAGACGGTGCCACATGCCATATAGCCAGAGAAACAATTTAACTGCATGAGTCATTTTCTAATCGTGTAATCGGCCGTTTTTCGATCAGAATTGGAAATCCAGATTTAACGCCATTGGACATTATTATTTTAGGGGTTTATGAAGTCAATGGTCTACGTAAACAACTTCACGACCTACAACGCCTTGGAAGAGTAAATTGGGCCATAACACATTTATACGAAACCAACCATATTTATACGAAACGGTCATAGACTCTGATAGCAACATTTCGTCAGAAACCAAACGAAGAATTACTCTTGCCTAAGTAGGCAATTAAGTAGTAAAGCCCTCACTCGAACTACTAAGGAGATCCTATATAAGACCCTGATCATCCCAGTCCTGCTCTACGGCGCTGAAGCAGGGACCGTATCAAAAGCGGATGAAGAAATCCTTGGTTGATTCGAGAGAAAAATTCTTCAAAAAATCTTCGGTCCCGTTTGCGTTGACGGGCTATGGAGACGAAGATTCAACCACAAACTATACGAGCTGCACAGCGACATACCCCTAGTCAAAAAACTCCGCATTGGACGTTTAAGATGGCTAGGACATGTAGAAAGAATGGACAGCAATACTCCGGCTCGTTGAGTCTTCGATTCCCAGCAAGGCGTTGGACGCAGTAGAGGAAGACCTCGCCTTAAGTGGCGCTCACAAGTAGAAACCGACCTCAACCAACTTGGAGTGCGCAATTGGAGGCAGTTAGCTAAGGACCGGACTAATTGGAGAGGCATGTTGGTTGAGGCCCAGGTTCATCCCGGACTGTAGCGCTACTTAAGAAAGTAATTAGGTCAGAGAAAATGTCATTAAAATAGTACGTACTTGCCATCAAAGACGTGGCTGCCATTTATCCGATGTCCAATCTGTATACTCTATAAATCAATAGAAAAATTTAAGCTTTCTAATTAAAAGGCTGTATTTTCTATCAAAATGACATTTTGCATGAATTTGTGGATACCCTATATAAACCGCCCTATATGACCACTGATGTAGCTATACATCGTAATATGTGTCTGTTTCATACACACTCCACATAACCACATTTCCAAAATATTCCCATAAAAATCACCAAGCCTCCCTTAGTTCAACTTTTTGATTTTTAAAACCTCCTAATGCCTACCACACTCACAAGGATTATTGGAAAAGGAAGAACAAATATTGGTATGGACCGAAAGTCTATTCAATTTTCTATCTATCTGTATAAGTATATATTTCTATTTCTTCTATTCAAATATACTACCCCAAATATAATAAACACGTTGAACGAAAAAAAAGAAAGAAAATCCTTAACATATCCAAAGGATGAAAAAGGTAGAAATCCCCAATTGATTGGCATTTGCCGATGATGCCAATTTGAATTTTGTTTTGTCTCATCCTTCGTCCTATTTGAATATTTCTCGACATCCTTACATATTATTGTAAAGGCGAACAAAATAAAAGTATCCCCAAATGCGGTTCAGTGGATTTTCTTTTATTAATATTTACAACTGACTGTCCTTAGGTGTGTACTGCTGTAACAATAACACGCAACAGGACAGGCGGTTTGTATATTGGTCATTTTCAGGGATCCTATTAACTCAATAAAAGCAAACACCTCGAAGGAATTTAATTGAATTCATTTCGTTGGTCCTCTTGTAAACAATATCAAAAGTGAACTTTGAAGATACCAGGGGGAGGCTCAAGCAGCGCGTATATAAATCTTCCTTTTTTGAGTGCGGGGAATGAATTCGATATCTTTGCAAAATTGAGGTTATGATGGAGGGTTCAGCTAAAAAAGAACTCAGTCGGCGGATAAAAATTCGATTCAGCTTCCCTTATATTTTTTGGTTTTGTATCGTTCGCTGGTTTAATTGGAATCCCAAATGTAATTAATTCGGGAGTAAGTTCCCCTTTAACGGATGTTGATTCGGTTTTGACTGTGTTATCCGAAGACAATATTGTGGAACTTAATGGTATGCTGGATAGCTATGGTCTTGGGGAGGGGTGCATAGAATCTATTCAGATGAACATGCCCAAATTAATGAAATTTTAATTAGTAACTGAGAACTGAACAGCAGATTGTTTGGCGGTTTAGAACCACAAAGAAATATGGTAAAACGCCATTTTTGGATATCTGCGTTTAATTACAATAAATGATTAATTTTAAACTCGGAATTTGAGGGGGATGCATGTAAGCGCTTGGGTGGGCCGTTTTAAGACAAATTCACTACTCAATTAGTCATTCGGTTTTTATGCTATGAAAACTTTGCAATATTTCTAAGAGAATATAGAAATAGGGAATGCGGAAAATAGAGGTAATAGAAAATAAAATTAATTACTACAAGCTTTATGCAAATAAATTAGGAAATACATAATTAAAACATGTTCTGTTAGTTGTTAATTTAACATTTATATTTATAAGCCATCTACCTCCTCCTTTAAAAAGCGTTAGTGAGCGCTCTTAATCATTTAAAGAAGTAAGAAGCTTTGTGTAGGGTGGTAAATAGTCCCAAGGTAGTCAAAGTCATTCGAGTTTAGAAAATCTGCAGTTGTGAAAGAAGTCCACCAAGAAATGTTTAAGGTTTCAAGGCCTAAGTAAAGGGGGAGATTGAAATGTTCATCGCATGACATTGAAGTAACCTAAGAATGTAGTAAAACACCAAGAGATTAGCAAGCTGCAATAATTTTACCTTTTTATAAAGTAAATGATAAAAGAGGTTGCACGAACAGTTTCCCTGAAACTTAACCTGAATGATCTTTTTTTACAAAAACCTCAAAAATAATTTCTGAACTTTCAGAAAGGGGCTTTTCGGAATTGCGCTAGTAACTACTTATTTAAATGATCGCATATTAGGACGTTCAAACGTAAGATGACAACGTGTTACCAAAGGAATATGATGGATCACGTAAAAATCATAACAATATCCGAATACACATTTAAGTCTTCAACTGAACTTTCCAGGTTATTATAAATCTCAAGAAAAGAGGATCCTGCCTATTATTAAATTTCCGAACATGTAAAGAGCTACCACAGAAAGCCTTATTTAGTTTGCTCCACTTTTTAAATACTTCGCTAAGACTATTATACTAACCATTATAACTTGTGAGAAGTTTCAGTTGTCATTATGATTCCAATGCTGGAAGTAATCAAATGATTAAAAATCGTATAGGCCAATATCACTTCCTTCTATTATTTTGAAGGTTTTTGGAAAAAAAATCTTTCTGAAGCGCTTTCAGACAATGAAAGAACAAAGGCGCTTAATTCCTGACCACCAATTCACCCTTAGAAGCAATTAAATTGAAAAAGCCTTAGAAAAAAATAAAATATCTTCCACCGTTTTTCTTGACGTATCTCAAGCCTTTGAAAAAAATTGACACAGAGTACTAATACTTAAACTAAGAAAAGAACTTCCGGAACAGCTTTAAGAAAATAATATTTCGTGCTAAACACAAAAACGGATACAAAGATATAAATACTTTCATTCCTCAAGGTTGCATCATCAGCCCGTTTCTATTCCTTTGATCACAGATCCATTCCGATCTATATCCAATATAAAATACAAATCTTAGTAATATTTAATGCAGAGGGAGGCAATTTCATATTTTCTATCCCAGAAGATAAAGGGTAATGGCAGCAGTGGATTTTGGTGAAAGAATGGGAGTTATTGTCTTAAATAGTGCAAACATTCTCTCACGTTCTGAAAATCAACGGTGAAATATAGAGGATTTTCTATAGAAATTCATAGTGAACGATGAACGACGAGTGTTAGAAAAGGGCTTGATAGGGCCCATACTTATCTTTCGGCCGTGAACATCGTTTCCGTAGTTATAGATGTCATGGAGGATCTATCGAAGTCGAGTAGATGACGCACATGCCAATTGGAGATTATATCTTCATCTCTGCATCGAATTTTAGTGACAAACTGGGAGATATTGTCTTAAATAGTGCAAACACTCTCTCACGTTCTTCTGAAAATCTATGGCGAAGTATAGAGGATTTTCGATAGAAATTCAGAATGAACGATGAAGCAAAGAATGGAAACAAAGAATGTTCACCTCCTGTTACAGAGAGTCCCCGTATCATTCAAGGAGAGCAGTTACATCCACTAAAGGTCATCGCGTGGTTCTCCATTTACGGTGCGGTATTATCGGATCTAATTTTTTTCGAGACCGCCGTGATTAAAACTATTACTGCAACTAATGATAAATTGAAATTGAAGGTGAAGTTGGTTTTAATCAGGTCGTGCCAACGTAATTGCATTGCAAGGATGCATTTTGGATTCATCTTATATCTCGTTTCGGGGATTTTCACTGGTCGGCAAGATTGCGCGATTCTCTCTCTGGCTTGAGGCCAATTCACATCATCTCATCATATTAACAAATTTGTGGTAACAAATTAAAAGGTTGAAATAATGGTATTATACGAACAATTGTTCCCAAAATTTGGTTCCGTTTGTATTTTAAGCTGTGTTGCGATGTGCAGAGTGAATGGACGACAGGCGAAGAGTCTTCGATTAGAAGCAAGATAGAAGATACAAAAGAAGAAGAGGAAGACCTTAACATAAATGTTGGGCTTAAGTAGAAACTACCATCAAGCTATTTGAAGTGTTCAGCTGGAGGCAGCCACCTAACGGTTGAGCTCTTTCGAGAGTCATGTTTATTGAGGATGGTGCAGTGGCCTAGCGGTTAGTTCATCGCAAAACTAAACGCGCGGTCCCAGGTTCAAATCGCGAAAGCGACAACACCTTTTTTTTTCATTGTTATATCTCTTTCGAAAGTATGCCAAACAACCAAGAGTATCATTTGCAGTAGTAGTAGCGTTAAATTGGGGGTCCTCTTCTATGTGGAAAAAAAGTAATAACTTCGCACACACAAATGAAGGGAGAAATTAGATTTGGCCTTGTATGGGCTGCCAGATATATATTTATACCCTATCCCATAGGGGGTGTAGTAGTTTTGATACATAGTTTGTAACATAGAGCTAGATAAAACCCCAAAGTATATGGATCGACTGAGAATTGCTAGCTGAGTCGATTAAGCCATGTTTGTCCATCTGTCTGTATGTCACCAATTTTTAGGCCTTACATTTTGAGCAAGGATAATGAAATTTGGTATATAGGATCCTTGTGCGAGGCTACAGAACCAGTGCAAACATTTTCAAAATCCGCCCTTTTTCACGCCCACTTTTCAGAAAAACGTTCTTTTTGGTTAAACGGTTAAGAATTTTAAAAAACCTTTCTAATAAAGACCGCCTTTTGTCTAAATTTTAAAAAGTTCTAAAAAACTTTTGATGCAAATACTTCCGTAATGATGATATAAACATTTTGTCTATAGATCATTTTCAACTACGCCCAATTTTTGGGGGAGTTTTCCTTCAAAAACCATTTGTATAGCCCATCCCAAGGCAATAGAAATACGTTGTTTTTTATCAAACCACAAAAGGTACGTTTCCACCGAACTGAAACTCGTCTTTTCATTACAGTGGACTAAATTCAAGATTTGCAAATAGTGTTCCCACCAAAAATAAATCGCATTCCAACTGTCAAAAAATGTTCATTATTCATTTTACATTTTTTTGTCTTCGGTTTTGACTAGATATTCAGGCCTATCGCGAATAGCAATATAAATCAGATTGCTGAATGGGAACTGTTTCACGGGAAAATTTATTCATGATAGGCCTGATTGTTATCTAGTAACCTAAAGAAATAATTTTTTTTTATAAAAGAGAGGCAGTATTCTTTATCGGGGAAAATAGTAATTTTGTAGTAAATTGAGTTTCAGCCAAACTCAGCGTTCTGGAATATGAAATTATGTGGAGCAATGTATTACATTTTGGCTGAAATTACGAATTTCGCTGAAAGGACGCATTTTGACTCAGTGGAAACTTACTATATGAATTTAAGTGTTTTTGATTTTTTTTTACAATTGATAAAATTGATGGAATATAGAGCGTAGTTTTCACTTTGCAATTCTTGCATGTGTGATTTGAAGAATTTCAATGCATAATTCATTGTGCTCATTTAATAGGTCCATCTCGCCGACAATGCTCCTGGATCTAGACGAATTGAGGTTATTGTAGACACAACTTGTATCCATGCTATTGGAGAGTGCGCGTTCTGGGATCACACGATTCATCTTTTCACCACGAAGTAGATTTGTAAACATTTATATGGTACACTTGGCTTTTGATTTTGAACGTTGAATTGAATTTTTGACCATTTACCGGAATATTTTGAACTATATCCGTTGCTTCAAACGATGCGATGTCATTGGGAAGAATGAATTGAATCTGCAAATGCCGAATAAACTTCTGTAACAGGTTTGAATCTGGATCCGTGCCGAAAACCAACCCGTTCAATGATTCTGCTGGGGTCTCCTATTTTCTGGTAGTTGCTCTTTTCCTGATGCGCAACACATGCCAGCTAACTCATTTTTAAGTCGAACGCCTTACAATGGGAGCAGTCTTTTTCCATTGTACCAATCAGCACTTTCGGATGAGCGTATTCAATACCTGGCTCATACTCCAATGCGAGACGAAGAACCGAAACCGATGTGAATGCTTGATGTACTTGTTGGCCTTGTAAATCATTTTCTCTGTGTGTATCAGATTGTCTAAATATCTTGTCCAGAAACTTTTCAGAATTACGGTTTAACCAAAAACAACGTTTTTCTGACAAGTTGGCGTAGCAGTGGGCGGATTTTGAAAGAATGTACTTAAAAATCTATTCTCATAACTACAAAATATACACAAACGAAGCTTATAAAAAGCTTTTTATCTAATTCATAACGAATTGCGAATTGGCAGGTGCTAACAAATTTCCTTTTTTCTGAATTGCCTAACAAGCCCTTCCACAGTCGTGAATCGCCTGTCAACTGCTTTCCGCTACATAGATGTGTAATTGAAAACTTCAAAAAATAATTCCATGATCGGCATCGAGTCAGAATTCACAATCAGGAAAAAAGCTCCAACCATACACCTACACCACAGTTCATCAGCTGGGATGCCATACTAACGAAATACTGAACTAAATCCCCTCTAATTGACTCTCGGATGCCGGTCCGGAGCAACTTTTTTTTTCCTACACTGGCCGAAATCAGTCAATCAACCGATCCTGTAAGCTTTCCATAGACGGCCTAGAAATAGGAGATTGCTGCAGGTGTTTCAATATTCATAAAACCCTCTTTTTGATTGGAATTCGATGGACATTTTTTCGCTACTGGAATGGTATTTACCGGTTCTGATTTTTCATTTTTTTGTTTGTGTCCTGTCTTATATTGGTCTCCTTTTCGAGGGTAGCGGGAGCTTGCATTTTTCATAGAGGTATTTGCACAGAGCTTTCCTTGTCGTTCGGTTTCGTTGTCATGTTCTTGAAATATTTAATAGGACAGACACAGAACAGACAATCTAAAAAAAAAAACAGTTTCCCAATACCTCAATAACATTTATAGAAAAGACCGGCACTAAGAGATCAAAATTTCTTTTGCTCCAAAAAATAAAAAATAAAACAAAATGGAGTAGATGGAAAACGGAATTGCAAAAGAAAAATTCTCATGGTTGCTAAATCGCGTACTAGCTAGGACATTGTGGTGGGCAAAAATCTGAGTGGGAGGTTAGGTTGTGTACCTATCCATGCGGGCGTCGTAGTTACAGCAATGTTGTTTGGAGTCCTTTTTTATCTTCATTTTTCTATTTGAAAGTTTTTTCTAGTCTCAGCGCGGTATTTTTTATGGTATGCTATGCTAAATACACATATACCCAGCTCACATATGGGTTTGTTATAATCTGATAGAATGTTAAAATCCTGACACCAGCAGCAAGGATAAAGTTTGAGTATGGACATTTTAGACCTCCATCTCTCTTCCCTTTGCTGGAGGTGTTACACACAAAAAAAAAAACAAAAAAATGAAGGAGATATGAGAGGGAAAAATATGGGAAATAACGCAGGCTTATCGCATGCAGAAAGTTTAACGTGGGGTGTCAGATAAATCCCCTACAGACTAGATACATCGTTGCGTGCCATATGATTGTGTGGTGAAACGGTGTAAGCGACACAACAGATCTTGGTTATCTTTATGCTCACTGTGCATATACCTCGCCTACACACCACCACAGACATACACGTTTGTGTTTTGGAAACAACATGATATGTTTTTTTTTATTTTTTTTTTAATTCCGTTAGGTGCTAAATCTGCACTCAGCTTAAATGTTCTTAATCATTTAGATACAACATGCTGAAGTTGATGCGAACTGTATCTACTGTGTGGAAGTACTTATGAAATTGTTTTCTCTGAATTGGGATGTTTTTTTGCAGCTCTTTTTGGATGTTCTGTTATTCAAAATAGAGCTTTGGTACGGAAGATGTCTTTTTTTTAAAGAACGTGAGGTTAATGACCTTTTGATAAAAAGAATATATTATGTTCCCTTATTTTGACTGATTCATTTCTGGGATCTCGAAGAAGATGTTGTTAATAAAATGAATTGCACGGTTGGATTGTATGTAACTGTCACTGCCACGTAAGGGTAATTCAAATAATAAGTTTGTGTGAACTTCACGATTTTTAAGTTTGGACAAAAATTGTTACAAATATATAAATATATTCGAAGTGTGATCATAAGAACGTTAATACCGTAAGGAAGGAATCGATGTCTATGTGAATAGCAATGCTTTTTTTTGTTATTGGTCAAAACTGAGAAATCCAGTCAGAAATGATTACTTGGACTGGTTACAAACGGTAATAGTAACATATGGCCTTAATAAGGACTTTCTCCGACGCAGTTTTGTTGGAACTTTTATACCTAATTAAAGTATATTATGTTTAGTTTAATCAAAATCTATAAAGCCGTTTTCAAGAAAATGGACGTTATGTGTAATTTTTATATGGCAGGTACCGTTAATAAAATGGCTAGAAGTAAAAAAATGTCATAATTCTATGACCAAAACCAACATGGATACGAAGTTTGAGGAAAATCGATAGAGCCTTTGGGCTGGGGAAACCATAATGGACAGACGGACAGAAGGACCACGCGACGGACCGAAATCCAAAAACCGCTTTTTTGTATTCCTCTATCATCGTAATGTTCAATCAAAATCTCGAGATCGAACATTTTCACGAAAACCATATCTTTCTCTTTATAAGAGAAAGTTAAAAATCGGAGTATCCAGTCGTATTTAAAATTCAATTTAAGTCAAAACAGTTGCTCTTGAGAAGTCCAGCATTTTCAAAATTACCGAAAATTGCCATTTTAAGCGAAAAACTCTATCCATCAAATTTTGGATACTTGTAGAAGCTAGTAGATAGATATTTTATTTTATTTTGTATATAATTTAACATTAGGTTTGATACCGCACATTTTACACAGAGATTTGATAACAAGTACTTTTTTTCTGAAACATTGTATGTATATTTGATTATTAGATAAATAGGAAAGACAAATATAAGATTGTTGCTTGGAGAAAATTACAAACAAAAACTCCAAATGTAAAGAGAGAAAAAAAAAGATTATAAATAAAGGAATAAAAAAAAGGTTATGACTAGCAATATGAGCAAAATTTAATAAATAACAATTATGTTAAAAATAAAAAAAAAAAATTTATAAATGAGTTGATAAAAAAAATAAATAAATAGCACTTAAATAAATAACAAATTAATAGATAACAATTAAATAAATAAAAATTAAATAAATAACAATACAAATAAATGACATTTAAATAAATAACAATTAAATAAATTAAGTAACTTAAACAAAGACAACAATTTAAAATTACATAAAGGACAGATAAGAATTTATTTATGTATATAGATATGTAAATATTTATTTGTATATATATTTTTTTTTGTTTTTTTTTTATTTGAGTTCAAAGCATTTATTAAGGGATTATCAGCAAAACTGCAACGTTATAAAAAATTTCTTTGGAGTTTCGCGATTCTATTATATATCAAGTCAACATTCGCTTTTCTATGTAAGTCTTTGGTTGAGTGGTGCCAAGGGTAATTTAGCATTAATTTTAAAATTTTATTTTGAGCTATTTTTAGTTTTTTTAAGTGACACTTAGCGCAGTTTCCCCATACTTGGCATCCATGAAGCAAAATTGCCTGAAAAATTACCTAAAAGATTATTATTTTGTTTTCTGTAGAAATGAATGGATACAACATTCTAGTGGCGATTGATATTTTCTTTAGTGTTCTTGTAGTATGTTCATTAAAGGTCAATTTCGTGTCCAAGTAAATACCTAAATATCTTACGCAATGTTCCCATCTTATGACTATTCCATTTACCTGAATTGGGTTATAAGGTAGGTAACAAGACTTTCTTTTTCGTGTAAAAAAATAGCTTGAACTTTACTCTCGTTCAGTTTTATTTTCCATTTTTTGTAGTATTTTTCAAGTATTTTCAACGCATTATTTAAATTCCTTTCAATCGTAAAAGCGAACTCATGCGATGAAAATATTGCAGTATCATCTGCGAATATAGCAGCATTACAATTAGGCAGTTTTGAGAAATCTGCTGTAAAAATATTGTACAGTACAGGACCAAGAACAGAACCTTGCGGGACACCAGAATGGAACGATACTAGATAAGATACACCACTATTAACATGGACTTTAAAAGCTAGTTATTCGTTTACATAAACATGATTTGAGATAATCACGTTTGAAAATTCCGTCATATGGCTGGTAGGTACCGGTAGTTTTGGTTCTAGGGCTCTGATTTTAAAACCTTATAGTAAAGGACCAACACAAGGGTTTGGGATGCTGAAACAGTGGCACATCACTTCACATCACAGACTCCAGACTTCAAACTCCGGAATGTTTTTTTTTTTTTTTAAACTATTATTTTGGACTCAGGGTACCTCAAAACATACGAATTTCCACCACCTACAAGACAAACAGTTTGACACGAACAAAGGACTACCGAAATTCGGTTAGTTACAGAAGAGGAAAACAATAAAACGAACTTCCAGAACAAGTATTTTTAGAATAATTCAATAGAGTCAATAAACATCTGCAAGCATCATCTCAAGGCGCTCCTGGAGCTCCTGGAGCCTCACCTGAGAAAAGTTTATAAAAATAAATATATTTTGTTAAAACTCAATTTCGAGTAGCATAAAGCACAAAAAAAACGTTCGATGCTTTATTATCCTAGAACTAGTCTTATTTTCATTGAACCTGATCTAAAATATTGAGGTCTTGAAAAATGAAGCGTTCATAGGGAACATTAGGATTAATAAAATAAAGAATCTTGGGATCACTTAGTGTAGGCTGTAAATAAGGTTCTAAAGATTCCAAAAACGAGGTGGAAAAATCAAATAAATCTGAAGATACACCAAATTGCAGAGCATAACCCTCAGCTTGAAAGGGGATGCGTAATATTATTATAACTACAAACAGCGGAATAAATTTCAAAGAATAAACTGATTCACACAACTTGAATAGCCTTACCGTTAACTCACAAAAAATAAATTTCTAAGAAACTGTTAGTATTTAAAAAAAAACTAAACCGAATTACGACATATTGTCAATATTGAAATTAAGTTACTTTGCCATTAGAAAAGTCGGTTTACGGAATTTTTTACAGCCTTTTTCCACATACGCAATCATATGTATCTATATTTGTAATGAATGTAACTTCATGGTAAATATGTCCATCATTCCAGATAAAATAAACTTGAAAACAATGACTGGCACTTCAATATATAGACAGAAATCCCTTCAATGTTTCCTTCCCAAATTCATTATTATCCGTCTTCATTACTCGACCATAGGAGGTATTACCATGCGTATGAAGAATTCTGTAGAACTCGGTTATTGTGCGAGTATGCTATTTGTAACTCATTTATTGGCTATGAAATATGACACATTTATGATTATAATCTTAAAAAGCCAGACGTAGCAAATATCCTTGCGCAACATTTTCGGATATTTGTTTGCCGTAAATAATAATATTGTCTAGACAATAACGATGTAGACACATGCCAGCAACAGATCCTGTGCGTAATATATTATCTTCGATTGGAAATAAGAAATATTAGTTATTTATTCCACAACCTCAAGCGATAGGAGATGTATTGTTTCAACTGAATATGTAAAATGTCCTGGAATCAAGGAATTTGGAAATATCATTTGTGTGGTTAGATAATAATTTACCCTGAATAAAATGTTTCATTTGTATTGGTATGGTTAAATTTAAGGGAATCTGTATGTCCAAATAAACTATGTGGGATATTTATCATTGGGAGTTTGGTTAATCAAAATTTTGTATCTGATGTACGCATAACAACTTATGATGATAAATTAGATACACCAACAAATACTTCCCATATAAACTATTTTCATACAAAAAAACTCGGAGAATTTTATCACACAGCAATAGGTAAGGAGACATAGGCCACAGGCGTAGGATATTTTCAGATACTTTGATATTACTAGACATTTCTTCAGATTTCAACAATATGACAATATGCTTTTTTATAGATTTTAATTGAGATAAATTAAATCAATGTCATTTCTTAATAGCATAGTGTGTGACCTCTCACACATACGGAATTTCTATGTATTTTGCACTACAGACACTTTTTGTGCTCAGATGTCCATGTAATTTGGTATTTGGAAAAACCATATTAACATAAAAACAAATTGCTGTTGAAAGCAATAAGAATGAAGGGCGCGAGATTGTGAATTTTTTGTCAGATTTCTGGAACACATTTTGAATTTATTACGACTGAGCACAAATTTCTTGGTTTTTTTTTTTTTGGATGCAAGTTTCGGCAATAAACAATAAATGCCTTCCAATGTCTTATAAGCTCGGTCAAAAAAAGATCATGCGTGTATATAGAAGAGAAGCATACCACGAAAACTTTTAGAATTCGAAAAAAGTTCAGTTGTTCCAGTCACATTTTCATTTCGCGAAATCACAACTCCTGTATAATACGCTGGCGGAAGAGACAAATTTTTAACTGCCGGAAACCATTCAATATTAAAAGAAATCTTAAGGTTTCCTTCTTTGATACCATTCTTTGGTATTTTTTAACTCGATCCGTCAACACATCGGGTATCTAATGTAAAAACAACTTATTACTCTATGTTTAACGCCAAAAACCGACGTAGAGGTATCCACGTTTGGCTACTCACATGAGCATCCACAACCCATCAAACCTATCATACCGTTCATAGCCAGAAATCTAAACCACAAGAACTAACATTAAGGGCAACAGTATCGTGAATTCCCAAGACCTATCTTTCTCTCATAATCATTAATTTATGTGTATGTACTTCTTACATCATTAGCAGTTTTCGAAAAAACCGCCTATACGATAATATGTCTGGCAACGGACTTCTTATTGACTTAATGAAATACAACTATAACCAACACACGGTTTCCTCGATATTCATGAGGGGACATGGCGGTCTACAGATTAACGAACTGTCAATAACATAGACCACATTGCGACAGACAAAAGGCACGCATCCAGTATTTTGGATGTCCGAACATTCCGAGGGGCTAACATCGACTCGGACCACTACCTTGTTACTGCCAAGGTAAGAATGAGGATATCCACCACGGCACAACAAATCAAAAATAATGTAAAAAATTTATGTCGAAAAACTGCAATCGTAAGAAACCGCCATACCATCAGCATCTTATATCGAAGAACATTGAAATCGGTGTCAACAAGCCATAAAATCACCAGCAAGAAACTCTTGTTTCGATGAAGAATGCTAACAGATTTGCAGCCAAGAACTAGGCCTATACAAGGCTAAGCTGCAGGTGAAGACGTGAGCTGCCATTAAGCATTGTAGTCAAAGATTTAGGGAAGAAAATAATATCGTAGTTGAGATTGTATCTGATGATATGGAAGAACACCTTCATCAGACTGTTAAACGGCGATGACGAACAACATTCCGCTGTCAGGCAGAACGAACCATTCAATATTGGCGACGACAGCGAAAACTAAAAACCACCCGACCTAAGTGAAGTGAGGATAGCAATACCTAATAGCAAGCTTAACTAGGCCGCCGGAAATTACTTGGTAAGTATCATCCATCAACTGTTAAGCCAAATCTGGTAGGATGAAAGTATTCCTGAAGAATGGAACGTCCGCTTCGTTTGCCCGATCCACAAAAAAAGAGACTCTCTGAACTGCGCCAACTAAAGAGGCATAAGTCTACTCAACATCGCGTACAAGATCCTATCTGCCGTAATATGTGAACGCCTGAAACCGTTTACCAGCAACCTGATCGTCCCTTATCAGTGTGGTTTTAGGCCAGGAAAGTCCACAATCGATCAAATTTTCACACTTCGGCAGATCCTGGAAAAAAACCCAAGAAGTCCAAATCAAGACTCACCACAAATTTATCGATTTCAAAGCCGCATACGTCAGCGAACTATACAGAAGCATCTATATTTTGGGGTACCGCTCAAACTCGTCCGTCTGTCCAGGATGACGATAAGGTATTCTCGCTGCTTCGGATTTCTCCAAGGCAATGCGTCATCATGTGACTTTCTTGATTTGATTCTTAAGAGGATGGTGTCAAACTCCGGCGCCAACACCAGGGGCACATCTTCCAAATATCGGTGCAACTAGTAACATATCATTGGTAGCCCCGTTTTCTGGTATAGAGAAGGGAAAAGTGTGTTTAACTGTAGATGACGAATTGGACAGAACGTCACTATTGACAGATATAACTTTGAGGTAGGACTGGAATTTGTCTATACTACGGCTCTGCTATTAACTCTGACAACAAAATCTTGATAGAAATTAAACGAAAAATTACTCTGGCCAACCGCTGTTTATTCGGGATACGACGGCAAGTTAGGAGTAAAGCCCTCACTCTAACTACATACTTTGGAGATACTATACAAGACCCTGATCATCCCAGTCATGTACTCCGGCGCTGAGGCATGGACTATATAAAAAGTGGATAAAGAAATCCTAAGTCGTTTTGAGATAATTGTTCTTCGAAAAATCATCGGTCCTGTTTGCATTGATGGCCTATGGAGACGAAGATTCAACCACAAGCTATAAGAGCTGTACACGGACATACTCCACATTGAACGTTTCAGATGGCTAGGATATGTAGAACGACTAAACACCAATACTCCTGCTCCCAGATTCTTCGATTCCCAACCAGACATCGGATGCAGTAGAGGAAGACCTCGCCTTAAGTGGCGCGCTTAAGTACAAACCGACCTCATTTTGTGTTGTTGCGATTAGGAAACGATCCCGCACTACTGAGCCCTCAAAGCATCCTTTTAGCACAGAAAATTATGATTAAAAAAAGGTCATCCTATCCTTCGAAGTCTCGTGAATATTACACTTTAGGGATAGCACAACTTACCAAATTATATAATTTGATGCCACCATTACCACACTTTTTTAGGATCCCACATATTTTGCATTCAATTTCCCACATGCAATCCTTTGTGACATGTAGGTCACTTTTAGTCCGATTGTCATAAAACAATTCCAAAATGGCAAAAAATGCTCCTTTTTCAACTAGAGGAATAAAAAAATTAAATTTACGTATTTTCCGATGTGCATTACTTGAAAGCCGCAATGTAAATAGCAAAGGGACGGCATAAAATATAAGTCCCCACAAAACCCATCTTCATAGTTTATTCATGTAACCCATACACATTCGGTCAAAGAAAAAAAACCGACACCAATTGAGAAAACAGCCCTTCCATTACCAAACAACTTCATTAGACCTATCACAGAGGCTTTGCCTAAAAATTCTTTTCTGTTTTTTTTTTTTTTGCACATAAGCTGTCACTCTACCCTAAATAAAAAAAGAACAGAATTCATAAATATTAAATGTCAGCATAAAATATGTACGAAATGAAGACTCCTCCATTCCGAGGCTCTATCTAAAGAAAATAAGGATTTTTTTTGTATAGGTATACTACTTCTCATGTGTTTTCCTATTTATTTACTCCTTTATCAAACTGAATTTCATTTACGGCTCCTGCTATGAAATTGAGAAGCAGTGAAAACTCCTTTCATCCTTTTTTCATATTTTTTTTCTCTCTAATGTGTGTAGTATTTTATTTCTTTTGCGTTTGGATTTGGAGTACAAATAAAATATCTGTTGTTTTTTTAAATTTCCACTCAGTGGATATCTATACTAGTGTCCTGGTACTGGCCTGTCAACCGGTTGAATTGAGGCACACAACGACCAGTTTTAAAGAGGAGAAAACTTCAAAATATTTTACACCAAGTTCTTAAAAAAAAAATAATAATACGAAAAATCCTTGTTTTATTTTTTACCGTTTGCTTTGATATAACGGGATGGTAGAACAATATACATATGTACCCAGTTGACACACATATGTATCGGTTGTGTGCACCCTCCGTTCCTAGGCATGTGTCTCTGGGACTCGAGACACAAACCATTTTATTCACCGATTGAATGAGGACAACAATAACACTGGAATAAAAAAAAGACCTAAGGACACCCATAATGTATGTATCCTGAGATATAAATTCTCTTTTTCTTTGCCTGTACTCCAATCAAAGGACATCGCTGAGTAAACTACCTTCGCATTGTAATACGCTTGTGAATTTCAAATGAACCAGAATCAAGCATACAAAAACATTCACAGACACACATTAGACCAGGGACGATGGACGGGCAAAGGCTGAGCACAGTATGGCTGCATGTCCTTGTCCAAGGGGTGAAACTTTTCATATTCAACGTGTGTATGTGGTATATCGGTTATTGGATATGAAAGTGGGTGAGTACATCACCCGACCAGTTCGAGAAGGGATTGCTCGTAGGCCTTGGGGTTGCTGTTAAGAGGCATATTCTCGTGGTTAGAATATTGGTGTTTTGTGGTGGGTCAGTAGACCGGTCTGGAGGGAAATATTGGGTCGATAGGTTATTGGCCCAAACCCCAAAGACCAGGACCAACGTCCAATATCGTCAATGGCAAGAAATTGAGTTATTTGATTGTATATGCAGCCTATTCAGTTCTCGTCGTTCATCGAGCGATTTGAGGAAAGCAAGAGATGGTCAAAATACACAGAAAAAAAATGGCTTCCAATGGTACAATGAGACATAATGGTTTGTATGAAGATAATTTGTACAAGTAGTCGGTCTTAAATTGGATCTTTTGCCATGGAAATTTCAATGGCATGAATATGTTTTGCTTATCAATAGAATATGTATCTTCTTCGAGACTAGCGTGGGCTTTCCTCCACCGCAAAGGTATATTTCAAGGACCTTCTTGACATGTATGGGTCGAAGAATAGAGCTAATGCATCATTTTGAATGCCTAATAATAGCGTATTGAAATGAAATTATAGGTACTTGTGAACGCATGTAGGTATGGGGGGTAAATGGTTTCTTTGTTAAGCATTCGTAATTTGTGTATGTTGGCTGGTCTATTAATAGTTTGCCCTTCTGATGATATTCTGTTGAAATATGTTTATTAATAATTTGATAGATACTTGTAAATGTGAAGGAGTTAATTATCCGAATTTACATGGAAAATGGATACTAATTAGGCAGACACCTTTTTAAGTACATGCGCTGCACTCATTTGATACAATTAAATAAAAATCAGGCAAAACTGCTAGTCACTTATAGTTAAGCACAAATCATGTGCCAATCAACTTCGACTCTCAGCCTCCTGGTGGTGACCGCGCGCTGGTTTGCAAGTACCATAATCGAATATAGAGTGTGAACCTATGTGTTAAGGCTTGGTGAAAGCAGATGAGAGTGATGGAGAAGTCGTGAGCTGACAAAAAGGCACGTTTTCCTTTTCCAGACGCCAGCGGAAGAGTTCCCAAGATAGAGTCAATGGTGGCGGATAAACGAAGTGAACAATTAACATGAGCTGCTCCGTCATATTAGAACAACAGGTCATCTAGGAATCCCAAGGGTAGGTCAGGATCCTTGAACAGAGTTGATGGTGGGTAAGCCGAGAGGCCAACTCGTATGAGCTGCTCCGTCATAGACAAGCAACAGGTCATCTAGAAAACTCGAGGATAAATCTGGCACTGTGAAACAGAAATGGTGGCGAATAAGCCAAGAGGCCAGTTATTGCTCTCAATCAAATACTGATGACCCCATGTCCTAGTGGAAAAAATAATAACTTCGTACCTATATGTTGAACCGGTTGACAATGAGGGTAGAAGCTGGGTTTCAAGTTCTTTATGGCCGTTAAATCTAAACATTTCATTATTTTCCATATTCTATGGATATCTGACAAATTGGAACTGGACGTGTAGGTTGAGTAAGAGTTACTCTGTTGCTACATACAAAAACAGTAAAAAAAAAAACATATTAGAAGGCTACAATCCGCTGTACATGCATACACGCCATTACCGATGAGACTGAATGCCTTTTCAAAGAGGGATTTTATGACCTAGGAAACCTGTCCGGAATGTCAATTCAAAAATCGGCAAGTAAAACAAAAGCAAGATTTTCACCTAACTCCAGATATTTTTCAAAATGCAACTAATCGTTGATTGAAAATATTGATCAAAATTGATTGACCAAAAAGTCATCTTACTAAGACACAGTTAGTAAAATATTTCAAAAATAAAAATGTCACATATGTACCCGACCATTCCCATAATCCATTCCCATTACACAACTCATATAAAAACGAATGACAAAATTGGCATGTCATTGTCACGATAAACAAATCATTATATAAACGATGTGATTATAATCTAGAAAACATGATTTTTACGTCTATTCACATTAATGGATTCAATTTTACAGCCCAGTCCAAATAAATGTTCCCTTAAGCAATAATCACACAACCTTACGCAAGCCCGCATGACATATTAGAACTTTTAGAGAATGTTCATACAGAAAAACAAACAAAAATAAAATGCTAACCTTTAGGATAAAAAAAAACAAATCACAAACACATGTATACACGAAGGTATATCAACATTTTATAGACAGCCATAAAGGTTAAACAACTTTCGCATAGGTATAGCTTTCCATCAAACCCAACACAACTTTTCACTGGCACAACGAAATCCCATCGTGGTACCGCACCTATAAATCCACGTGAAAAGTGAAATAAAATTCCGAATTACATTATTACATGTAGGCCATATGAACATCGCTGCCACCACCATTCTATCATCACGTCGATATAGTCCTACCACCCCTCTAACATTAATGCATTATGCCAAAAGACAAAGGTACATGACTGCGAAATATCAAAATTTCGTTTTATGATTTGCCCTATTAGATAGATGCCTATAAAGCCAATCATAATAAAAAGATACAAAAATAAAACCAACAAAAAGGAACAGCTACAACGATAGCAAATTTAACATCTACATAGGAGAAGGAGGAGTCTTGTTCGTTTCAGTCATAAAAACCTAAACGATATGAGATACATCAGAGGTACCGTTATTAGCCAGAAAGCGTCTAGATAAACGTTCTTTGATATAATAATCCTGATTACGACTATGTGTATCTCATTACTTATGCCTGCGTTCATTTTGTAAATATTTTTTGTTCATTTTAAAATTGATTGGAGCCCATTAAAGTTGTTCTTAAAATAAAATTTAATTAAAAATGAAGCATTTTTCTAATCTTCTTTTATTTGCACATCTGTTTGTTGAAAAAAAGTCTCTACAAATTGAATCCCAAAGTGTTAGTAGATGAGTTAGCGGGAACTGTGAATAAGATAACCCTCCCTTCTGAAATAGACCCTCAAAATGTCTAGGAGCTATCTAACTTTTTTTGGGGTAATTAGAACCGCTTGTGAATTAATGATGAAACAAAGAGGCGTGCTAATACACATGCACAACGAGTAGTGGGTTGGTGGGTTGTCCAGCACTTAGGCTTCTTTAATTTAATGAAATGGGCTGGAGTGACTAGAAAAGGAAAAAAACAAACAGGAAAATGAATACATACAAACAAACAAATATCTTCATCTATTGAGTACTACCAACAAGATGGTAGATGACTTTGCTAACAGAATCATTTGGAATAGATTAGAAATAATCGAGTCAAAGGCAAACCTCCCACACATACACACACAAACTTCTTGATAGAGCAGTACAACAAATTACTTAATCCAGGACCTTTCTGATGGCCGTTTAATTAAAAGAATGATTAGATGTCAATGAACAAATGCCTCAAGTCCTTTTTTATTCCACTCTAGGGATTTTGGTGTTTGTACGAATTTGTTTGTTTTTTTTTTTTTGTTATTTATCTTTCATTTATCAAGAGATAGATTGCGTAAAGGAAAAAAAATAAATTCCTATACATATCTGTTACACAAAGGATGCTCAGTATTTCTATGGTCAGCCATAATTCTTTTCGAAATGAATTTAACTTGTACGGTACCGAACTATATAAATTCGAAGTTTAAGCACTATTGAGTGGAGTTGACAAGATTAATGGTGCCATTATTTACGAGGGCATATCTAATTTGTTGCACGTATATCTATCACAGAACGTGACACAATTAAGAGGATGGTAAAGGTTTACCTATGATATTCATGGAACTCAAGGGATGTTTAAGTACAAATTTGGGCGAAACAATCGAAAACTCAGAAGAAACTTTTGCGGGATCCTTTAGAAGATTGGTTTTAACTTATTGCTATAGAAAGCGTATTTGGGTACATTATGCTGCTTCTGAAGTGGTTCCAAGAGCTTTGTCATAGCAACACACATTTTTACAGATGACGATTCAGTGAAGAGTTCAAAGCTGAATAAAAAGAAGAAGCAAATTAACACGGATGTGTGTGCCTAATAAGGCACTCTACAATATTTAGGTGACAAGAGGAGAGTTCGAAAAGGGAAGTAGTGATAGAATTATTTAGTCTTAATGCCTGATAATTTTGTGTATGCCAATTTTAAAACATATTTTCTGCCAAAGAACAGAGAATAGAAAATCCTACAAAGTCGGATGGAGAAATGTGACGTAAAATGATTTTCTTAAGGACTTGACAACTTATTATACCCTATCCCATAGGGGGGTATATTAGTTTTGATACTTAGTTTGTAACATAGAGAAATAATTTTGCTACATATACCTCAAAGTATATGGATCGACTCAGAATCGCTAGCTGAGTCGAATTAGCCATGTCTGTCTGTCCGTCCGTCCGTCCGTCCGTCCGTCCGTCCGTCCGTCCGTCCGTCTGTCTGTTCGTCAGCGGTTTTTGGGCCTAAAATTTTGAGCTAGGATAATGAAATTTGGTATATAGGATCCTCGTCCGTGCCACCAGAACAAGTGTAAAAATTTTTGAAATCCGCCCACTGCCACGCCCCCTTTTTAGGAAAACTTATTTTTTGGCCAAACCGTAAGGAATTTCAAAAAAGTGTCTGAGTAGCATATTTAGACAATCCTAATATCTATATTTCGTTCATACAAAGTTTTTTGCCACGCCCACTTTTTGGGGGCGTTTTTAGTAAAAAACGCTTTTTGTCCAAATTTTAAAACTTTCGAAAAAAATTTTGATGCAAATACTTCCGAAATGGTAATATAAACATTTTGTCCATAGATTATTTTCACCTACGCCCACATTTTGGGGGCGTTTTCTTACAAAAACCATTTGTATACCCCATCCCAAGGCATTAGCAATAGAAATACGTTGTTTTTTGTCGAACCACACAAGATTTTGAGAAACTGTCTGAGCAATATATTGTGAGAATGTCATTTTCTGTATTTCATCGCCATAAGTCCTATATTTTGAGGATATTAATTTAAAGGATGGGATGGGATAGGGTATTCAACGATCCGCATAGCGGATTGTAGCCTCTCATATGTTTTTTTAAATAAAATACAAACTACTCAAGATATCTCAAAAAAATTATTGGCTTGAATTACTATCAAACCAATACGGCCCCTATTTCTCGTTCAATATTGGTTCTGAGCTGCTATAATATCGCGTCTCCGGGTTGTTGGCATAGGTCAATGAACAAAAGTCTAGAGGTGTTAAATCTCACGATCTGGACCGGAAATCGACGGGTCCGTTTCTCGAGATAACACGTTCACCGCACTGTGTTGCTACCGCAGTGTGGTTTGTGGCAACGTCTTATTTAAACCACATATAATTGATGTCCATGCATTCATGCAATCCTCAATAACTAACGTTCCAACATGTTTTTGTAGCGAATACCATTTACCCTAACGTGACTCTTATTTCCATCGACGAAAAAAACATATGAGAAGGCTACAATCTGCTGTGCGGATCGTTGAATACCCTATCCCATCCCATCCTTAAAATTAATATTTCCAAAAAGTGGGCCTATAATATAGAAAATGACATTGTCACAACATATTGTTCAAACAGTTTATTAGAATCTTTTGTTGTTTGACAAAACACATCGTTTTCCTCCTGCATATGCTATGGGGTAGGGTATACAAATGGTTTTTGTAAGAAAACGCCCCCAAAAAGTGGGCGTGGGCTAAAATGATCTATGGACGAAATGTTTATATTAATATTACTAATTATTCTGCATTAAAATTTTTTTCGAAAATTTTAAAATTTGACCGTAAAACGTTTTTTATTAAAAACGGCCAAAAAAAGTGGGCGGGGCAAAAAACTTTATATGAACGAAATATAAATATTACGATTGTCTAACTACGTTTCTCAGACACTTTTTTAAAATTCCTTACCGTTTGGCCAAAAACTACGATTTTCTGAAAAAGGGGCGTGGCAGTGGGCGGATTTCAAAAATTTTTACACTTGTTCTGCTGGGAGAAACAAAGACCACGTGTACCAAATTTCATCATTCTAGCTCAAAAATTAAGGCCAAAAACTGGTGACGGACGGACGGACAGACAAACGGACAGACATGGCTAAATCGACTCAGTTTTCGATTCTGAGTCGATCCATATACTTTGAGGTATATGTAGCTTAATTATTTCTCTATGTTACAAACTATGTATCAAAACTAATATACCCCTATGGGATAGGGTATAAAAACGGCTCAATAAGTGTTTTTTTTCTTGAAGTACATGTGGCTTCTCATGAGGTCCAGTAACGTTTGCTTATTGACTAAGCAGTTTAACCAAACATACGCTTCTTCATTGAAGATGATTTTGAGATGAAATTCTTCATTTTCTTCCAACATGTACAGAGCCCAATTCGAGAACGCACGTCGCTTCATATGATCAAGTGGATTTGGTTCATGAGTCAGCTTGATCTTTTAAGGGTGTAGGCCAAGATCCTTACGCAAAATCGGGTCTGGGAGAGGCCCAATTCTTAAAAACTCTATGAAATTAATTTATGTTATTTTACGGAAGCAACTTTGAGCAAAACGCAGTTTCACTGAGACGGCAACATCAAGCAGCAAATATTATGACTTAAATTGTTTAATTAGTCCATGAATTGCTTGTCTACTGGGAGAAAATTTGGAAATTTGGCCCCGCGAGCCTTTATTCCGCGGGGTTATTACACTGCACCAACATTAACAGCACCGAGACCTATTTTTATTTCGAAAAGGAAATAAGCCTCACGGGGTCTATTGCCTCTTTTTTGGGAATTTAGCCTCATTTGGTCCAAACTCACGTCCATCTTAGGAGTTTTCCTAAGAAAACGCAACAGGCTCGTTAGTACCCAGGGCCTAGCTTTCTCACAAAAACTCATCTGTGCGTGTGTACTTCTTGCACGATGAAGGGACCTCCTGTACTATGCCGAACCCGAACGGCTAAGTTAAGATAAGCTATTCTGAATAATTCATACTATTCATATGATTTGTCAGATCATCACGAGGGGCAGGACAGTAAACAATTTTTTGGTGTTGCTACGGCAAGGAATCGAACCCAGACATTCTGCGCGGCAGTTTATCGCACTAACTATAGCTCCACTTTCCCTTATTAACTCATTTAAAACCATTTCGAGCTTCAATTAAAACGGAGTAGACTTTTTACGTCCGTTTTCGACAAAACCCAGATATTTTGATGGTACTGTCTCCAAGGTAAATATTCCTTTTATTTGAAAAGGCAAGAGCTGTATTTTCCTACACCTAGTTCCTGCAGATATAATATAGTTATAAACGAAGACCAATCACGACGGGGATAGAAATTCAATTTGCAGAAACATATATAGATTATTTTTATACACGCCGGTCAATGACCTCGTGATCCCTTATGTCGAACAATTCAAATCCGAATAATCCCTTTTTTGTCCTAATAATATTGATGAAACTGATGATTCCCCAACAAATGGAACATTATCCCAAAATACCCTTCGCTTATCCTCTTACCTTTTTATAACACCGAATTCCACTATCTTTTGCACATCTTACCTGCTTCAGGCCTTCATTTAGTAGTTTGAAACTTTCCAAAAATGAAAATCCATTAAAACCCTACGACCTGTTGCCAAAGGGCCAACAACGGATACGAATCTACTTAAAAGTCGACGCGTACATAATCCCCTTAAGTACCAAACTACTTAATAAACTATGAAAGTAATCAAAGAAGATCCTAAACGCATCTTGTAACCGTCGGTCGCCCCATCGTTTCCAACATTAAACCGTTTGCCAATATAAAAGCCACTCACCCCCTTACAGGACCTTTCATGAGCAAACAATCATATTGTAAACTCTTTTGTTGCGTAAGGGAGTTATGGAAAAATTTTCTCTTTCTAGGTAGAGCACCCTTACCTCCGTAGAGTAGCTATGCTTCAACATTTTAGCCTGGGTCTAACTTTTACGATGAACAAGGAAAACAATTCACCTTACCCATGTTGAAAAAAAAAAATTCTCAAGGTTGAATACCAGATTCTTACACACAGAGAGTGTAGAAAATACCCTTCCATCCTACACCACCGCTTAAGTTTTCAGCTTCAGCTTTAGCCCACTTTTTGGGGCGAATATTTGCTACGTTTGCACAAGAAGCCAACATCGAAATTCCCATTAAAACTCTTAAATCAGACCACCATTAAGTGGAAATCACAACATACAGTCGAGGAGCCGACCAACAAGAAAAGAAAAACGGACGCAACTCCAGTGTAACAAAAGGAAAGAGGTAATAAAACTGGGCTACCTTAGATTTACGAGCCGGAATTTACCCGCCCACTTCACTCCCATTTTCGGAATCATTTTCTATTTTTTTTTTTGGCTGAACGCGTTCACTTCACGTTTAGCCACTTGTGAGAGAGTGCAACCGTGCAAGTGTATACAACACACAAAACCAGCACATTGAGGCGGTGGCAGCAAGCTCGTATTTTCTAACATTTTTCGCCATCAACAGGAAAAAGGATACCACCAAAGCACAGACACGTAAAGAAAGGAAAAAAAACACATTCGACTGGTGACCATTGTTTTGCCACTTTCAATCCAAACGGGACAGGACCGAGCTTACAAAAAAAAGGTAGGTCAACAAAAAAAAAAACTCAAAGGATATCCTGTCCGCCCGGGAAAAATAATTCGATTCGATTGAATTACCGAAGACGGGAATGGAGGCGAGCCCTTTTCAGTATAACCCTGCCACTCCATCTGTGGCGTTGTCACAAAAATTATCCTGCCATGTCGTAAAAGCGGAATTCAAGGTGAAATTACTGCAATGACTGGAAATTTAAATTGATTTGGAATCCCAGATTCCGATGTGTTTTCAACTTGAGTTGGGTCTGTGCCCTCGCCATCCGTTTTCCAATGTAATAGTTCAATGGTGGCGGCGGCTTCGATGATGTCCTTTGAGGGCTCCTTAAACTTTTATTGCAATCTTTTTCTGTTTCACTTTCTCGTTCTCCTTCCAAGCGATTTAATGTCACCCGATGAGGGACTCGTGTACCGTAGTGAGGTTTGAAATTCAATTTTATTTTATCGTCCTTCAATTGAAATCGATTGTAAAGCAATGGATTATGGAATTGGAATTTTATTTTTAAACCTACGCGCGGACCTCATCATGGATTAAGTAAGGACAAGGGCACCATCACCACCACCACCAGGCACCAGCACTATTGTCGGTGGAATTGAAAAGGAAACGCGCACGCCAGAGTGCCGCCATTAATTTGGTGTAATTGTTGATAACTGAAATATGTTTCCGATTAGTGGCGGAATCGTCGGGAGTTTATCAAGATTGGGTCCTTTTTATTGGGTACTTTGATGGTGTCGTGTAGTTGAACCAAGTTGTTAATTAAACGAGTTTAATGTTCTATCGAGTGTACATTGATGAGCTGTGTTAATGGGTCCTTTTTGGTGATAGTCAATGGGCTGTAAAAATGTTTATTTTTTCCACGAACGGAATAAATGATTAGGTGTTGGATGGAAGGTTATGGCTGGGAGGTATTAACATTGTAAGGCGGCGATAAGAATATAATTATAGACGGCTGGTGGCTGATGATTCGAGAGGCTTGGAAGGTGATTTCGTTGTTAATTATACTTTCAGAAGGAATTCTTAATGTTTGAGTGTGTATGATATACTCAGTTATATCTAGGGACTTTTAAGAGAACCCCATAGGGGGTCAGTAATGTTGCAATAAAGCAGGAGTTTTATTAGCCATTATATCTAGATCATAGCCTTGTCTATATGAAAAGTAGACTTATGCCATTTATGTTTATGATGTTCCCATATAGATTAATCAAATATAGGGCAAGATAAGCAATTTACAAAGCTTCAAGGATCGGCCATATTTATGTCGGATATTTTTGAACTATTTTGTGATTATTCATTCAACGCTCTACCTTTGAGGAAGACCTTTGGCTTCTACTCCTATCAGCTAGCATTTGTTTCAATTTGTTGTAACCTATATTGACATATTTCTACTTCTCTAGTAGCAATCCACTAAGACCTTATACCTCTCCATGCAAGAATTTGCTGCTTAAGGTGCACTATGAATCAGGCAGCTAAATCGCTGGACAATGGGTGAAAGAGCATCCCATAAAACTCAAAACAGATATTTATAGGATCGAATCAACGAACTACCATGGGTCATGAGTATGAGACGTAATTGCCAAATATATTATCTAATGCGCCATATTGTGGTCAAATAGCCCTTTTCCGATACAGCCGCGGAGAAGAAGAATTTAAATTTCCCAGTAAGGATTGACAAATTGAATAACTGACAACAGGTCATTAAGGAAACTGAACGAATAGTCAGGCATCTTGAACAGAGATGGTGGCGGAAATGCCGAAAGGCCAACGGCAGTGCTTCATTCCGTAGTACAAAACATTAAACAGGAGAGGTGCAAGCGAACAACCAGCGGTAACATTAAGCTACCACAAAGCGGACGATCCACAAAAAAGGAGACCCTCTGAACTGCGCCAACTACAGAGGCATAAGTCTCCTCAACATCGCCTACAAGATCCTATCTGCCGTAATATGTGAACGCCTGAAACCGTTTACCAACAACCTGATTGGCCCTTATCAGTGTGGTTTTAGGCCAGGAAAGTCCACAACCGATCAAATTTTCACACTTCGGCAGATCCTGGAAAAAACTCAAGAAGTCCAAATCGATACCCACCACCTATTCATCGATTTCAAAGCCGCATATGACAGCATTTATAGAGACGAACTGTACAGAGCCATGTCTAGTTTTGGTATACCGCCCAAACTCGTCCGTTTGTGTAGGATGACGATTGAGAATTCTCGCTGCTCCATCAGGGTCGGAAATGACCTCACCGACACATTCGATACCAAAAAATGATTTAGGCAAGGCGATGCGCTGTCATGTGACTTCTTTAATCTGATTCTTGAGAGAATTGTGCAAAACTCCAAAGCCAACACCAGAGGCACAATTTTCCAAAAGTCGGTGCAACTATTAGCATACGCTGAGGATATTGACATCATTGGTAGGACTCAACGTGATGTCATAGCCACGTTTGCTAGTATAGAGAAGGAAGCGGCGAAAATGGGTTTAGCAGTAAATGAGGGTAAGACTAAGTATATGCTGTCATCACGAATGGACTCACAACATCGACGAATTGGACAGAACGTCACCATTGACAGATATAACTTTGAGGTAGTACGGGACTTTGTCTACCTCGGCTCCGCTATTAACTCTGACAACAACATCTCGTCAGAAATTAAACGAAGAATTACTCTTGCCAACCGCTGTTTCTTCGGGCTAAGAAGGCAATTTAGTAGTAAAGCCCTCACTCGAACTACTAAGGAGATCCTATATAAGACCCTGATCATCCCAGTCCTGCTCTACGGCGCTGAAGCATGGACCGTATCAAAAGCGGATGAAGAAATCCTTGGTAGATTCGAGAGGAAAATTCTTCGAAAAATCTTCGGTCCCGTTTGCGTAGACGGGCTATGGAGACGAAGATTCAACCACGAACTATACGAGCTGTACAGCGACATGCCCCTGGTCAAAAAACTCCGCATTGGACGTTTAAGATGACTAGGACATGTAGAACGAATGGACACCAATACTCCGGCTCGCAGAGTCTTCGATTCCCAGCCAGACGTCGGACGCAGTAGAGGAAGACCTAGCCTTAAGTGGCGCGCACAAGTGGAAACCGACCTCAACCAACTTGGAGTGCGCAAGTGGAGGCAGTTAGCTAAGGACCGGGCTAATTGGAGAGGCATGTTGGTTGAGGCCCAGGTTAATTCCGGACTGTAGCGCCACTTAAGTAAGTAAGTAAGTAAAGCGGACATTACTGATGATGAAAAACGGTGGTGTCATCATTATAGTAACTTTGTACATACATCCAATAGCCTTTAACAGCATACTGCAATCTAAATAATTGTCATTGTAGTCTCCAAAGCATCCCCTATGTCATTTCATTAGTAGAAGTAGTATTAGTCTCACATCTTCCTATAAAGAAGTGAACACATCATTCTAATACCTAAAAAGGTTTCAAGAAATTGTCGACCTAAATCCAGGAGGGCTCCAGAAGATAAGAAGAATAATATAAAATATACGAAATGATTCAAAGGCATTCACCTTAACTATTATATGTTAAACACCTATCACAAGGACACCCTATCTAATGCTGTTTTTTTTTTTTCAAAATCCCCTTAATATGGTCGCATTTATACCCAGAGGTTAGTCAGTCTATATCAAGCGTAAGATAAAATAGACATGTCATCCCGACTATTACAGGCTACACACCTATCACAAGGACTTTCTATCCAAAGCTCTTCTTTGAAAAATCCTCTTAATATGGTCGCAGTTATATCCAAAGGTTAGGCAGCCTACACCATCATAAGATAAAATAGTCATGTCATCCCCAACATCCTTGTATTTAATTACTCCTACCATAGACCTGGGTAAAAAAACAAATACACAAATACCTTACACCTCCATACACATGGATGTGTGTACTTCGAGTATGCTGTATGCCCAACAATCTACAAAATTCCGTTAGCTGTGACAGAAGGCAACTAGTAATTGATTCAACAGTGTAACAGGCACACACTCTTTAGGGTTCCCTGCAGTAAACTAACTTCACGGGTTTTTAAATAATTAAAATGAGTCCCATCCGTGCTATCCAGTTGGTGTGTGCGACAGTTCGGCTAGATGTGTGTGCCGCCACGTCTAGCAGAGATTCAGAATCAGGTTAAAGTTGCCTGCCGACTCGGTTTTATTTTCATATTTTTTTCATGGTTTTAAGGATACTCCTATGTTTGTGTCCCTTGGGGGTAAACTGAACGAACACAAATCGAGAAAAAAAAAATCTCACAAAATAGTTTCGTTTCTCTGAAAACAGGACTGCAGGGTACTATGCAGATTCAGAAACTTTCTCCACACAGAAAAAAAAATATAAAAGGACGATGAGAATAAAAAAAAATTAAAAGAACTGCAACACTAATTACGGCGAAGTTCCTTCGCAAGCAAAGAGCTTGACTGAATTTCGACAGCTGCTACTATTCCCTGTGGGACGTCGTCGTCGTTTGTTGTTGAGGTGGTGTGTATGGTAGGATCTGTTTATGTGTTGTTTGTTGTTTGTGTTGATGATGATGATGATGATGACGATGATGATGATGATGCCATGATGAAGAAGCCCTGTTTTTAAATTTTTTTTTACTATTTTTTGCAAGTGAGAGTGAGAGGAGAATGTTACAATTATCCATTTTAAAGGAGGTCATAGTGACTGGAGGCAATGCTGATGCACCTACCGGTGGTGAATGATGAAAGCGAGGATACTATCTAGTCAACTCGTGGGTGGCTGAGTCATTAATTTCCACTTGCAAAAAGAGCAGTAGGTTGGTAGGTAGATAGAGACATGCTAATGTGTTTTTCGATTTTTTTTTGTTGTAGGTATCTCTAGATGAATTTCTCATTGAGAAGTTCATTTATGTCCGTGGGTAGGTACATTATTTTTAGGATTTATTTTGGAATTGCAATCATAGCAAAAAAAAATCCAATTGTTGCTGGAATTTACACTTTTCTAGGCCAGAAAGAGAAAGTACTTGGATGTTCTTTAGTTAATGGTTTTATTCTCAATTCACAATGCATGTTGGTAAACTTGACGGTACCTATGAACTGTCAAGTTTTGAACCAAACTTTTATACCGAATAACTTATCTATTCCTATCGAAACAAACTTTATATCTATACTGCCAATATAAATTAGAGGCATCTTTGATTTGATGTCGGAAGATTGACAGTCAATCCATCAAGTGTCAGAGGACCTTACTCACGTCTTTGACATTGTGAGTGGCATTTTTGTGAAGTAGTCACCAAATTGACAAGTTCATAATTATATTTTTACCATTAACCGTTAGCTATTTTTAGCAATGATTCAGGAGGGTAAATCATTGAAGGTAAGTAGAACGATTCATTTATGTTCCTAAAATCAAATAATTGACAAATCAGTAGGAAAAATGCCAATGACTAGGTATGATTGATTGGTCGGCGGTGTTTTTTTATTATTCATTAGTGCTTTTCTCAATCTGATGAAATGTACCCTTGGCCGGATTCAAAAAATGAAATAGGTTTTGCTTATGTTTATTACTTTACTCTCTCAGGCTACTAATATCCACCATAAACTGCTAAAAGCTGTTCCTTAACTATGAAAATGAATTAGTGTGAGGGACAAGAAAGCAATTCTTTGATGGGCATGGCATTATCAATTTATTTCTAAAAAAAATTCTAAGGCGAAATTAGTGAGAGAGCTTACAAAAGCTTTGGAATCAGAAAAAATGACTTTGATTGATGGTGTCGATATTTTTATAAGTGATGATGGAAATGGCCGAATTTATGTCTTTCATCCTGTGACCTCAGAAAGTTCTTGCCAATATGTACCCGGATAAAGAAACGTCTACGTTATACTTTTGTTCCCAATTATGAACAAAACAGTGAAGAGCGTGCGTTAGTCGCCGAGGCCTACTTTCATATACGCGTATCCTGTGATCACAATCCAGTGAGTGCGCCTCACTGCAGCCCAGTTGGGGCTAATACGTTAATGTAAATTAATTATTATACATAGTGACCTACGCATTTAGACGAACGTTCGACCCTAGACAAGAACGATAGGCCACATGATAACATTAAGGCTGTCAGAACTTCAATCTTCTAATATTGAAGGCTTTCTGCCCACTAACATGGGCCAACCCTTGGACTTTACAGTGTTTCATGGAGGCAAATTCGTCATGATAACCTGCGATGAACATTGCGGGTGTGATAGGTTCAATTTTGTAACACCTAAGGCGTTCTGCGCATAGACATGGGCGTGCTGTTGGACTTTCCAGTGGTTCATTAAGGCGAATTCTTCACTATGACCTTTATGAACATTCATAGAAACTGGCGATTGTGCGGGAACTCTCTGAACGCGACTTCAATTCTTCAAGGAATGTGTATGAGGCACTTTTTAAAAACTTTCCAAAAGCAATGTTTTCTTCAGCAATGAAGCCTATTTTTACTTGACAATTTCTTGAGAATTGAATCGAATGCCTTTGCATTCACCTAAAGCCACAGTAAAAAATTAAATATTTGTCATTAACGGCCTAACAGGGCTTCAAACCTCCTGGAGCTTCATTCCGTTATTTGTTACTTTTGGTTAATGCTGTTCGTGTCATTAATAGTTGGATTGTGTACTTATGTGCGATGTTTTAAGCGTTCTTAATGAGTATCAATTCTATGGATAATTTGGTTGAATTCTTCTGCATATTGGCAGTTAGAGTGCTTATAATAAATGTTAATATGTTATAAAAGTCTCCTGAGTACTTAAATATGTCAGAAATTTGTTTTTACTACTCATTCGATGTAAGCATTCAACGATTTGAACCACGGACCAGCGCATAGTTGTCCAATGCACTTATCACAAGGATACTGCACTCACCCAGAAAATGAGGTATGTGAACATGTTTTGATGCGTTGGACATAAGGGCTAATATTTAGTTCCAAAAGGATGAAAGAACTTCACACGCTTCAAAGTGATCGATCCTGTTAGAGGTTCCTCTTATTGTATCTTACTAAATAATTATACATGAATATGTATTTCAATAAGGAGCGATTTGGAATGAATACCGCGATCCCCCGATTGGACCACTTCCAATTGTTTGCGCGAAGATTCAAAACCCACATTTTTAAGCCCACCATTCGTGGAAAAATTGCTATTATACCCGCTGTAATGCTGATCAAGTGATAAGATGCTTTGCTCCCTTTTTTATTACATCACGGTTACCGCCTCAAAATAAGTTTACTCATAGAAGAGATCTTAGTCAGAAAAACTTGCGATTAATATAGAAAGCTAAACTATATTAATCGCAAGTTTTTCTGATTAAGATCTCTTCTATTCTTATTTGAACTTCAATGCCCTGAGAAACGAGGTTTCTCCTCCCTCAACGCAGTCCGAAGGTAAAGTTCAAGGGGATCGCTGTCCCGCGTATACATAGCCAATCGCAAATCCGTTTCAAGTCGACGATCGAAAGCAACTATGTGATTACAACGTAGATAATGCAGGTTTTCATACAAACGCTTTTTAGGTAGACGAAAGCACTTTTCACAAAATGTGCCAATATGGATTATGGAAAGATTAGATTAGCCACAAACAAAGCGACGCCCGCTAGTCAGAAATATCTACTTTTCTCTTAGACCTATGAATGGGAAATGTACAAAAAAACGGGCTGTTTTAGAGGAAGATCTTATGTACCTTTTTCCCTTCGATGAAACGAATCTATAAACCCCAAAGATCGCCCCTAGGTGAAGCTTGCAGATATTTATCTGCTCCTTAATCGATGTAGATTTTGTTTTGAGGAGGTTCATTTCTGGAGGTTCATTCTATTGGTTGGTTGGTTGTTCAAAAAGTGTCTTGTTGTTGGTTGTTTGTTGGTATCATTAATAGTTAGATTGTGAGTTTATGTGCTCCAATGGCAACTTTTGGGGTTGCTTAAAGGTCTTCTGAATATTTCCAATAGGAGTGCTTTTAATAAAGATAAAGGATAAAGGCAGACGTTTGTTTCTTTTTTCTTTCGATACAAGGATACTTTCTAGATTTAATTATTTAGTTAGGTATGTTTCACAGCCATTGTCTAAACCATTTTTTGTCTGATTCATGTTTGCATTGTTTATTTATTTATTTTTAAAAATTTTATGAAACGAAGTTTTTTTTTCCATTTATTTTGGATATGGGAACATATATACTAAGAAAACCTACTTTCATTTACTGGCCTTGAGCGCACCGTTTTTGTTCACTTTCTTCTCTTATATGTACTGAACTTAACCTATAACACTCAAGTTCATCACTTCTATAAAAACATTCTCTACAAAAATTGGATTGCAAAACAAAATTAGGTTTGGCCAAAAACAACTCACCCTGCCCAATCGAAGTACTTTCTCATTACATAGGTTGATGTACCTTGGTAACCCAGTGCTTCTTAGCCATCATAAAATATTTCCAAGATGTGTCTGCCTAATGCAAGGCAACCTTCTAAGACGTGTCTGCTTACTACACAAATTCATATTTTCACTTAAATTACTCATCATAAAATGTAAACTAAAACTTTAGCCCAACCCTTGAAATATTCCCTAAATCATTGACAAGTCTACTTCAAGCTGCGACCATTGAACAACAGCTTTTCCACTAGTCAATTGGATCTCGAAAAAAATTGAAAATTTATTACCCTCCACTATAAGCCACCCAAGCATACTGTCTACCTCTTAAACCCTCAGGAACTCTGAATAGTAAACAAAATTTTGTAACCACAAAAAAAAATATATAGGATCACGCGTCGGTTTGAAAGTCCTTGGAATACCATGCCATGCATATTAAATGCAAAAAATTTCCCTTCAACTGGGGCAAAAAAATAAAAATCCAACCTTAAAAGGGGCGCATAAACCCCTCAACCCTTCGTCAAGTAGGTATCCATCATACGAACAAAATGACTTTAATTTTAAGTTATCATACATAAACCACGACGACGTGTCTACATCCTTCAATCTGCCTGACAAATCCGCCACAAGATGCTCTCGGTTGGTATAAAATATGCAACAGCTCACTACCGTAGGAGTTTTTTTGTTTTCAATTTTTTTTAGTTGTTTTGCACGTCTTTCCACAAACCCCCTGACTTCAATACAAACACATGCAATCAAACTGCAGGATAATGAAATAACGCCAGCATTTATCTTGTCCATTAAATAATTCGCAGTCTCCTTGAGAGAGGATGATGACGTTGTTCGGAAAACGTTGACGAATAAGGACGATGCGACGGTGCAGCCAAGAAAACGATGACACCAATACGGATGGATGGGGGGGTTACGAATATTGCAACAAAGTCGTCGCCCTAGCTGTTCTCTTCATCGTTGTCGTTCTTGTCAATGTTGTAGCCTCCTTCGGTGAGAGACTTTATGCCGACGAAGGACCCAGGAGATAAACATGCACATAAGGAATCCATAAACTAGCACACTTCGTGCAATTTTGCTTAAATCCAAAACTCATCCTTCTGATTCCCAAGGATTCAAATTTTACCCACCCTCTTGCTACATCTCTCATGCACTTCAACATGATGATGTCGTTTTAAACTCCTGCCCTCGTTGGTCCTGTGCATAGTGTGCATATGCGATACGGATGGCTTAAACGATTGATCAGCTATTACGCGCGGCAAGATGACAAACCTCTACTCTGCTGGTGCACTTTGTTGAACGATGTCCTGAGTAGAGAGCGCGCGTCTTCGTCCTGTCATCGGGTGTCTTTCTGTGTTTCACTATTGCCGCCCGAGAAGCGTGTGTGTTGTGCATATAAATTATCCACTCAAAAATGCAATTTCCTATGAACGATTCCACCCACTCTCGAAAAATGACATCCTATGCCAAGCGCACACATATGTCGTTCGCTTTCGCAGCGAAGGCGACTTGAGTGAAAGGATCCGCTTTCATAACACTTTCTCGTTGCTATTTGGTAGGTTGTGTGAGTATGGGTATTTGAAGCAACGACGACTTGTATATTCGAATGATATCCCTATTCAGCTTGAGTGACCCGTAATGCTGCTGCTGGTAAGGCTATTCACATCTTTTATACGACACAAAGATGCCCACCACCATCATTGCATAGAATTAGGTAAATCAGATAGTTGTGCTATGTAAATAGTTCACAGCACACACATACACCTACTTCACGATCTTATTATCGTCCCCATTCTATGATAGGTCGGGGGAATCCACATAAGCTATGCAACATTCATCCATCGTCATCAAGGAGAATTTATAAGGTGCAAAATGAAAAAGCTTTTCATAATGCACCACCCATACAAATGACAAACAGCTACTTGGCAAATCCTTTAGTCCTCCTCGTCAACGTCAACGTTGCCTTGTTCTATCACATCTATCGTGCAGTTTTAGCTACTTATGGTCCCTACCAACTTGGAAGATTGGAATGCGATAGCAATTGGAATTGTCAGGGCTAATGTGTGAGTCGCATTTGTTAAGTTTTTTTGCACCATTCCTTCTTGTCTTTGACTGACGCTATCTAACTTCGGTGACGACGATGAAGACGCATCTTTTTCCCTCTTTTACTGCCACTACTGCCTGCGAGGTCTTATCTTTGTATTTTCTTTTTTTGGGAAACGATGGATGAATGTTATCTGCGGGAGAAGGTATTTCAACCTGAGGCTATGCACACCTCAATCTACCATGGTATCGTTTTTTTTTTTTTTTTTTTGATAAAGGATAGCATACACTGACAGAAAAAGAAGAAGACCAAGCAGAAATAGAAAGAAGTGTTTAAAAGATAAATTTAGGTCAGGTATTATCATAGGGAAATATACACACAAAAAAAGAATGGCGTAGAAATGGACCAGTGAACTGAAGCACAAGGCCTTGAGCTACTTCAAAAAGAATTCACACAAGCAGGCTGGCTTGGAATCGTTGTTGTTGTTAGTCGTCTTCTTCTTTTTTTTTTAATATCCTACTATGACCAGAAGGCATTATTGTAAATGGGTTAAACGCGGTAAAAGTGGGTTGAAATGTACTTAAAAATTCATTTAGAAAATTATGCAACAAAAAAAATAAAAAGGAATACAAATTTAAGGAATGCCTTTCGAGATTGAAAAGATTTCGGCTGATTTTTGTTCGGGTAGCATGGTAGAGGACTGATAATGAAATGTACTGAAGAAGGTTGGTTTTGATTTGGAGGTATTTGTTTTACGTAATGATGGTAAAATGATATCTAAAGAATTTTTGTTTTTTAAGTATTTGAGGGATTGCTTTGGTGTGGGATTGAGGGGTGGGTAGTAATTGAAGATTTTCGAACTCTCTGTTATCGCGTGTAGGCTTTTGAGTTTATTTGCCTTCAGATTATAAGAGAGCCAAACAATTTTATAGGTTGATTTGTGATTTAAAAAAATGTGTTTTAAACAGACTTAAAGTATTGTTTGGCTTACATATCCAGGTTGGTTGAGTGAACTAGATAGTTAGCGTGGAGTCTTTGGCTAAAATCGCGAGAGTCAACACCAAGCGTTTTATTTTTAATGCCACACCTCTAGCAAAAATCTGACAAGCATCCGGGTGTAGGTATACAACTGTCATGAGGAGAATGTCTAACTGGCAAGTTCGATATCGGTGTTATGCTTAGGTCATATCCGTAATATAACCTTGCAAATAGAAATTAATGGAAAAGTTAGCTTTGGAACATGATTTTGGAAAAATCTGGCTATTGGTACTAACGAGCCTGTTGCACTAAAATATTGTATGTTTTTATATTTGGAGCACTTTACAAAATACAAATTTTTGGCGCAACAGGCTCGTTAGTTAGCAGGGCCGAGCATTCTCACAGCCATTCATTTGTAGCTTGTACTTCTTGCATGATGGTCGGACCTCCTCTTTAATGCTGACTCCGAAAGGCTAAGTTGGGAACATCACGAGAGGAGGGCCAGTGAAAAATCATTGAGGTGTGGAATCGAACCTTCTGCTCGGAAGTTCATCGCACTTATCATCACGCCACAGAGCCCGAGGATCACTTTAGCTAAGTTACTAACTTTATGTTAAACGTTGTAGCATAGCCCTTAAAATAAATTAGACTAGTGGATGCGACTTGGACGTGGGTTCTAATTCGATTTCTGGATAAGAAAATTGAAATGATATTATAAAGGATTTCCAAGAATTGTCCAAATGATTAGCCTATAATCAAAATGAGTGTTGCGAGTATTTTACGCAGACTTGGTGTCCCTTTAAAGAAGAATTTCCGACATTTGGTGGTCAAATTTCAGACAAATTCGGTAAGCTATCAGACAGCACTCAAATATCAAAGACACGCTAGATCAACCAAGAATATCGCAACATTCCGTGAAAGTATGCCAGACAACCCGAGGCAGTTGATTCCTTGCCGTGGATAGGCTAGGTTAGATTACTAACCGTGGTACTAGGTGGATACTGTCCATTCTCATTGTTGTCTGTGAGAAAACCATTCTAAGCTTTTAATGAAACGCAGGAGACTTTTCGCCTTCATTTCTGTCAAATCGTTGAGATTTTGAAAATTGTAGGCTCCAAGGTGGAGCTTCCTTTTGTTTGATAGGGCCGGGTAGTTACAACAATTATGTTACAATGAAGTATATACTGCCCTGGATAAGAACTCGGGCTCTCGCAGACTTCAACTTGGGTAATTTTGTTTTGCGCCATAAACATTCACCCTTACAAGATCCAACTGATCCTGTAGCTCAAAGTTAAACACCCCAAAAATGACGTTTTTTTCGGTTGCTGAGCTTCGGAGCATTTGGAAGAAGATTTCAATTTTTTCTAAAAACCATTTTCAGCAACGAGGGGCATTTTTGGATGAATGCCAATATTAATGAGCTGAATTATATATATATGGTATATGGAACGATGTTAGCAATGCACTCACAAAAAGTTACTGTTGGGTACGGAATTTGAGTAGTTTTTCTTTCAAAAAGACGACATTTATGACGTTTATGCTACAGATCAATGATAGCCAATTTTTTTTGTTACCAAATCGAACTATTTGGGCGTGGACCCTACGTGTCACAGCGAATGCCACAATGTACACTGCATGAATGATTTGATGGTAGGGATATCCCCAGTCGATATGATGGAATCCATCAAAGATGTTAGATGTTTTTTTAAACGATCGACAGAACAATCTTTAGTTAATAAAAGAAAATTTGTTTGAGGGAAATACGAGGATCAGAGAAAAAACAACCAGATGTAAATAAGAAGCTAGCAGCAATTATCAGAAAGGTTGAAAAAAATGAAATAAAAAAAAATTATTGTTTTAGACGAGAAGTGCAATTCGTTGGTTGTCCCAGGACTAAAAAATTCCAAAAAAAAGACGACGCATGACCCTTTTTAAACTCTGTTTTAACAAATTTCGGAAGAAAATTCCATTCGGGGGCTATCCCCGTGGTTCGCTTATTTTTATCCGGCTTAAAATATTGTTTTATTTTATATTTTTATTTTATATTTTTTTTAAAACCCAAAAGGTAAATAATGATCAGTCTGTCATAAGGACTGTCATACATAGATATCAATGTAGCAGCTGTGGTACTAGTAGTAAGAACGATAATGCGTAACTTTAGAGTTACAAAAACAGAAAAACAGAAATTATTATAAGTTTGACATCGAGTTTTTTTAATTAAAATCGAGAGATAGGTACTTCATTTATAAATCGGTTGCATTTCCAACACTTACTCATAACTTATATTTTTCTAAAACATATTAAAGAAATAAAGATGTCATATTAAGCATTTTAAAAATTTATGAGTAAAGGCATTTTAATTTTTTTTTTCGTTTTGATTCGAGTCTGCTTTTTCTTACCACCAATCCTGTGTGTATATATAGATACTTTTTGTACCATGTCAGTAACTACAATTTTATGCTAAGTCTGGGTTGAAATATGTTTATTATTACACCCCACTATTGCATCCTGAATTTGCAAAGGTTACAAGATTGAAAAACATGTGATACATGATGACATAAAATGTTCAACTTCCTTTGCATCCTTCTTTATAAAAGAGTTTTTTTTTTTATTGTTTGAGAATAGATCCAGTCATGTCTGTCGTTTACAGTGACATTTAATAAAAATAAGTAATAAGATACAAATAATTATTCCACATAACCATAATTATGCAACGTTTATCCAATTTTATATTTAGCATGACATTTGTATCTATCACGTCAATTAAAAAATATATAAACGTCAGGACCATTTGTATATGCTTGCTTGCGTAATATCTTTTCAAGGACTGTGTACATCATCTATCACGAGCTCAGATAGCGGCAAAATCTTTCTCACATACAAACCATTTTGTATTTTTTAAATTGTTTTTGCTGCCAAAAATTAAATGTTTTTTTTTTTTGAATAAGCCTTAAGAAGGTATTTACCAAGTTAAGTGTTTTGTTTACCTTGAGGCAATTTTATTTTAATTTAATGACCATTAACACGTTTTTAAAAAAAAAAACCTATTTGTGTAATTTATTATGGTTTTAAAAAAAAGAAGGAAAGAAAAATAAAACAGAATTGTAAACAAAAATTACGTAGATGTTATGTATCTATCAAACTGTGGGTGTTCGACCATGAAAAATGAATAGATCCTAAGGGCACTTTCAAGTGATTTTAATTTCATTAGTACAAATAAGAAACAACATGATTTAATATTCCACGAGGCTGGATAAAGATAACTTATAGAAATAATTCTCTTTAATTTATTTTAACATTTATTAAGTTTTGGCTCACACAAGTCAAATAACCAACAAAAATATGAGCAGATTTGATTAATGGAAAATTGACTTCCGGGCTCCGGAAGACACTTGGAATGCGGAAGTATTATGTAGGCGAACGAAAGAAGACAAGGATAATATTTTTCATTTATTTATTCATATTTTGGCATAACTTAAGTCCAAAAAAATATTTTTAATAAATGTTTGTATTGCATGAAGTGTTTGAAATCTATAATGTGGAGTTTGGAATATATTTTTGAAACCAAAGCCCATTATACTCGGGATTTTTAACACAAATTGCGAATAAGTGTAATTTTAGTGGCTCCAGTTACATAGTGCGGAGTCCTTGCTTCGAATCCAAAAAGTACCAACATATACGTTTTTTTCCCTGTTCCATATATCGCATAAGGCTGACAAACAACTAAGTGTGTAATACTGAAATAACCATATATCGACTTCGTATCTACATCATCGACGCTCATGGCAAAAATCCAACATGAGTAAAGTTATATCTGCAGTAGTTGTATCATGTATAAAACTGTCATACAAAGATTTTCAAACTTGCCGTTCGGAATCGGCGTTAAGCTTCGCATACACAATTAGTTGGGAGAAGCTACGTTCAATTCCCTATATAAACCGTTATTGATAGATATTTCATTTAATTTTAGGGGACTTACAGAGGTGTTTTTATAAAAGGACTTCTAGCTCCAAACATAATCGAATATTTTATAAGGGATTTTTTCAAATTTGAAATGGGTCTCTCGATTTTTAAAAAAAAATATAATTTTCTCAATATCTGACTTTAATCAAATATTTAGAATAATTCTGTGTAATCCATAAATAAAATATATAAAGTAGTTCTCTTAGGCGAAAACGCCATCAATCAAAATAATATATATTATTACAACTTAGTTCGTTTTTAATTTTATTTTTGAAAACACCCATGTAACGGTTATTATTTTTTTTTAATTCTAACTGGCCTAAGCAGTAAGATGCACGTCGACCTAAAAGATCTATCTTGCTTGCCGTCAGATGTTTTTTAGGTTAGTAGCGCTTCTACTTTCCTAATGTAGCTGATAATACATTCAGCAGAAGATTTTCTTAGTTCTTCGGGACTTAATAATTCCCTGAAGAAAGATTCCCTTCTCATACCGTAAAGTGCCGGGCATTCACATATGATATGTTCGGCTGTTTCGTCTTCTTCTAGATATAGTCTGCACTCCGGTGAGTCGACTAGATGCATTTTATTTAGGTGATATCGCAGACCGTGATGACCAGTTAGGTAGCCTACTAAATTCTTGATATAGTACCTGCCAAGATTTAGTGTCTTATTGGCATCTTCTTTGAAGGGATGGATAGCTCTTTTGGTTTGTCTTAGGCCTGGGATTTTCTCCCAGTATGAATAACAGTTGTTTTGTTCCCAGTTTTTTTTATGACCAGATTTATGGCTGATTTGGGGATTGCACAGAAGGGTTCGGGTCCAATGAAGGGGATTCCCGGACCTTTTGTAGATAGTTCATCAGCTTTTCGTTACCTTCAGTCTCCTTATGTCCGGGGACCTATCATAGTCTGGTTTTGTTCCTGGAACTGAGTGTTTGGAGGGAATTGAATCAGTGTAGTACTGATTTGGAGTCAATTCAAAATGTTCAATTGGTTCACTCCTATGAGTAATTCCAACCTTCGTACTTAAGGAATCAGATGTATCAAGGCAACAACATCTTACCTCTATAGAGATCTTCAGCAAACTATCTCCCTCACGATTGCGTGGTCTCTTTCATTAAACGTCAAAACCGCTTGGAGGAAAACAATGTGATATTTTATATGGCGGGAGTACTAATTTTTGGATTATTTTTTTGAAATATGAAAATATAAGTTGTTCAAAGTGAAACACAAATTATAAATACATAACGATACTAAGAGAGTGCGTAAAATTATAGAATAAAAATAAAAAGAGTGTAATTGATACCAGCGCCATTGCAAAATGTGAACATAAATCGTTTTCGTGAAGTAAAGATTATTATGTTCTTGCTTTCAGAAACTCTGAATATTTTTATTTTGTTAATAAATTGTTCTGTTCTTATTTTGCACTTTTACACAATTTTCAAGCAGTTTTCAAAATATTAAAAGAACAACTCCTGTCACCCGCCAATGAATTTGCCAGCATACAAATGTCAAATGTGTTTGTTTCATACAGATGATGTCAGTTTTCATTTGGCACTGACGTTGTCCTGAAGTACTCTATTGCAAAATCGGCAGCGTTCAAACTAAACCTTTTCAGACCTAAGATATATTTTATACCAGCCCAGCTTGTTCTTCTGCATAAATTTAAGTACGACCAAGTCTTGAATAGAGGGCAGCTCCGAACATACACCAAATTTACTGGAGTTTATCCTTTTAGACGATTCTTCACTTTATCAATCATCTCATTATTTAGGGTATGATAACTGAAGATGTCCGGAGGATCTAAAACAAGTTATCTATTTTGCATTTGTTGAAACGACCTGCATGACATTTGAGTTCGCCTCAGCTGAGAAAAGTTTTGAAGCCGTTTTGCTGTGAATATCGCAGCTGTTTTTGAGGATGTCACAGAGAAACCCGGAGTAGAGAAAACGGAATAGAAAATTTTGTATTACAATTGGCGGGATGACATCCTACTTACTTACTTAGTCACATGACAGCGCATCGCCTTACCAAAAAAGGATTTAGGCAAGGCGATGCGCTGTCATGTGACTTCTTTAATCTGATTCTTGAGACGATTGTGCAAAACTCCAAAGCCAACACCAGAGGCACAATTTTCCAAAAGTCGGTGCAACTACTAGAATACGCTGACGATATTGACATCATTAGTAGGACTCAACGTGATGTCATAGCCACGTTTGCTAGTATAGAGAAGGAAGCGGCGAAAATGGGTTTAGCAGTAAATGAGGGTAAGACTAAGTATATGCTGTCATCACGAAAGGACCCACAACATCGACGAATTGGACAGAACGTCACCATTGACAGATATAATTTTGAGGTAGTACGGGACTTTGTCTACCTCGGCTCCGCTATTAACTCTGACAACAACATCTTGTCAGAAATTAAACGAAGAATTACTTTTGCCAACCGCTGTTTCTTCGGGCTAAGAAGGCAATTTAGTAGTAAAGCCCTCACTCGAACTACTAAGGAGATCCTATTCAATTTTAATATGGGGAGGGCTAATTTGACTTCTGGCAATAACCTCTGAGGTTACCAACATGTAGATATCGACAAGACGAGGTATCAGATGTTACTTCTGAATTGGGATTAACATAAGTACAGGCAGATTGAAAGTGACAAGCGATACAAATATTTGAAATATTGGAAGAAGATTAACAGAAGATAATAATACTAATATCACTGGATTTTCTATGTAATTGATACTGATTCAGTAGTTGAGGATCGTTCTTACTTTTGCGGAACTGCTTAAAAATCTTATTTTTCGTAATGAAATGAAATATCTGTCATTATCGGCCAATACAGGGCCTCACATCTAGCTTCTCCCTTCATTTGTTTGTGCGAAGTTATTAATTTTTGCCCCAGAGAAGAGATCTGAAAATTAAAGTACCTTCTCATGACTGTGTTACTCTTGGGCTCCCTAGGTTGGTGGAAATCTTTTATATTTTTTTTATCACGAGTATATATAAATATTTGGCACGTAACTTTCCTTTCAGAGTTCTTAATTTTCCATAATTTATAAATCGGTTTGTGATTACCGGTTAAATCATAATTATTTGTGGACCTCGAAATGAATTTGTTTCATCCTCATTTGGAGGACCATATTTTCGTGCGAACGGGACTCGAACTATATTGAGAAATACAGGCAAATTGTTTTTCTGTTTAAACGAATAATCTACCTGAATAGATTTGGTCTTGTAAGTGAAATCCGCCAGGATTTTGTCCATCCAATAACTTCGTTTAGAGCGTTTAGTAACTGCTAGTATAGTAATATCGTCAGAAAACGTGGTAACCATTGTGTTTTTTGTTTGTGGTATATCATGTGAACATAGGAGGTAAAAATGTGGTCAAAGAACGCTTCCTTGCGCAACATTTTCCATATTTGAACTGCGAATATACGTTTCCATTTTTCCAACAAAATTACTGAAGATTGAAGCACGTCAGAAATACGACTGAGCAAAGTTTTCGAAAGTTTTCGAATGTCGAATTTTTACTTCTAAACCTAAAGTTACGATGAGGTAAGAGGTGTTTTCATCAATTATTGGATGTAAGCGACCGAGTAATATCCTTTCAAATACTTTTGAAATCATCGAAAGAAGTGAAGTAAGTCTGTAAAATTGTATTGCATTCGGTGATTTTCAGAATCACTTCCGAGACTTTCCAAAGTATTGGTATGTATTCTAATCTAATTGCAGCATTTATAATGTAGATAAGCTTTGTTCATGCTTTCCGGGACAACATTTATGGAAACTCTCCCATAACCATGTCATGAAAAGGCTCCGTTTCAGACATTAGTTTCTGTATTTTTCGTTTAAGCTCGGCAATGCTTTCATATCTTACTAGATTATTTTCGATTGTAGTGTAGAATATAGTAATGTTTTCATTTTGCGCTGAACCATCAAAGGGATTAATTAAAAATCGAGAAGAAGACCATTTTATTATGCTAAAACTTGGTCTGAAAATATTTTTTAAGCCCATCTAGATAAACTACTGACAAAATACCGACTTCTCTCACACAAATTTGCGACTAGGAACATTTTAACGAGGATTAAAATGGTTCACCGAAACAACACGTTTTTCCAATTAAGTTGGAATAGCGTATAAATATACCCGAAAGGTATTAAATGACATAATGCCTTCAAAGTCATATCTCATTTAAAATTAGGTCAACTCACGTCTGTTTTCATTGTTGATAATGTATTTATGCTGATTACACCCTATTATTTGAATGAAAAGTCAATCCCGTAAATTGTATTAACTCCTGAAATGTGTAATAATATTCATTAATGCTCTGGAAAGTTATGCCGCTGTCACAGTGATATTTTAAGTTTAAGTTTCCACATTAATTAGTCCGAAATGCCAGCGGCATGACATATTTCATGATAATTCATAAATAATCAAAACGTTGTAACTACGCGAGTACTCGTAGATACCATAATGTAAATAACGTGTTCCAACCCGCAAAATTAAAATTTGGTCTAATTTGATTTCAGGGCTAATGTGAAGGAAGTATATACAGAAACAGTTAATAGTTGTTTTGTTGTACTCATAGATATACATAAATGATGTTTACTCAATCTTATAGCCACTTAAAGATTATGGGAGAGATTTATGCTTCCGAAATTTGTTTTTAAGAGTTTTGTTAAGGTACATTAAATGAAAAGTGTTCTAGTAATAGGCAGGTGATTTGTTTACAGTTTATTTTTTTACCTACATAAACAAGAAGTAGAATTTGTTTATATTTCTGAAAAAAAAACCACATGACTAAAAGTATGCCCTGTTGGAATTTGAATCATCAACCTTGAACTAAACATGATTAAAAACAAAAAGACGAACACGCTAACCACAAAACCAGGAAGTAATTGTCACGCATAGCAGAGTACATTATGGAAATCATTATAACGCAGGCTAGGGCTTATGGATTTACAAAAAAATCGCTTTGTTTGTTTTTTCACACAGCAAGTATACATCCAGGTTAATTTAATGGTTTTTCTAATTAGTACCAATAAACATGAACAGTTGGAACAACAGATAGCATATTAGTCCTTTTTAAGAACTTCCTTATAAATATTACATACAAAATATAGAGTTGTATACAAAATGTTTATTCAAAAATAATAAAAAATGTGAACTCTTGTTATTCGAAAACACATTCAGGTCATTCGAAGTTGGACCGCATTTAAGCATGTTTTAAAAAAAATCATATCATACTTAATTTTATTCTATATATTTCAATAATTGATAAATGATAATTGTTCGGGTTGCTTATCATATTGGCAAAACTTAAAATTCGGTATATAAATATTGAGGCATAAATTAATGAAAAAGATTTCTTACAAGAATAAGGGTATATACCTGTATATGGTTTAATTCAAGTTAATTTTTTATTTATTATTGATTGTTTATGAAACTACCTACACCATATTATCTATTTAAGGGTTACAATATACCCGAGGTAAGGCATGTCTGTCGAAGAAGGCGACTAAAATATTAAAATATATCAAAAATGCGAATAACGCAAAAAAAGAAATAAAATAAAATAAAAGCCTAAATGAACAATTCGGCTTAACAACGCCGAGCTGGCCTGCCAAGAGGTTTGTAAAAAATTCTCCACCTTAAGAAGGATAATATCACCCCGTAATATTTCGCTAATACCTAATGAGAAAAAATCGAGCACAAACTGCCCTTTAATTCCGAATACCATACGGATGAAGAAGAACTCAGTTGTGAAACAGACTGGATTTTCCTGTCATAACAAATCCTTTAATAAAAAATCGTTAGAGGCGTTTTTGACAAATTTGAAATAACGCCAAATTTGTATAATTCAGGTACCGCTAATAATAGTGCTAAAAGTTAAGACATATACGAAGGCTACAATCCGCCATGTGGATCGTTTAACATCCTATCCCATCTCATCACATTTTTAAAACTAGTATCCCCAAAAAATTTAGTCGATCCATATGCAAAATGTGTATCAAAACAGAAATGGCAGATATGTGTATGAATGGAAAGACGAGAAGCACTTTTTTGATACGAAGTAAGAAGCTGTTATGTTAGAGTAAGTAAAAATTGACTTAAAGCAATTTTATTTGTGTTAGCGGTTTCAAAAACTGTATTCCAGGAAAGCAAATTAAAAAAAAAATTATATTTCAATGTTAGGTTGAAAGAGGTATTTCGTGTTTGTGAACAGTTTTTTTTTTTTGAGTCAGTTTATAAATAATGAAGTTTTTAGTTAAAGTTCTTACGAAATCTACCTCAACAGCAAGTCAATTAATCAATTAATATAAAAATTATTGACGATATATTACTTTAGTATGCTAATACAGTTCTTGCATATTTAAGTTAAAAAAAAAATTATCTTAAATCTAGAAATAAAAGAAAAAAATCGCAAATATCTCTGCAAGTGTAGAAAACTGACTTTGAAATATTATCTTCTTCCATTAAATATTTATGTATATGTCAATAAGTAATATATTAGATCAATTAAGAGTATGTTTTTAAGAAAAATCGAAATGAATTTATTAAAATTCTAATTTCAAAGCATATTCAAATGATTTATAAAATAAACATTCCCAACTTTAATCTTGCGTTAAATTTATATATACATTTGATGTATATGTGGTAATAAAATAAGATTTCTAGTATTATTTGCTTCCAGTGAACCAAAATTGGTGAACCAAATCAAACTCGAGATTTTAATCAAATCTAAAATTTTTATGATGAAGGAGTTTCAGGAGGCGGGTCTAGCGATTCTGTCTGTCTGTCGGTGTGTGCACCCATCTGAAGCCTAAACAGAAAGAGGGATTTACTTTAAATTTGATACATGAGGTTTTTGGATTATAGCCTGAAGAGTTTTTTGATTTGACATTATAGGGTGAAAACATATGGTACCATTGAACTCTTACGATTTTCCCAAAAATCTTTAAAAACGGATATTGGCCCAAACCTAAAGATCATCAACATCTTGCTAACATAATTTTAAATAGGCAATAGTTAATTACATTTTAACCTTAATCCCTTTGAATGGATTTTTAGTTAATGAAATTTACGGAAAATCATTATTTTCTGTAGCGTAAACGTCTTGACAATTTATAAAATAACAGTGTATAAATTCTTTAATTCCTTTCCCAAAAATAATTTGACAGTTTTGTAGAATTATCAGAAAATTCGTTAGAATAGTCAAGATTTTGGATCATAACAAAATCTCATGACAGCGAATTTTCAGAAATTTTTTCGATGTCACAATTTTTCTGACAAATTTGTGTTGATGACAAGAAAAATAATGACAAGCGATTGAGTTTTTATCCAGAATTTATAGTGAGGGGACAAATGCGTTATAATATAATAAATATGTTTTATTCAAGTGAAATTGATTGCGAACATGAAGTTCACGTTTAATAGGAAAGAATACACGATGATTTTGCTACTTTGCTAGAACACCTCATGACAATATATTTTTCGATACCACAGCGTTTAAAAAATATCTTGAAAATTTTTGCACCGAAAGAAAATGATTCAGCATTTCTTGATAGAAATAGTAATCACTCATTTAATGCCATGTTTGTGCGGTCCGAATTTAGAGTATTTTTATGTTTCTTCTCCCTAATCAGGATCCGTTCACGATATCAAGAAGGCTAGTAGAAGAAGCATTGGGAACATTAAAAGAAAACTTTCCTTGTCTAGACTAATTTACTTCTGACTTGCACAGTTGATGGATAAAGAAAAAATAAAAATATCGCAATGATAATTTTTTTCATAATTTAAAATTGACAAACTTGTTATTGTATTTTGCTGACAATTTTGTCAGCTATCTGACAAAAAATTGTCAGAAAAGTTCGATAAATTCGTAGAATGGTCACCTGTCAATGTTTATGAAATAGGGTCATGGTTACATGTCAGAAACAACAAGATATACTTATCAGCGAAAGCAGGTAAAACACTATGAGGGATTTTTCTGGAAGAGTTTCTGTAATATTGGGTTCTCACGAAAGCATCGGCTTAGCCCTACATTTGGTATCGTAAGAGATTTTTACTTCTACGAAGATATTTAGATAAAAAGCAGTCACTCTTTAGATTGACCCTCGTGTTTTCTAAATAATCAATATTAAAACATTATTTGTAAGCAAATAGATTTAAATGAAAAAAAAATAAACAAACAAACAAATACAAAAAAAAATCGTTTCTTTTTTTTTTATTAAAACGGAGCATGTTTGTACGACCCTGCTGTGCACCCGACTATCATTTATTTGGAGGGCCTAATGTGTAGTTTTATATTCGGCATTGCTAATAATCATTTTTAGCACCAACTTTAATTTTAACCTTCACACTTTTCAGAAATCTTTTACCAATAAATAAATTTACATCACAGACTAGCGCTAATCATAGGTTATTATTTAATGTAGAGAAAGTCGCATCTAAGTCATAAAGTAGTGATAAAATTGTGTAGTAGTAGTTGTTGTAATTCTGCGAAGTGTGTGTGTGTGTGTGTGTTTGAAATGATTATTCGTAGAGTTTCTATAAACTTTTTGTTTTATGATTTATATAACGCCGATTGAGATTATGACGATGTAGTTTAAAATTGAAAGTTCAGAAGATGTAGATTAACATTTTTTTTTAAATTTAAAAATTAAAAGTTGATATAATTCTAAAACAATAAATTTACATCAACTCATAACATGTCAGAATAAATTTATGTTTAATTGATTGCCAGTCGTGTTTTTGTGAACAGTGAATATACTACAATTCGCTTACCCACAAAAACATTTTAATCCTTATTGTTTTGGAACATCTATTCAACCAGATCAAAATGCACAACAAACATGACTTTCTCAGAATGATTTTGGTACTGGCGTATCTCGACTGAACGGATATCGTTCCGATTTCGACAATTCAGCTTGTTCTCAGATCGATTTGTGTTATACGATTTGCGTGGATCTCTTTCCCAACGGAGTACTGATTTTGAAAATAAAATTGATAATTTTAACACGTTATTCAATGCTATAACCTGCAAATCAAATTCGAGAGATATTTCTGTAACAACTGGCCCTTATAATCAAATTCGAAGCATCCTCATTGAAAGACACAAAAAAGCAAAAATCAGCATACTACGAAAAAATATCAACATGTTATATAAAGTGCAGGAAGTAGCACACCCCTTTAAGAAATATAAAACAAAACACACACACACAAAATGATTCATACAACATTCCCATGAGGATAGCAATCCTTCAGTCATATAGAAGTGTATCCACTTTCCACATCATTAACATCCAATACAACAGGATCCCAGTCAAGCGGCCATTTGCCTCTAATACACAATACAAATGAACAAATTATTCATAACGTATGTCAAGTTGTAAACAATAGGGATACACATTTTCAGTGCCATGAATAATTAATTTGCTAGTTTCACTCTTAAAATAGGCACAATATAACCGTTTCTACACGTATGCATGTTAGCTGTGACTTCTCATTTGATGACAAATTGTTGCGTATAGCACTTATGTTAAATTAAAAGTCGCTGGAATAACTCATTCCGCTATTCAACGGTTGATTAATTAATAGAAGGCTTATTTTGGAAATGTTAAGAGACTCGAAATATGGAAATACCGCCTTTTTATGTCTTAAAATCAAACGACAATTATAGCATAATTATTTGTTACGATTTTTACAGAAAATGTTAGTTTCCTGTGTGGTTTCTGTGAGTATGTGTGAAGGAATTAAATGATTTGGTATTCAAAGTAGCATTTGTCAAAAAGTTTTCATATAAAAAAAATGGGACAGCAAGGAAAACATTCAAATGAATGTAATTTTTTATTATGGCGATGATTAGCGCACGCAATCCTTGTGTACATGGGAACTTACTGACTGAATAGAGTTATATGTGTAATTGTTTGTAGAAGTAGGAGGTGAACGACATGTGTGAAGTTGTTTTTAGAATTTATTTTGGGGTTAAGCTCATTTAATGCTTTGAATTATTATTACCTATGATTATGGTAAGAGTAATTTCATGTTTAAATTTTTCATGTTAACCGCTGTTGTTGGACAAATTATGAGATATTGACCATCCCAGTCCTACTTTATGGCACTGAAGCATGAGGCGTATCAAGTTGGAGAAATAATTTATGCTTTGGGTGGATTATTCTTTAGAATCGATGGATAATGGTATTTCAACCGCGAATGTTACAAACGTTATATAATTCACGCAAAATTTGAACTTTGTGCCATTTAATAGTACCGTGCTGCCAACGGAAAACAGACAACAATGTGACAGCTGACAGTTCGGGGTTAGTTAAAATGGAGCGCTATACCAAAGAACAACGAATTTTCACTGTTGAGAGATATTTTGAAAATAATGAAGATTTGTCAGCTGCAGTCCGCAATTTTCGTAAGAAATGAGAAATGATGATTGAAAACCATCAACTTTGAAGAGGATAATTGAATTGAATTGAATAATTGAATCAGGGAGACTGGATTAGACATTCTGGGTGTGTTGTAATTAAAAATCTGTATTTACAACAAACGGTCCGCAGAGTCTTCGATTTCCAGCCAGATGCAGAGTGGAGTAGACGACAGATCATGGTATGTTTTCATTTGAAACAAACATTGAATAAGGCCAATAAGACAACTTGGTCGATTAGCTAAAAGCTACTTTTACAATGTTGGTGTTGTGGTCGCGTCATTTTAGACCGGTCCGGCGTTCATATTCACACGGAATTATTAGAGCCAACTTCACTTTGATTGTCAATTTGTATTGATAAGACTTAAGACGGATTATTTTTTGGAATGATTATAAATTGCTTCAAAACTTTAGTACATATACATTGATAAAATGACATGTAGACTACGTGACGTGTGGTTCCGGTAGAATTCGGCTAAGTTTCAAAAAGGGTGAGTCATCGATTTGACTCTTTGAAAGACATATTGTTTTGACACTAAATTCTCTTATGAAGCTCAGTAATACATATCTTGACTAACGTTAGGAAATATTGAAAATTCGATGCTGTGTTACAGTGCGAATTTTCAAAAGAAATTTCTATCGAAATCACCCCAACTAAGGTGATGTGAAGAAGTTTGCAAAACTATTTTGCTTATTGATAACCGACCATATGCTAGAATGACATTGGCATTGCAACATTAACAGAAACATTTTTTTAGCTGGTGTATCTTGTATGGTGCATCACTCATTAATGTCAACAGCAAAACCAAATTTATAACAATGCTTAACGTTTTCGTTAATATTTCTGTGTCAATGCCTTTCAGGCAGTATTCCCTAAATCATTATGTGAGCTCAATGCCATTACACCCTGTACGTGTGACTTTTTGATGTGGTTTTTGGAATGTTAGTATTATAAGCCAAGACGATTATTGAAGAAACGTTACAGTCAATGAAGAGCGCTACAGAGGCATACAGATAACCGATTTTTTACTGCCGAAAAATTGAGGATTTGGAATGGATCGAGTTGTGGTTCCAGCATAATGGGCCTACAGGCCGCAAAGGCCATTCAACAATAAATTTATGGGACCCAAATTTCATGAATCATTTTAATGATATAACCTGGCTAGCACGGAGCTGCATTCTACCATTTTTTAAAGCGATGAAAAAAACGGACCAATTTATTTTTTGGTAAGAAAATTTTTAATTAGTCAGAAAGGTTTATAAGGGATCTATAATTTGCTAGGCGTTTTCCACTTATGGATTCCTTCCATGTCCCCGAGATCATCATAAGTCAAACTCGATTCCTGACTTGGCAATGCGGAAAACTTCTGCAATATGCTGTGACTAAATTTTTTCTCCCATAACGCCGAAAAAGGCATTCTGTATCCTCACACATTCATCTAAAAGAGTAGAGCTGGTTATTTTGTATGCATTATCAAAGTATGAAACCATTTTGTTGACAAAATAAAGTTTCCCTCTGCTGAGAATGTTGTTCCACTAAATAAAAAATCTCAGTTGAGGCAGCGAAGAAAAATCTCTAAGGGGTTTCTCTCATCACAAGGCCTGGAGATCATTTGTTGAAGTGACAGAAGCACTTCTTGAAACCATAGAATTCCTGATTATACTCTTAACGCGAGGTCTGGAGATCTTTCGTTAAATTCATAGAAAAACTTCTTGAAAAACATAGAACCTCTGAGGCCTTGAGATCATTCGTTAAAGTCACTGCTAAACTTCTTGAAAACCATATAACTACCGATTATTCTCTCGGTTGGACTCATATAAACTCATGTAGCATGTCATTATAAATCCGCATTCTCATCTAAATTTTTCCCCACAAAATATAAGTGATTTAATCGAGTTTCACGAGCTACATCAAGACATTACTGTAATAGAAAGAACATACCAAGCACAATCGAGTTTCAAGAGCTATATCAAGACATTACTGTAATAGAAAGAACGTACCAAGGAATATCGGAACAATCAATGCTGGCAGTATGCTGTTGTCCACTATAAGATACACTCCGACATCTTTCGAGAAATGGATGTGGTTCCAGAAAATCATCAACTTTTTGTAAAATTTGATAAATGTTCTTTATACTAAGGTGTATTTTCATAATTAAATTAAAAGCCTTTCTCAGGAAATTCTGATGCAATCCAGAAGTTTTAGTAAGAATTCTAGACACTAAGCAGTGATTGGTGATTTAAGGAAAAGATCAATGCTCGTAACAATATTAAGCAAAGCAGTTCCGTAGTCTTAACAGTGACATCGTTTTCTTACACCAACTTTTAATTAAGTCCACTTATCGACGCTGCTGATTTTTTCTATCTGATTTAAGATCTAACACTAGAGGAGGATCCCATAATCTCTGTAGATTTAATAGCAAAAAACTAACTATTGTATGCACGACACTATTAATTTTAGTTGTATAGGTAGACCTTACAATAAATTATGATATAACTAAACTTTAAAAGTATCTTGCGAACCTGTATGTGAGAATCAGAGCCCCCAAACTTAATTTATATTTGTTTATCCTTAGATAATCTTTATTAAAATATGTATTGTTAGGACTTATTTTTAGTCATGATCATGAATATGTTTTGTTTTGTCCCACTAACACTTGCACTAAATGATTAGCCTATGGGTGCTTATCGTACCCAAAGGGTAATCTCTTATCGTGCGACACAGGTCTGATAGTGTAAATAAAAGAAAAATTAAATTCAACGCATTCAGTTAAAAGTAAAGTCGCATTAATATTCAATTATAAGGACAATATGCTACTTTATCTCATTACCACAAATAGCTTACTTAACAAACAAAAAATATTAAATTCCAATCCCAGTTGAAACCAACATAATCCAAGCATTTGAAAACCCTCTTAACGTCCTACTTAGTGGGAGCAATTTATTCTACTGTTGAAATTCAATTACTGATCAAAATGTCACAACAAAACCACCATCATTTACACATTTTAAAAATCTATTCCATTACATTAAATAAAATTAATTTGATGCATAAAAAATCGACTTAACAGTAACACAGTTCCATTAAGGAATAAATCCTTATATACCCACAGAGTTACTGAACCTTCCTCAACCCAGTTTTGCTTTTATTTCCCGCCGAAAATAATAATACACGTCTACCCCATTTCGATGAGGGTACATACAATCTAAAAAAAATTGGTTGACTTTTTGTCAAGACCTACCTGTATCCTAGCAGCAACTCTCTCGCCGTGATATCGTTGTGGTACGAACCACCCTTTCGTTGAACCGGTCACTAACACAATTCCAAGAAGGAAAAAACTTATCAACGCTGTGATAACAGCTTTCGCCCGACCCGATATTACCATTGCCATTATGAGGAACTTTTTTTTATTTTTTTTTTTAATTTATATGTAAAACTTAAAAAAATACCGAGATGTATATTTTATTCTTTTTAAAAAAAAAAAAAACAAATTTGATTCACTATGAACGGATAGCAGATGGTAATAAATTCGACACTCCGAAAGCACTTGATTTGAATATCTCCCTTTATATTTCAGTGATGTATTGCGACACCATTTATTTTTTTTTCAACACTCAATGTGTGATGAAAAACAACACACTTTTCAAAGATAAACTGGAAATATTACATATCATGGGTATCCCTTTTTTATTTCACTGAGGACTCTCCATTTCGGAGAAATAGATTTTTTTTAAAATATTTTTCGTATTCACAGTGAAGAATGAAATCAAAAGAAAATTAACACAAAAACAGAAGACGACGCTACAGACGGCAATGACGACGACTATAGTAACGACGACGACAACAAAAAGACGATGATGATGATGGCTTAATTATCCTTTTAACGAAGTAAATATATTCAGTTAGCAATACACCAAAGTGCCACGTTAATATGCTTTTCACACCCACTCACGACGCTAATAAGGTTCTTTGATCGATTTATGAATTTTTTTTTCTTTTTGATTTTGCCAATCTCGAGTTTATTGCAAAGTCAAAATATTATAGACATGCGAGTTATAGATACGCCTTGCTTTGATATGGTTTCGGTAAGTCATAATCCGCTGAAAAATATATCATGTTTCGAGCACGGAGAACGGCGAAAGACCCGGAATATAAACACACGCAAAAGAACGCGGGCGATTGTGTACTCGAACCCGGTGGATGGTTAATATTTCATATGTTCAGATGCAGATATGCGACTTTGGTTGGCCCCTCTGGTATGGAGGGAGATATGTATGAACAAAAAGGTGGTTTTGACAAATCGGATTTACTCTCAAAGTGGTTTTTTCTATGTTTTCGCCCTCGACCGCATAGAGACTTGGACTTGGCTTAGGAAGAGTGTTGCAGAGATATTCGGTTGCAGTGGATTTAGAATGGTTGAAGGGGAGTTTTTTTTTAAATAAATTTTTCTACTTGCACTTAGAATTAATATCACAATTTTTGTTTGAATTCTACTTTATATGTATATTCTTGGTTAACAAATAATTGACTATATAATTAACTTTGTTTTTTTTTTAATTTAACATGAAATAGATATTTAATTTTGTTTGCTTTTAAAAATTTAAATCAACAGAATTGACAAGCGAATTTTTTTAAGAACAAAAACGTATTTAGTACTTATTTCATCACAGTTTTTCTCGTCCAGTAATACTTGTTAAATATAATTCGATCTAATTTATTAAATTTTTATGTAAATAGAATTTTCCTATATAGCAAGAGGAATCATATATCCTCGGTGCGACAGTGGTAACAGTAGATAACAGGTGTTATCAGTGATGAGATTGTGTTGAGACATAACACGGTGGCGTATGTGTGCTCTTTTTATCACACGAATCAACACGCGAGTAAGTCCTTTTTTTAGTTTAGATACACCGACGACGACGATGACGATAATAACGAATAGAAAAAATATGCCAAAACCAATGACAAGTTGTTCACGTTTAAGGCTTTCCCATCAACAGATACTTTTACTTGCGATATGTATATATAACGTTTGTCATTCTCTCCCGTATTTCAATTAAATTTAAATCCCATTTGCATGTCCTTTTTTAAATGATCTACCTTTCTGCAGTCAATTGGAGTTGTAATGATATGCAAACAATTTCACTCAGTTGGTATCCCTTTTTTAATTCGAATTAATTGCATCTGCACTTCATTAACAAAACCATCAACGGAAAAAAAATAAAACCAATCCGTACTATTATTTTAAAATTTATTTTCGTATCCTCAAATAGCAAGTCCTGGTTAGTATTCGCGACCACCACATCTATCCGTATTGAAAGCGTAGACAGTAAAATATGCTGACAATAATAAATTGAGTGTGATTTTTCCAAAGATTAATCCACATGTTGTTGTTAGCCATTCAATTAGTGATGAATGTGATTTCCGCGCGCGTATTTTCCCACATTCGCCCACATGTGTACGAGTACGAAGAACCCGAGGTTTGGTCACATTTGCGAGAATTAAATGGGGTTTCTGTTGGATTATCCTTTCGGGGGGATCCTTTGATTTTTCATTGCAATTCAAGCTGATTTCGTTTAGAATTATTTTCTATCCCGATAAATTTTCGTATGATGATTTTTTTTAGGACGCGGATGGACCTTGGCACATCTTTACCGGTTGTGTTACGATTCCAGACTGAGGTAATCGCACTCAAAAGTTTCCACTATAAGAATTTTCCTTTTTTCCCATGGTAGGTATGTTGGATACTTGGATGTTGGATATCTTTTTTTTTCCTGCTTTTTTGGGGGGTGATTCAACTCTTCATCGTACAAGAGTGGTGGTATATGGTGGGTTGATGGTTGGTGCTTACAAAAATGTGGCAAACAAACGATTGCAGCGCTCTGTTTGATGTTAGAAAGTTTCGGTGGCTGTTTATGGAATTTCAAAGCGCTGACAAAGTTCTCTTAGAAGGATAACATTTGTGGTGCTCTTGAGTTGTTTTTTGTGGTATGCTTTTATTTTGATTTTGAGTTGTGAGAATTTCCCGCTATAGGAAATTTTGGCGCCGCAATCGTTTGGTGTTATAATCCGCGCATGTTTCTCTCTTTTTGGGAAAGCTTTAGATGCATGATTGCTGGTGAGATACTTTTTCCGGAAGAACTTTTGTATGTGATATCTTTGGAGAAATCAACTTTTAACAAGTCTAGACAAATGCGTCCAATTAAAATGTGTTGAGGTATATGTTGGGGTGTTTTTCCTTTTTTTTTGTAATTCGACAAGCAGTCAATGTGTCTTTGGTTATTTATTGGCTGTGTCAAGAAAACACCCCTCCTCAGTCGGATTGTGCTGTGAGAAATGTGGGTTAAATATCTTCCGATTATGATGATGACATTTTAACTGTCATCGAGGGTGGGATGTATGTACATTACTTTTCTGTTTTGGATAAACGTTGGTGTTTTGATGTTTTTTATATAAATTAACATTTGTCACTTTCGACGACATGAATGAATAAGCAATTTAAAGTATTTAATCTGTAGACATCGTCTGTCTGAGATATTGTTAGTTGACTGGAGAAGTTTAATTTTAATGAGATTGACATAGGACACTAATTGTGTCTTGTAAATGTTCATCAATTATTTTGAATGAGTATGCCTGTCTGGTTTTTGTGTAGACAAGATTTCTTGCCTTGAACCTCGAAGGATAAGTTCAACTTAGTCATTAGGAATTGAAAATTTGTTTATTGTAGGTATAGAGTGGCAGACCTTGATTATGTAATTCAAGTTGAGAAAGTTAGTTAATTATAAATATTGTTAGTACTTGATGTCATGATTAAAATAAATAGTAATATGCATAGTGGCATGTGGTTAGACGAGGTAATTCCTTCTTGATGAGAATAGAAAATAAATAGAAATTCTTAACGTGGAAAGAAGGGCCATATTTGTTATACAATGACCCTAAGATTGGCTTGATAAAAAAATATTTTTTTTCTGGGCACTTAGATATTAAAATTGTATTTTCATTGCTAATGGTTATTGTGGATAACTCCATCAGATTGTAAGAGAATCAATTTTTTAGAAATGCTTTACTTACTTACTTACTTAAGTGGCGCTACAGTCCGGGATGAACCTGGGCCTCAACCAACATGCCTCTCCAATTAGCCCGGTCCTTAGCTAACTGTCTCCAGTTGCGCACTCCAAGTTGGTTGAGGTCGGTTTCTACTTGTGCGCGCCACTTAAGGCGAGGTCTTCCTCTACGGCGTCCGACGTCTGGCTGGGAATCGAAGACTCTGCGAGCCGGAGTATTGGTGTCCATTCTTAGCCGGAGTATTGGTGTCCATGTCCTAGCCATCTTAAACGTCCAATGCGGAGTTTTTTGACTAGGGGTATGTCGCTGTACAGCTCGTATAGTTCGTGGTTGAATCTTCGTCTCCATAGCCCGTCAACGCAAACGGGACCGAAGATTTTCCGAAGAATTTTTCTCTCGAATCGACCAAGGATTTCTTCATCCGCTTTTGATACGGTCCATGCTTCAGCACCGTAGAGCAGGACTGGGATGATCAGGGTCTTATATAGGATTTCCTTAGTAGTTCGAGTGAGGGCTTTACTACTAAATTGCCTTCTTAGCCCGAAGAAACAGCGATTGGCAAGAGTAATTCTTCGTTTGATTTCTGACGAGATGTTGTTGTCAGAGTTAATAGCGGAGCCGAGGTAGACAAACTCCCGTACTACCTCAAAGTTATTTCTGTCAATGGTGACGTTCTGTCCAATTCGTCGATGTTGTGTGTCCTTTCATGTTGACAGCATATACTTAGTCTTACCTTCTTGGTCTTGGACTTCTTGGGTTTTTTCCAGGATCTGCCGAAGTGTGAAAATTTTATCGATTGTGTACTTTCCTTGCCTAAAACCACACTGATAAGGGCCGATCAGGTTGTTGGTAAACGGTTTCAGGTGTTCACATATTACGGCAGATAGGATCTTGTAGGCGATGTTGAGTAGACTTATGCCTCTGTAGTTGGCGCAGTTCAGAGGGTCTCCTTTTTTGTGGATCTGGCAAACGATGCTGAGGTTCCATTCTTCAGGCATGCTTTCAATCGACCAGATTTGGCTTATGAGTTGGTGGATGTTACTAACCAAGTCATCTCCGCCAGCTTTATAAAGCTCAACGGGAAGGCCGTCATTTCCGGCGGCCTTATTAAGCTTGAGTTTAGATATAGCTATCCTCACTTCTCTTAGGAAGGGTGGTTGGCTGTTTTCGCTGTCGTTGCCAATATTAAATGGTTCGTTCTGCCTGACAGCGGAATGTTGTTCGTCATCGCCGTTTAACAGTCTGCAGAAGTGGTTCTTCCATATCCTCAGCATCGCCTGTGTCTCAACTACGATATTTCCTTGTTCATCTCGACAGGATTCTGTTCGAGCCTTGTATCCTTGGCTTTGACGTTTTACACTTTGGTAAAACTTGCGAACATCGTGCCTGGAGTGGCACCTCTTTATTTCCTCGATCGCGCGCTTTTCTTGCTGCTCATTTTTCTTCTTTCTGAAAAGCCGATGTTATTCCCTTTTTCTTTGCCTATAGAGCTCAATGGCAGCTCTCGTCTTCACCTGCAGCTAAGCCTTGTAGGCCTCGTTCTTGGCTGCGAGCATCTGTCGGCATTCCTCATCAAACCAGGGGTTTCTTGCTGATGGCCGCGAGAAACCTAGCACATCAGTTGCGGCTGATCTAATGGCTTGTTGGCATCGTTGCCATTGTTCTTCGACATTAGATGCTGGTGGTGTATTGTGAGTCGAGAAGTTAAGGGATACGCGTTGCGCGAAGGTCTTGGCGGTCTCTGGCGATTGCAGTCTTTCGGCATTAAATTTTTTCACAATATTTCTGTTTTTTTTTTGTGGCGTGGTGGATATCCGCATGCTTACCTTGGCTACAACAAGGTAGTGGTCCGAGTCGATGTTAGCCCCTCGGAATGTTCGGACATCCAAAATACTGGATGCGTGCCTCTTGTCTATCGCAATGTTGGTTGATTGTTCGTTGATCTGGAGACCGCCATGTCCCCTTATGGATATGGAGGTGAGGAAACCGTGTGCTGGCTATAGTGGCATTTCGTTCCGTAGCGAAGTCAATTAGCCTTAGTCCGTTACTAGACGTGTTGTCGTGTAGGCTATATTTTTCGACAGTACTGCTAAAGATGTCTTCTCTTCCTACCTTTGCGTTAAAATCTCCCAGCACGATTTTAACATCGTACTTTGGTAGTCGCTCATAGGTTTTGTCAAGGAGCTCGTAGAAGCAATCCTTATTTATATCATCGTTTTCCTCCGTCGGAGCATGAGCGCATATAAGGCATAAGTTGGCGAATTTGGCCTTGAAGCGGATTGTTACAATGCGTTCGCTAATGTATTGAAAACATAAGACTTCTTGCCTAAGTCTGGCACTTATCACAAATCCGCATCCAAATAGTCGATGTTTCTGCTCACTATAACACGGTCCATAGTAGATGTCACAGTTTTTCATCCTCTTTTTGCCCGGCCTATCACATCGTATTTCCTGGATGGCAGTAATGTCTGCTTTGTTTAGTTTAGGGCAGTTTAGGGCTTCCGCTAGTTGTTCGCATGCACCTCTCCTGTTTAATGTTCTCACATTCCAGGTGCAGATACGAACGTCGTTGTCCTTTTTTCGTTTAGCATGGTCGTCAACAATAATATCAGTCCTTTGCGAGGCTATTGGTTGCTTCGTAACAATATTTTTTTCCGTGGATGGGTAGTTAACCCAAAGCATAACCCCCAACCTGGAGGGCCAGGCCCATGTTTTGACCCTAGGACAGCGGGCCGGAAAAAAAATACCGATGTCAGTAGCCCATTTTGGGATGTGAGCGCTGCCGTTGGCCCATTGAGGGCTCTTCCGCCACCAACTCTTTTCCAATACCCTGGCTCAGTATTGGAAATCCCTATAGACCTGGTGTTCAAATATATCGAAGCAGCTCATATAGGGATTTCACTACCAGTTCGATCAAACTGGAGCTGTAGCTTTCTTAACTAAATAATAATATATAAATGGTATCCCATAATACAAGCTAAATTTGAATTTTGCGCCATTTAATAGTACTATGTTGCCAACGGGAAAACAAAGTTAACAATTTGATTGCTGACAGTTCGGGGTTAGTAAAATTGAGAGCTATATGAATGAACAAGGCATTTTCATTGTTGAAGAATATTTTAAAAATTCTTCTTCGAAAATGCGGGTGGTCTGGCAGTAAATACTAGGAATCGATGAAAGACTCGATTAACAATGTTACTACAAACAGCATAAATGGACAGTGGTAGAAATTGGTCATTCAACTTCACCTACGACAATGTAAAGAACGCATTAACATATTGAAAGCCAGGTCCGCAAGAAAGACTAGGTCCATAAACTGGATTTGATCTACCTGGAAATGGGTATCAGGTCCGGATGCAACCGACTGCAACAACATCGTCCTAAGCCAGGAAGATATAATACAATAGAACAATCATCAGTACAGAATTAATGAAGAACTCTTCCTAAATATAAATGGTGTTTTTTCAGAGGTATAGAACTTCGAATTGGAATAAAACACAAGAAAATCGTTTTAATGTCCATCAATGTTTAAATATGATTTCGGGCATGCGCCGCGGCTGGTTCGAATAAAGCCAAGTCCAGAGGTCCAATTTTCAACCACTTTTCGAGCATTTGGGGCAGTATGTCGGCAATAACGCCACGAATGTTGGCTTCCAATTCCCCCAACGTTTCTGGTTTATTGGCGCAGACGAGCGAATTCACATATCTCTAAAGAAATAATCAAATGGTGTCAAATCACACGATCGTAGTGGCCAATTGACAGGTCCGTTCCGCGAAATTATGCGCCCATCGAATGTTTACTTCAATAAATCGATTGTGACGTGCGCTGTGTGGCATGTAGCGCCTTCTTGTTGGAACCACATCTCATCCACATTCATGCCATCCAATTCGGGAACAAAATATCTCCATTAACGGTAACCTACTCTCCAGCATCATTTCGGAAGAAGTATGGCCCAATGACTCCACCAGCCCATAGAGCACACCAAACAGTCAGTTTGTGTGAATGTAATGGCGTCTCGAAAAAATCAGCGTCGAGATCAATTTCATTTTCGGCCCATACACCAAAATCATGACGCATTGCATGGTCTCGCGTCTTTAATTCTTGCACAAGCTGGATCTTGTAAGGTCTTAAGCCAAGATCTTTGCGTAAAATCTTCCATAAAGATGATGGACAAAGCTCCAATTGCTGTGCACGGTGGCGAATTGATTCATTCGGGTCCTCTCCAGCTCTACAGCGGCAATTGTTTCTTCGGTGCGCACCGTTCGACGTCTCTGCAGATGCGTATTATCACATAGAGTAAACGTAGTGCGAAAACAATCCATGTTTAACCGAATTAAGTGCTCTGATGGACGATTATGTCGACCATAAATGGACGGAGCTTGCGGTAAACTTCGCGAACTGAAGCATTATTTTTGAAATAAATTTCCACGATTTGCAAGCGTTGTTCATTTGTAAACCGGTTCATGATGAAATGGCAAACCCAACTGAACATAAATGACATTAGAGTGGCCCGATTTGACCACAAAATGTCAGTTTTATATCTATTCGAAAAGCCAACCTGTAAAAAAACACCCGTTACAAAATTTCACACAAAGTATTAATCAAATACTTGACCGCGTCAATAACGGAATCAGAGACAAAATCGAAGGACGTTTTGAGCAATGCGAGGTGCTGATTATAAAAGTGCAAATAACGAAACTGCGCAAGCTTGCCAATAGGCAAACAATGACGTGATCAACACCAACATTTTGAATAGAAAAGAAATAAATCGGATAATTAAGGAACTCGAGACTCTACATTATGGGATGAAACTGAGGCCATTGTGCATGGCATACCCTCGATCTACACCAATAATTCGATTTTATTTTACATGATTTCAATACCGTAACAAGAACAGAAGATAACAAGGCCATCAATTATAGAAGGGTACCAGGTCAACCTAGAATTTGACAGCATGTTGAGAAACCTTTGGCCTAATCGGCAAATGCTTATCCATTGGCAAATCAACGGTGAAGCACTATAAAAAAAATCCAGAAGATGATTACTGACCATAGCTTCTGAAGGGAGGACAATTAGCCTGCACTTTTCTTACAAACAGCAATGAGGTCATCGAACTCATAAAATACATACAAATTGTTACAATTTTTATAGCCAATTTGAATGGCTCTTTTAATCATAACAGCATTATAAGCTCTTTATCAGAATTATACATATTCAAGCTCCATATATAAGCATGTCTATTGTCTACGCTCATCTTCCAGTGATGTCGAATATCACCAGCAAGCGACATGTAATCGATTTGGGATACGTTCATGACCTAAGCGTCAAAAATATATAGCGGCTAGTCAATTTGGCCACTAAAATTAACATTTCTTATATTAGTGTCATTAGTATGATCCTTCTGATCTTAACTTTTGCTGGAAGGGCGCTACGATGTTTCAACGCAGGGTCGAACATTTTAAGAGTAAAACTACAAGAGTCACTTCCGGTCGGCAAACACAAAATCAGATGCTTGCGCATTACCCAAAATGACCAGTCAGCAGCATGATAGGTGGAAACCTGGATTAGGGTTTATAATAATTGAAGAGCCTAAAAGATGAACGGCCTAAGCGACATTATCAAAAATTGGAGTAAGCAGCGCAGCGTTTCTAGTTGTTGACCTATAACTCTTTTGATACAAACAATAAGGGTATTCACTTAAACTTTTAAAACCCTTGTAAACCTAGTTAACCGTATAAATTTACCAACTCATAAATGATCTGTCAAATTTAATATGAAAAATTATTTACGTCAGCCACGTAAATTTCTACGACGATTTTGGCTTGGAAATTGCCCTCGGAAAATTACACATTGTGCTGCTTTGATTGAAACTATGTCAGAGGTGGGAATACAAATTAAAACCAAACATTTGAGAACAAAAACGAGACTAATTTAAATTGCAACTAATAGAACAAACGAAATGTAAGCGTCAACGTTTACATGCAATCCACCTGTGGACGAATGTCGAACACACGAAATCAAGGACAATGCTAAGTCGTTCGAGGTAATTTACTTACGAGTTTAAGCTAAAAGTTTTGAGTTTTTATTTCATAAAAACCCACCGCACAGCCCAAACATTTTATAGCAAGATTGTAGAAAAAGCTTCAAGCATTAGATTCATACATACATTCAATACATTCATACATTCAATGAAAAGCTGAATACTCTATTTGAAGTCATCGTTCATCACCGCAGACTCAAACAGGTGCTGGGTTATTGGCTGATGGGAATGAACACAGTGTTTCAGGTAAAATTTTTCTAAGATTTTTAGTCAATTAATTTCCTTATTTTAGAATATATTGCCAAAATATTTCATTATTGGAACAAGTTTTCGGTAGCCATAGGAGCATCTACCCGCCGGTCATATTTGAAACATCAGGAGAAATAGGCGGGATAACCCCAGGGGACCATATTTCGTTTGATTCCCAGGCAGAAAATGTTGATGTCTCGAACAACAGCTTGGAAGGCATAAACAGTACAATTGAAATAATTTCACCACCAGAATATACACCAACAATGAGCGGAATTTCTCGTTCCATTTTTAGAACACAAAAACAGAGACAAAACTGTTAGCAATACGATTTCCTTACTGGTCTCAATGCAAGAAAAAAAAAATATTGAATTTCGAAAAAGTTGAATATGAACTGTAGCTAGAGATGGACCAAAAACAGTTTGAATTAAACAGGTTAAAGTTGGAAAAGGAAATTGAAATGGAAAAGGATGAAAGGATTGCAATGACAATAAAATTAGAAATTATGTGCTTCCTGGCTACGAAAATATGAATTAAATTCAAAACAAAATGGTAAGCAATCTTAAAATTTTTGGAACAAATATGTTTTTTTTTACGACGTGTGCAATGTTTGGTTTCTCCTCCCACAGCAGCACGGTTCTCATTTGCTAACTCGGGTTCATCGCATTCAATATTGTCTTACGTCGTTTTAGGTAGTTTCAAAATGTTAACACTTTTCCATCGATCTGCAGTAATGTTGTGTAATATAGCAAAAACCAGTATCCATTGACATATAAATTTCAAACTACTCTCTCCCTTTAGGTGAATTTGAAATTATTTTAAGCTGTTGAATCTTGTTCTTTCTTTCAAAAGGCCAATGCATTTCTCCATTGTGATTCGATACTTATCTACTCAATAACTTGTTGAATTCTGTTCGATCCTGAAGGGATTCTCCACTTGAATTCGTTTTGTAGGGAGTAATAACAGTGGGAGGCACTGTTTCCTACTAACCATTCTGCTCCTTTTAGATATTCTGATGATTTTTTTGACATATCGCAATTATTATAGATTCTTCTTTCGGGTACACTACCTGGTTGACCAAGAACCATTATGAATCGATGCTCCCTTTCCCCTTGATCCCAATCGGTATTAGACAATCATTAACTGCATTTCCACAGTAAATTGTTTACAAGCCCGTCAATTCGTCAAGAATCTCATCTTTTTATACCCTATCCCATAGGGTTATATTTGTTTTGACATTAAGTTTGTTACATAGAGAGATAATTTCGATAGACATACCTCAAAATATATGGATCGATTCAGAATCGCTAGCTGAGTCGATCTAGCCATGTCTGTCTGTCCGTCAGTCCGTCCATCCGTCTGTGTGTCCGTCCTTCCGTATGTCCGACTGTGTGCCAACGATTTTTGGGCCTTAAATTTTGAGCTAGAGTTTTGAAATTTGGTATATAGACTCTCTGGCCGACGGAGCAGAACAAGTGTAAACATTTTTTAAATCTGTCCATTGCCACGCCCTCTTTTTAGAAAAACGTAGTTTTAAGCCAAACCGTAAGGAATTTTTAAAAAAAACATATGAGAAGGCTACAATCCGCTGTGCGTATCGTTGAATACCCTATCCTTTGCCATAAAATACAGAAAATGACATTGTCACAATATATTGCTCAGACAGTTTATCAAAACCTTTTGTGGTTCGACAAAAAACAACGTTTTTGTATTGCATATGCCTTGGGGTAGGGCATACAAATGGTTTTTGTAGGAATACGCCCCCAAAAAGTGGGCGTGGGTTGAAATGGTCTACAGACGAAATGTTCATATTAATATTACTAATGATTCTGCATTAATTTTTTTTTTCGAAAATTTTAAAATATGGCCAAAAACGTTTTTTAATAAAAACGCCCCCAAAAAGTGGGCGTGGAAAAAAAAACTTTATATTGACGAAATATAGATATTACGATCAAAGCACCATATTTAGAAAATCTCTATATCTATATTCCGTCTATACAAAGTTTTTTGCCACGCTCACTTTTTGGGGCGTTTTTTACAAAAAAAAACTTTGATAAACCGTCTGAACAATATGTTGCGACAACGTCATTTTCAATTTTCAAAAGCTAACTTTTTTTTCGAACATCGAAAATGTATAAAATTAATTATATTCACATATGAGTTAAACAAAAACGTTTACCTTCCTAAAATATCTACAAAATTAATAAATCTTGTATAGCAGTCTCCTTTAAAAATCCAAAAAGGTTCCACTTATTTTGCGACGGTTTGATGACAGTTGCAGCACAGCTAATTCAATTACCCAACTGGTTTTCGAGGGATCAGGGATGTTCATTTAAAGAACCTCGTAAATTTACAAAATTACGAAATTCGTAAATTTGTCAGTTTAAGTGAATACCCATAATACAAATTATAATCAGAAATGTTTAAGTAAACAAAACTAAAGTGTTTTATAATGTTAGAATTATTTTTTTATTGAAATGGCAGGATTTGTGAAATAATTTCACTATGAAGCTGAACCGACACATTTATTTTTATAACTTTGTAACCAGTTAGTTTTATTTTAACATAAGTCGTACAGTTAGGCCCACCCCTTGTTGGGCATTCGGATTCCTTTAACTAAATATTATATAATTATGTAAAAAAAAATATTGTGTTGATATATTTTTATTATAATCAATTTGTGATGTCATATTATTTTTATTAATTAATTGATTTATCGAGCGACATAAAAACGTTTTCCATGTTCATGAGAAGTTCTTTCAAAGTTATTTTCAATATATTTTTAGAAAACAAATTTGTGTACCTCTTTAACATATGAAATATTAAATTTCTACCTATTCTTGGAAGAAACGCTAACAACCAGTAAGTACCCCTATATTAAAACAAAGTTTCTAGACAGTTCTTATTTATTCACAACCGTGTAAAGTTCTCAAAAGGATTTGGATATATCGATTGCAGGCTTCGATTTATTAAAGGATGTTAAAAATACCAAAAGTTGAAAGATTTAGAATGATTACAATCGATTATAATGTCTGGGAAGGTAATATTACAGGGACACTTTTATGACTAAGAAAATTCTAGATTATTACAAAAAACTCAGAGGAATTTTTGTATCCAAGAACGATTAAAAGATACGTTAAAAATTCATTAAAATTGTGAGACCTTGTCGAGATTTGGCTTGACCAAAAATCAAGTATTTACCATAATTACTTTACTCATTCTCAATAAAACATCGTGTGACCCCAACGAATTCCAATTGCGTTATATTTCGGCAGCTATCCATGTAGCTCCATCACTCCAAACCATGCCATGCATGAAACTCATTTCCAACTAGATGAAGACTTTTAATTAAGAAAATTGATTCCTACCAACAGGATTCATTTCCCACACACCTACACTTCTCTCATTCAAGGCAAACAACTGATTGCGATAGGGCAACGTACCTCCGTCCACATTGTTAATCCAACGTGGCAATAGTCATAGTATACAAAGGACTACATCAAATTAAAATCGTACTTACCTCAAAATGGCCGGCATGTATTGAGCCGGCCTGCCCTAGGTACAGGGTCGATGCCGAATCAAATATCAATTCAATGGGTTCCCGCTTGACCATCACCGTTTGCGTTTCAATGCAGTTGTGATAGAATGTTACCTGATCGGATAGCATTTTAAATGCGACAGTCTGCCAGTTGTTCGTATAGGGTATTTCGAATGTGGCCAACTTCTTGGTGCCCCAATGGCTGTCCGAGTTCGTGTATAACAATGTGATGTTCCACTTGCCGGTTGTAGCCGGACTTAGATGAATGCCCAGCTGGACGATTGTTTCTTCGGGATTTACTATGCTGAACAAATAGCCACCGGTACGTGTTACCGGACGGAAGATTGTTGTAATTGCAAATTCATAGAGCTTTTCCGGTAAATGCAGACGGTACGAGTCCTTAATGTCGGACATTGCGGTGAATTCGTAGGCAGGGAAACCATCGCTTCCATCCACAAACTCTACCCCGATAAGATCTTTTACGGCACCGAGGAGATTGAAATCCATGTTGGCATCTGCAATGGAAAGGACATAGTGGAAGGTTAGTGATTTTTTAATTGATTATGGCACTGCTGGGTAACAAACATTTCACATAAATCGCACTCTTATATATGTATGTGTTTGTTGCTTTTTCTGAAAGGAGATTTCTAGCTCACTGATTCCTTGTTCAATTTCAATTCAAATCGGATTCTTCACCGAAAATAAAAAAACAATAAAATGTTCGACTCCTAGTGAATAACACGACACGACGACGAGGATAACTAGAATGAGAAGAAGAAAAAAGGACAACGACATGGGAATACGCTACGAGTGAATGAGCGAACGAAATTCCATCTTCAGAAAGCAATTAGCTTTGCTCCTCGAAAACAAATTGTGCCCTGAATGACTAAAAAGCATGCTGACAATTTCAATTGCAAAGTTTGGGTGTCCTTTTGTTTTCGGGGGTTTCTTCTTTCATCATTGATTTGCCCGTTAAAAAAGACAATTGAATCGTACAGCGGAAGAGTGTCGTTGAATAGGTTAGATGCGAGGTAAGGCTTATCATCGCTGGGTGTGAATTGTTGTCAGCAGGGTTTTTGTTTTTTTTTTAATTTGAATGCAGATTCTTGTGAATAAAAGGAATATTTTTACATAGAGCCGGACAAGATATTCATCTGGAATGTTAATTGGCGTGTCCTATTTTCAATTATATTTGTTGAACTGATCAATAGAATGCAATCATCATGTCTATGAATGTTTTTTGTGGAATGGTGATATCTTAGATACGTTGCATTCTATCCCATTCTCTTCAAAGGATGGAAGAACAATTCAGGATTTACATAATGATCGCATGTGCATTCTTTGTTATGTGGTGCAGGGTTGAGTAAATTGGATTGAGTACGCCTGTCAGTCTATAGTTCAATAAACTCTTCATTCCCAGAGCTTACTCAATGCGATACCAGTACCGTAAACGTTTGTCACAGTTATAAATGTAGCAGAACGTTTATTTGTAAATAGTGATCCCACTCGCCAACATAAGTTTTATATGCGATCACGCCCCGACGGAGGAAAACGATGATACAGCGAAAGACTGGTTCTACTAGCACATTGACAAAACTTATGGGCGACTACAGATGTATGTTAAAATCGTGCTGGGAGATTTTAACGTCAATTTAGGAAAAGGGGCTATATTTGGCAGTATTTTCGGATATGCAGCCTTGCCGACAACAAGTCAACAATGAACAGCAAGAAATCCTTGATTTGATGAGCATTGTCGACAGATGATCGCAGCCAAAAACGAGGCCTACGAGGATAAGCTACAGGTGAAGACTAGTGCTGCTATTGAGATTTATAGGCAAAAAAGGAGCGAAGAACATCCGCTTTTCAGGAAGAAGAAAAACGAGCAAGAAAAGCTCGCAATCGAGGATATACAGATATATGTAAAACGTCAAAGCCAGATATTCAAGGCTCGATCTGAATCCTTTCGAAATGAACAAGGAAATATCGTAACTAAGATACAGTCGATGCTGAAGATATGGCAGAACACTTCTGCAGACTGTTTAACGGCGATGACGAAAAATATTCCGCTGTCAGGCAGATGAAACCATTCAATATTGGCGACGACAGCGATAACTACTAACCACCTGACCTAAGTGAAATGAAGATAGCAATATCTAAACTCAAGCTTAATAAGGCCGCCAGAAATGACGGCCTTCCCGCTGAGCTTTATAAAGCTGGCGGAGATGACTTGGTAAGTAACATCCACCAACTCATAAGCCAAATCTGCCTGAAGAATGGAACCTCAATATCGTTTGCCCGATCCACAAAAAAAGGAGACCCTCTAAACCTCGCCAACTACAGAGGCATAAGTTTGCTCAACATCGCCTACAAGATCCTATCTGCCGTAATATGTGAACGCCTGAAACCGTTTACCAACAACCTGATCGGCCCTTATCAGTGTGGATTTAGGCCAGGAAAGTCCACAATTGATCAAATCTTCACACTTCGGCAGATCCTGGAAAAAACCCAAGAAGTCCAAACCGATACCCACCACCTATTTATCGATTTCAAAGCCGCATAGGACAGCATTTATAGAGACGAACTATACAGAGTCATGTGTAGTTTTGGTATACCGCCCAAACTCGTCCGTTTGTGTAGGATGATGATGGAGAATTCTCGCTGCACCATCAGGGTCGGAAACGACCTCACCGACACATTCGATACCAAAAAGGATTTAGGCAAGGCGATGCGCTGTCATGTGACTTCTTCAATTTGATTCTTGAGAGGATTGTGTAAATCTCCGGAGCCAACACCAGAGGCACAATTTTTCAAAAATCGGTGCAACTTCTAGTATACGCCGACGATATTGACATCATATTGACTCAACGTGATGTCATAGCCACGTTTGCTAGTATAGAGAAGGAAGCTGCAAAAATGGGTTAAGCAGTAAATGAGGGTAAGACTAAGTGTATTCTGTCAACTAGAAAGTACACAAAACATTGATGAATTGGACAGAATGTCACCATTGTCAGATATAACATTGAGGCAATACGAGTTTTTGCCTGCTTCTGCTCCGCTATTTACTCTGACAACAAAATCTCAAAGATTTACTCTTGCCAACCGCTGTTTCTTCGGACTAAGAAAGCAATTTAGAAGTAAAGACCTAACTGGTACTACTTAGGAGATCCTATACAAGACCCTGATCATCGCAGTCCTGCTATAAAGTCAACGCTTGCATTGGCGAGGTATGGAGACGAAGATTCAACAAATTACTAAACGAGCTGTATAGCGACATACCCCTATTAAAAAAAAACTCGTTTAAGATGGCTAGGACAGAGTCTTCGATTCACAACTAGACGTCGCGTCGGACGCAATAGAGGGAGACCTCGCCTTAACGGGTTTTATTCATTTATGGTAGACGCAATTGACGAGTGTAAAAGTTTGAAAAACGCCTCTACATGTGAAAAAAGAATATCCTAAGTGCTATAGAATTAAGGGAAATTTTCATTTATACAGGATTACCATAAGAAAACTGTGTTTAAGACGAAAATCCAAACGCGTATTTCCAAACATTTTACTATTGGGCAATATACAAGTTGATATGGCATTTAATGGAATGAATAATGGACTTTTTAAATATATAAAATGCCGAGCGATTAAATTATCATTTTAATACAAAAATGTAATTTTAATTTGGTGCTATTTTTCCATACGAATAGCGCCACTTAAGCGACTAGTAGAGAAAAAAGGAATATTACAATGTATACCAAAATGCTAGCCTTCAGTCGTCAATTAGCCACGTATTACTGTATTTACATTATCAATGGGTATGACTCATTATGACATGTGTTTTATGAGTTCATTGGTAATAAGTTCGGGGTCATAGTTGGACAGTACTGTTCAGGGCCATAGTTAACCATCCCTGATTACAGGTGTCGAATAAGTTAAGGAAATAAGGAATTCTGTCTGGAAAGTTTGAAAATATTTATTGGGTTTGGGGCAGATTTGAACTTGGTTGTCGAATAAAGAAAAACAAATCTGGAAAAATAAAAAAATATGACTGCCTAGATATTATTTTGACTTTTGTTATGATTTAAATCTGTCTCCATTTGAACTACTAAATACTCCGAGCCGACAAAAAAATTGACAGAAGGTGTCTGGTTAATAAATGATGGAAGAATTATTAAATTATTTATTTTTGATTCATCAATAATGGTGTTATAACGGGTGGTTAAATTTGAAGGGCCGATGGTGAATGTGAACCACACCTAACCGTCAAGTTTTTTTCTTCATTTCATTTGACATTTCTCAATTTCAGACTAACTCAATTTGAACAATGGAAAGTTTCACAACGCTTTAAAGTTATTCAGGCTTGTTGGGAATTCGAGAACCCTCGCTGCAGAAAAACACCGATTTCACAAATGTCGTATGTTTATTCTCTAAAATATATAAGTTACAGTGGTAATTTAATTCATTATAAAGATCTCACTTATTTTAGCAGCTTCTCCAGTGGTTCGGGTCCTATTCCTTCAATGTCTATGTACGTAATGCGTTTCTTCTCATGGTGTTTGACGTTTTCTGTGACAGCCATCAAAACAAACTGTTCGCAATCAATTTTGGGTGCAAACCACTGGAGAACTGTTCGACACATAATTTTTACTCAACATTCCACCCCCCGTGAGGCGCCTCGCTCTACAACAGCCTCACCTACCTCCAACACCGCTAGCTTAACCGCTGGTCTCCGAAGGATTCCCGTAGCTGTCATAACCTCAGCGAAACGAATTTGTCCATCTTGGCCGGGAAAAACTCTGGTTATTCTGCCGCGAATCCATTTGCTCCTCGGAACATCTGCATCGCAGATGAGGACTAAGTCTCCTTCTTTGAGCGGCGACACTTTGGCGAACCATTTGCTTCTCCTGGTAAGCTCTGGTAGGTATTCCTGCATCCATCTTTTCCAGAAACGATCCTTTATTTGACGGCTTATCCGCCACTGTTTTCGGAGACAAAGTTCCCTTTCATCGTACTCACCAGGTGTTTGTGTTGAACTAATTGAACCCAATAGGAAGTGATTCGGTGTAAGTGGTTCTTCATCTTCGGTCGAGAGTGGAAGATGGGTAAGTGGACGACTATTCACGATGTTCTCTGCTTCAATTAGGGCACTTAGCAGTGTTTCGGTTCGTGGCGCTAATTCCTTGAGCGTATGCGACAAGACTCTCTTCACAGATCGGACCAATCTCTCCCAGCAACCTCCCGCATGTGGATTTGATGGGCAATTGAAGATCCATTCTATGCCTCTATCTGAAAGTTCCGCTTTAATCGCTTCGCCATCAAAGATTTCAGCAGTTAACAACTCGTTTCTTGCTCCGATAAAATTGGTACCATTATCGCTTCGTATACGCACCGGTATTCCACGACGGTTGACAAAGTTACGAATGCATATGATACAAGCATCCGTTGACAGATCAGCCGCCAACTCCAGGTGTACTGCTCTCACAGTTAAGCAGGTGAAAAGAGCTACCCAGCGCTTCTCCTTATGTCGTCCTACGGTAACGTTTACAGGACCAAAATAATCAAGTCCTGTATAGGTGAACGGCCTCACGCAAGGAGTTAGGCGGTCCGCAGGCAGCTGTCCCATTTGCGGTGGCAACGGCAATGCTGATCGAATTCGGCAAAATTGGCAGGCTTTCCTCGTTTTCTTGACAGCTGATCGCAGACTAGGAACCCAAAACTTGTTCCGAATCTCGTTTGCTATAGTGTCATCATTTTGATGACGTAGCCGTTGATGAAAATGAGCCACAATTAAATTTGTCAGTCTATGCTCCTTTGGTAGGATGATGGGACGCCTGGCGGCGAAAGGAATGGTGGAGGCAGCATCGATTCTCCCGTAGACACGCAACAGACCTTCGTTGTCTAGATAGGGAGTTAACTTGTAAATACTGCTCGTCTTATCAACCTGTTTCTGGCAACTGAGCTGCGTTATTTCGCGCGTGTACACTTCGCATTGGGCTTCGCTACAAAGTACTCTTTCGGCCTCTTCGAGTTCTTTCGCTTTCAATTCTCCTCTTTCTGTGGGCCTTTGCAAGCAAAGATTGATGAATCGAATCGTCCACGCTGCCGTCCTCCTCACCTTTGAATATGTCGAAAACTTAGTTAAATCAAACACAGGCATACTCACTGCATTGGCATGCAAAAGAAACTTTGATTTGATCTCTTCTTGGCACTTTTGGGTTCCGATGTCGTCTGGTTGTTCGGGCCATGTGTCTTCAGGCAGCTGGAGAAATGACGGTCCTCTAACCCACTTATTATCTGCTTGAAACCTTGGGGGATATCGAGCCCGCGTCGCCTCATCTGCTGGGTTGAGTCTGGTTGGGATCCAACGCCACTGACTTGTTTTGCTACTGTCGAGAATCTCCGCTATCCGAAATCCTACAAACGGTTTATGTCGTCGTGGATCTGACCGTATCCAACTTAAAACGGTCTTTGAATCACTCCAGTATACTCGATCAGCTATCAACAGGTCATGGCACTTTGCGACTGAATCGCAGAGCCTCGTTCCCAAAACAGCAGCAGATAATTCCAGACGTGGAACCGAAATCAGTTTTTGTGGAGCGCATTTAGTTTTTCCACAAACAAATGACACTCCGATCCTGTCTCGATAGACAATCCGCAGATATGTAACAGCACTGAATGCCTCTTCACTGGCATCGACGAATGTGTGAAGAACAATCCGAAGGGCCGCCGACAAGTTGGTGTCATGACATCTTGGCACCTTTAACCGCTGCAAAGCAGGAAGTTCAGCTTTCCACTGACGCCATTTTTGATAGGATTCACTAGGAATCGGCTCATCCCATTTAACCCCACTCTTCCAGATTTCCTGCAGCAACAGTTTCGCATACACAACAAAGTTGGCTATCATCCCGTATGGGTCGAACACCGACATCGTAATGGCCAGGAATTCCCTTTTCGTTGGGCACCGATCGGATATCATGACGTCACTGCTTATACGTGGGAATTTCAACTTGAAAACGTAGACATCCTCATCTGGCTCCCAGCACATTCCCAGAACTTTCTCCACAGCAGCTTCAACGTTCATGTCAACTGATAGACTCTGCTGTCCCTCGTCGTTTAGGTCACCGACGCTTCGAAGAACTTCCTTGGAGTTTGATGCAAAATTACGCATTTTAAAACCGCCACTTGCATGTATCGATACAACGGCTTTAGTAACCTGAATTGCTTCAGCAACGCTGTCGAAGCCATCGACGTAATCATCCACATAATGGCGATCGATAATCGCCTTGACAGCCCTTGGATGGACGTTTATAAATCTTTTTGCATTGAGATTTTTGATGAAGTTAGCTGAACACGGTGAGCAGCTGGCACCAAACGTCATTGACTGCATGACATAAACGTCGATTGGCTTATCTTTTCCTTCTCGCCGCAGGAAACGTTGAGAGTTTTGATCCTCCGTCCGGATTAACACCTGATTGAACATCTCTTTGATGTCCCCAGTCACGGCAACGGGTTTCAATCGAAAGTTGAATAAGATGGTCAACAATGATTGGTTTTCATCGGGTCCCTTAAGCAGGAATGAGTTCAGGGAAACACCACGTACCTTTGCTGCTGCATCAAACACCAGTCGGACCTTGTTTGGCTTGTTGGGATTCTTTACGCCAAAGTGCGGAAGATACCAAGTCCTCGGTGTGACGATTTCGGCTTCGGATCTGGTTAGTCTTCTAGCGTACCCCTTTTGTATGTAGCCCGAAATGATGCTGCTATACGTAGTTGCGAACTCCGGCTCCCTTTGAAATTTAGCCTCTAGGTTCAAAAATCTTCTCTGCGCCATTTCATAACTAGCTGGCAATTCAGCGTCGTCGTCCTTCCACAGCAGTCCGGTTTCGAAGCGGTTGTTGATGTCCTTCGTTGTGCTTGAGAGGAGGTAAAGAGCTCTCTTATCAGCGGCGCAGATTATCTTCTTTGCTGGTTTCTTGACACCGAAGTTTTCAATGCTGAAGTAGGCATCCACGATCTTGTCCATATGCACATCATCCTTATCAACGTGACCGCAATGGAGTACAAGCGCTTCCCGGGTATTGTTTTTGTCCGTTAGTGTCTTACCGTATACTACGCATCCTAGCTTCGTCTCTGCTACCACAGGTCCGACGTCGGCGGATTCGATAATTCGAATTGACACTCCCAGGTGGCAGTTGTCGAGTCCAATTAAAATTTGTGGGCTCGCATTCTGGTACTCGGCAAATGGAAGTGTCGACAACATGCTGGCGGCATATGATGATGGTGGAAGATCAGCAGCAATCAACGTTTGAGTCGGCAGACTCAATTCCTTGACGGTTTGGACCCCTTCCATCACAAATTTCTCGGCTTCATCCACATCGGCGCTTATCTGGAGGTCTACAACAAAGGATTTATTTGTAAATGTCTCCTTACCAATCCACTGTAGCTTCAGATCTTGTGGGTACCCAGTCAAATGCAGTTTTTCGGCAAGTTCGGCGCTCATTATTGTGATGGAAGAGCCCTCGTCAAGAAGAGCATGTGTCCTCACCACCACACCGTCACCATAAAGTCGAACAGGCAAAACCCGAAAGAGAATCTTGTCGCGCGTGGCAATATTGTGGCCAAGCATTGCCTTCTCTACTCGTTCAGTAGTATCCTTGACGGCGTCTGACATCTTCGGTTCCGATGCTTCATGAAGCGATGAGTGGTGTAACCTTTCACACCCATCAATCCCGCAGGTCTTCCTTAGCCTGCACGAGCGCACACTGTGTCCAAATTTGAGGCAGCAGAAACAAAGCCTTTGCTTCTTTACCAGCTTCCATCTATCTGAAACATCTAAGGCGGTATATGTTGGACATTTGGATACCGGATGCATACTACCCTTGCAGTGAAAGCACTTCTGATTCGAAGTAGCGGTGGTGGACGTGCTAGGTTCTACTACATGAAGAACACTCCTCGTTTTACCTTTGCATTCACTGTTCGTTTGCGGCGCGATGGATGTTGGAACGACCAAACAGACAAGTGTAGCAACTGCGGTTAACCATTCCTCAAAATGCCTAATTGTGGCATAAGGCTGAATAAGTATGCTACACTGGGCCCACTCCAGTCGCTTACTCATCGGTAGTTTACTAACGAGCTCATCGATGAGCGTTGGATTGGAAAGGTGTTGATACATCCCACTGGATTCCAGGAACGTTGCCAGGTTCTGTACCTTGGTTGCGAATGGTATCAGCAACTCTAGCTTACCTTCGGCGATAGGCGCTATTTCCCTCACCTTCATCAGCTGGCTTCTAACCAGGATTTCTGGGCGACCAAACCGAAACTCCAACGCAGCTATGACTCGGTCAACATTGTTAGGATGGATCAACAGTGCTTCGACAACCTCCCTGGCAGATCCCTTTATGCACTTCTGCAGTCGAAAAATATTCTCTACATTCGTATATCCAAACATGGCCGTAGATTCCCTATACGCAGTGCTGAACATTGGCCAGTCCTCAGGCTTACCATTAAAGTCGGGAAGGTCGTGAAGTTTGCGACCATTACCGTTACCACGGTATGAAATTGGGCTAGATTGACTTGCAGTATGTGACGATGGTGTCGGTCTCGTTGTTGTTGGCATAAACGGCTGTTGGCTAAGGGAATGAACGGCAGTCGTTGGTGGCTGGAACGTATGCACTCCTGTCGCTTGCGAGTTACTACTGGCGGCTGCTTGCGTGGTTCCCACGTATGATAACTGCTGGTGCTGTGATGGAATAAATGTTTTTGAACCCCATGAGTACGGTGCCTGCTGCACCAATCCAGCTCCAGCATACATAGTCGTACCAGTCGCAGAAGTACTTATTCCGGCAGTGGACATCGAACAGACATTTTGATTCACCTGCGAAAGAGCCGAGCTGGAGGGTGCTGCCGCAACTGCTGTTATGGAGTTATTGTTCCGCTGCATTAGCAGACCTTGAAGACGAACGCGTTCCTTTTTCTCTGATTCAGCACTGGCTGTAACTGTCTCAAGTTGTACACGCATTCGTTCTAACTGCCTTTTCATATCCTCCACCTCTGGCAAAGTCTGCGAATCGTTGTTGCAAATCGATGGAACGAAAATTGTACGATTCAACTCCGCGTCGCTATCCGCTGAGTCGGTATTCGTTGCCATATTCACGTCTGTAAGCGGTTGTATTTCTGTATGATGTTTAAGAGATGCCTTTGGATTTAATCGCTTACTTCTTCTAAGCTGTATATCGTCTGGCATGGACAAAATGGAAACGTAGCAATATGCTCGGCTGGCGATATTACGGAAAAATGTTGGTGTATATATGTTCCCGTTTTGGCGGCAACTTGCTCCGTTGGTAAAGCAATTCAAGACACATATATACTCCAATAGCGGATCGTATTTAGCTGGCTGCAACGTAGTCCGCTTCCACTAGTACATACAATTAAAATGGCGGCAATATTCGCTGGCGGCGTTATTCTTAAAATAAAGAATAAATTATGTTGGGAATTCGAGAACCCTCGCTGCAGAAAAACACCGATTTCACAAATGTCGTATGTTTATTCTCTAAAATATATAAGTTACAGTGGTAATTTAATTCATTATAAAGATCTCACTTATTTTAGCAGCTTCTCCAGTGGTTCGGGTCCTATTCCTTCAATGTCTATGTACGTAATGCGTTTCTTCTCATGGTGTTTGACGTTTTCTGTGACAGCCATCAAAACAAACTGTTCGCAATCAATTTTGGGTGCAAACCACTGGAGAACTGTTCGACACATAATTTTTACTCAACAAGGCTTATTATGAAAATGGGCGTTCAAATCAAAATGCGTATTGTGCACTTCGAGATTTTTTCGGTCAATTTAATCGCCAAATGTGCGCACAATCGGAAAAATCTAGCAAAAATTTGGGCAAACCGGGTCTGTAGGAGATGTGAAAACACCAGTGCATGCTCGTACAGCTCGTACTGCAGAAAATATTGCTGCTGTTCACGATAGTGTGGCTGAAGAGCCGTTCACCTCAACTCGTCCAATAATTGCACCTCTCACGCTCGTCGTTGATGAACGTTATGCATAAAGACTTGCATATACACACTTTCAAGGTGCAATTGACTCAAGAACTAAAGCCTCTTGATCATTTCAAGCGTCGTCAATGGTCAAATTGGTGGCAAGAAATGGCAACAGTGGATGATCAATTCGATCGAAGAAAATCATCTTCAGTGATGAGGCACATTTTCACCTCAGCTGATTCGTCAATAAGCAGAATTGCCGCATTTGGGCGAATGATAATCCAAGAGTCGAAAAACCAATGCACCCACAAAGAGTGACTGTTTGGTGCGGTTTATGGGCTGGCGGCATCATCGGGCCGTATTTTTTCCAAAATGAGGCCGGTCAGGCAGTTACTGTGGATGGTGTTCGCTATCGTGAGATGATAACGAACTTTTTATGGCCCGAATTGGAAGATATGGATGTGGACGATATGTGGTTTTAACAGGACGGGGCCACTTGCCACATAGCTGACGAAACAATGGCTTTTTTACGCGACTAATTCAATGGCCGTGTTATCTCATGTGGTGGCGATGTCAACTGACCGCCAAGATCATGTGATTTGACACCGTTGGACTTCTTTCTTTGGGGTAATTTGAAAGAAAAGGTGTACGTCGATAAACCAGCAACAATTCAAGAGCTAAAGGATGGGATAATTCGGAACATTAACGGCATAAAACCTCAATTATGCCTCAGCGTCATCGAAAATTTAGACCATCGGAGGGAGGTGTGCCGCCGAGGTCGCGGTGGCCATTCAGCCGATTTATTGTTTCATAGATAATTGAACCATACCTATATTATCATAATAAAAAGAAATGACAATTATTTCCTAGATAATTTTTGTTTTATTCAAAATAAACATCGGCCCTTTAGATTGGAATTGAGGCCAGCCTCTTTGCGGGGCTGTTATTCACATTAAACAACCCCCATTTTATATGCCACCACAAAGTTCAAAATTTTGTCAAAATAATCTCATTCTATACCAATCTCCTCATCCGTATCTAATCTTCACCTAGCACAAGAGTTCATATAATTGCATCTCATGCAATTTACGTCCCTTCCAAAATATAAATCGCCAGGACATATCACAAATACCACACACCAAAACACAGCAACACATCCAATCTGCTACATTGACATTAAAATCAGACACGCTAAACGAAAACTTTTCCTCAGCTTGTTACCATTACTTTGTGGAAACTTCTTTAATTAAGGATATTGTGAATTTCTCTGGGATCTCCCAAGACACTATCACCACTCAACAACCACTCAGAAGTTTAATGTGTAATTATGTACAGTTTGAACCGTTATTGCATCCCATGCAACCTACAGCGCGAACAACGAGGTGTTTACACCAAACACTGTATGTTTCAAGTATCTAGAGCTGGGTATAATATATATACGAGCAGAGCGCATACGAAAGCCAGACACAAAGTGTGGATGTGTTGACGTTTTCAAATTAAACTCAGAGTCACTGAGGTGACAGTGCATGGAAAAGACAGACTCTGAGCGAAGATACAGAGAATGCGGATGATACACAAAAAAAACAAAAAAAAAAATATAAAAAAAGTTGAAAATAGCTTGCAAGCAAAGGACCAACTTACCGGTGTAATCTCTGTCACCCAGGATCCGAGGATCCGAGATGAATTCCGTTTTTAATTAGAAGCAAATTAAATTAAATGTAATTTAGATGGCAGTCGTCTTCTAATTTTTGAGAGGGGACTTTAGCTGCTGCTAAGATTTTCGGTTTCAAGTTGTTAGCAAGTGGTGTTATTTGATTGATCCAGTGCACTTAGCACTTAGCAGAAAAACGAAGAGTATATGAGCAGTTTATTTCCTAAAAGGGATGTTGTTTACTTTGTCTTAAGGGGAGGTATATGTTATTGAGCATTTTTAATATTTTTAAAATGTTGTGATGATTAACCAAATGTTGCAATCTGCATACAAATTCTGTAGGGTGTCCCATAATTCACGAAAAATTTAACTTTGATAGAAAATACAGATTTTTATTTAGAAAGCTTAATTTTTTATTGATTCATAGAGTATACTGTATACAGATTGGGGATATGTATGGAATAGCACATCGGATAGTTTATCGTCACGGCTTTGGGCGGTGTAATAACGAAATCCGACATCTTACGAAAAGGTTATAGAAAATTTGAATAATTACTGGCAAGTAAGAATTCTACTTGTCAGGAATACTTACATGCCAGTTATTATTCAAATTTTCTATAACCTTTTCGTATAAATGTCAGATTTCATTATTTCACCGCCCAATTTCCTATTGCAATGCTTTGGTGGTCGTGGGCTTATCTGCATAGACATTTAACTTAATAAAACCTCAAAGAAAAATGTCCAATGGCGATCTGGATGGCCAAATCTGATTGCAAAAACTACCGATTACACGGTTAGGAAATGACTCATGGAGTAATTGCATTGTTTCTCTGGTTATATGGTGTGTGGCACCGTCATGTTGAAACCACATGTTTTTCGCATTCATTTGTTGTAATTTAGGCACTAAAAACTGGGTAATCATGTCACGATAACGAACACCATTAATTGTTACCGCCTGACCCCGCATTTTCGAAAAAGAATGGCCCGATAATGCCTCCAGCCCAAAATCCGCACAAATCAGTGACGCGTTATCGATGCATTTGTTTCTAACCAATTACTCGTGGGTTTTCTGAACCCCAAATGCGATAATTTTGACGATTAACAAAGATGAAAATGATCTTCATCACTGAAGATGATTTTGTTTGAAAAATCAGCATCCACTTGTTGTTGTTCCAAAATCCATTCAACGAACTCCCTTTATGCTGCATGGTTCGTAGTCTTCAAATCTTGAGTTAAATGAACTTTGTAAGCATTTTTGACACTTTTTTTTAAAACAAAGTAAAAAAAACGTGTAAATTAAGAATTTGTGAAGAGAAGTAATTAGTTGTAATACTCCTGAAGTATGAAAAATACTACTCACGATGATTTCTAAACTTTATGGTCGATTTGCAAAGTCTTAACTTAAAGAAAAAACTCCCACTTAAGGTGGCTTTGAAGGACATGTTATTGAATTTCGCACGAGTGGACATAAGACCCACGTACCTCCAAAGTAATCCAAAAAGCAATGTAACTACAATTAGAATTTCATGTCATATTCAATCGCCAGAAATTCGGGCTTATGTCCTTGGGAGAAAACTTAGGTAGGAGTTTTTTCTTCAAGTTTAAGTCTCTGAAAATCGGGGGGAAATCCTTACCACACTTTGAATAATAAATAAGCTCGCTTTAACACCAACATTTTGCCTGATCTTTGCTGCCGAGTCATTTGAGCCCGATATACTTTTCTCATAATAGCTCTCTTATCACAAAAAAAACCAACATTTTGGAATTTTTAACTTATTGTTAGTCTTGACTACTTTTTAATTTTTTTATTTCTCTTTGCGGCATCATCGGTTACTATTTCTTTGAGAAACGATGATGGCTAAGTCATCACAGTCAGCTGTGAGCGCTATATGTCGATGATTATCAGCTTCCTTTGGCCTGACTTGGTTAATATAGACTGCGGTTAATGTCACATTGGAAAATCTGCACGAGCGATTCTAGGGCATGGCCATCTCATGAGTAGGTGATGTGAACTGGACACCAAGATCGTGCGGTTTGACAGCGTTAGACTTTTTTTTGTGGGGATTTCTGAAATCGCAGTCTATGCAAATAAGAAACAAAACAGAGCGGACCTCAAAGATAATATAACCCATGCCATCGGTCAAATTCAGCCTGATTTATGCGTCAGAACCATGGCTAATCAGACGTTTCGGATGCGCGTCACTCAGAGAAGGTGTGTCCACAGCAGCAGAAATTATATTCCGTACACAATGGCATCAATAGGCCAAACGAATAAAAAAATTTCGATGATATCTCACTCAAACTTTGTTTTATTTAAATTTAATGAGAGGAAGCGCTTAATGAAAGACCCTTTACAGCAGCAGAAATTATATTCCGTACACAATGGCATCAATAGACCAAACGAATAAAAAAATTTCGATGATATCTCACACAAACTTTGTTTTATTTAAATTTAATGAGAGGAAGCGCTTAATGAAAGACCCTTTACAAGGTAGCAGAAAAGTTATCACCCGATGTTCTTTTCCTGTAATTTGTTTTATTAACATTTTTTAATAATAATTAATAATAATATATATTTATTCTGCTATTCATGTCTTGTCTATAATAATTGTTCTTTTTTTGCAGAATAATTAAAAAGAGTACAAACAAGAAACATAGGGTGACAATTTTTGTATTTCTGAGGAACCCTGACTTATAATCAGGATGTTTTATAAAAACAATGTGCCTGTGATTTTGACGGGAAGTGTACATCGTATCAGTTTTCTGGCTGTTCGGTCCATCTGGTCATCAAATTCCTCAATTGATGAATTGAATGAAAGGCCAAGTAGTTCCAGCGGGATAGAGCAATGACGCATACTGTATGAGACATAGCCAATATTTTTAATCAGACATTTTCTCTTCGACTGATATCGCAATTTGACCTTTTGCACTGGTAAGCAAGATTAAAAAATTCGACTGACTTATTTCTATGGAATTATACAACATTACGGGCTTATGTTAAAAAAAAAACCTAAAAACGACAGTTATGGTGGCGGCAACAAGCAATATCGTTGTTTAATAAAAATGCACGAAAAGTGAATGCCAAAATAAACATTAAAAAAACATTACTATGTTACAAAAATATCACCTAGAACAATAGAGTCAGATATTATGACCCAACTTTAGATGCCCCTGACATCATATGCATTGTAATGCATTTATAAGATCATCATTTTCCCCTAGTAAAATATCAATTCTTTTGTTACTGAAAATCCAAAGCTGAAAAAAAATTGATTTTTGTAAATAATCAAATCAAATTGTCCGATTCAAATTTCAAAAATAAATAACAAACGCAAAAATGGTCACACTGTTTACGAATTAGTGCAACCTCTTACAACTTAAAATATGCAAGAAAAAAATTGGTTTATACAGATTGAAACAACAGTCCTTTTGGAAATATTTGCCTAATTTTAGGATTCTAATATCTGTTAAATGGGTGTTAATAAAATATTTTTAATACAGGGTGGCTCGAAAGTGTCTTTACCATGTAACGGGTGATCCAAGTAGAGATACTTTTTTCAATTGCCTTTTTTGACAGATCACGTGTGAGTCGTGTCATATTGTCATGTTATTTTTGTTTAGTATTGTTTGGCATTTCATAATGGAAAGACTTACGCGTGAACAACGTTTACAAAATGTTCAACTTTATTATGAAAATTCACGTTCTGTGAGGAATGTGTTTCGTGCACTTCGCTCAACTTATGGTCAACATAATCGGCCTACTGAGCGTACTATTCGCAACACCATCACCCATTTTGAGACCCAGCATTCATTATTGGATAATATTCGACCGAATAGACCACGTCCAGCACGCTGTGAAGAAAATATAGCGGCCGTAGCTGAGAGTGTGTAAATTATGCCGGTGCGAACGTAACCGTCAATGGCGACCGTTATCGTGCCATAATAATCGACTATTTGATGCCTGAAATTGAAGCTCGTGAACTCGGCGACATTTGGTTTCAGCAAGACGGCGCCACTTCCCACACATCGCATCAATCAATGGACTTATTGAGAGAACATTTCGGTGAGCACATAATTTCACGTCGATTGGCCACCAAGATCGTGTGATATCACACCGTTAGACTTTTTCCTGTGGGGATATGTAAAGTCAAAAGCTTATGCCGACAAACCCGCTTCGATTCAGGCCTTGGAGGAAAACATCACGCGTGTCATTCGCCAGTTACCAGTCGAAATGCTCGAACGAGTGATCGAAAATTGGACTCAACGGATGGACCATCTGCGACGTAGCAACGGCCAACATTTGATAGATATAATCTTCAAAAAATAAATGCCAAAGAATTTTCTTTCAAATGATGGTAAACATTCTCCATTAAATTTGAATTTTCTGTGTTTTTTCTTTAAAAAAGTAGGGAACCTCGAAATGGATCACCCTTTAAATATAAAAAGGAATAACTCTTTTACGTATAGATATTTTTGAGTTATGTTTTCCTGTTTACAATCGCACAGCGAACAAATATTTTTATTTTTTTTAAATAACTAGTCAATAACTTGTACCAAAGAGGTATAGAACTACATAAACGCATCACAGCTGAAAATGCTGTAGTCGTTTTAGACGCTGGCGGTAAGTGCGAAGGAGAATTACCGCCGTTCGTATGCATCTAGATGCTGTTGTTTGGTGCTGGGGTAGAAATGAACATTGGGGTATCTACATCAGTACCCCACATAGTAAATTTTCGTTGTATGAGATTCGGACTCTTGTAGTTGTATACTCTTTGCTTTGTTTAACGTGCCTACCGGCAATTTGATGGCGTAAGAACTGTTCCAACAGCACCCACTATTCGTGCTGTGTTAGTAAAATTTGAGCAATATAGGAACGTTGGAGGAGATGTGATGCGTTCGGGCAGGTTTCGTTTTGGACTATCGATCGAAAACGTAAAGGTCACGAGGTAACATCCTATTGCAACCGATCGTGAAATTTTAGACGTTCAACATAGTTATTCATACCGTGTACTACTATTCAACGATTTTTTAAGAAAAATATGCACATGTTCCCTTTCAAGATCCAGTTGGTACAACAGCTCAATCATAGTGACCCAAAAAAAACTTCTGGAGTACTGCAGTACCGTATTAAATATCCATGAGAAGGACGAAGCATTTTTGGGAAAATTTTATGATAACCGACGTGGCACATTTTCATCTGAGCTGGTTTGTGACAACCAAATTATAGATTTTGGGCACATAGAATCCCAAAAATCTCGATCAACGTCTCTACACTCACTTCGTGTTACTGTTTGGTGTAGAATAACCTCGCGTAAGATTGGACCACTCAACACCGCGCAACAATTCTTAAATCGCATTATCCAAAAAAACGGTGAATTTGAATGGGACCGGCCATTCAAATTCACAGATCGCCTGATCTGTTGGCTCCGGATTTTTTTATGGGGTAACCGCTGTGCAAATTGTTTAATATCCTAAAATGTCCCCAAAGAGTGGGCGTGGGTAATAGCTTAATGGGAATGATGTTTATAAAATGACATTGTCACCGATGTGGTGAATTAGCCCGATCCTTAGCTAACTACCTCCAGTTGTGGAGTTCAGGTTGAAGTCGGTTTCTATTTATTTGTCGGCGTGAGGCGTGATCTTCCTCTACTGCGTCCGATGTCTGGCTGGGAATAGAAGAAGTTGCGAGACAGAGTATTGAGTCCATTCTCTCTATAGGTCATAGAGCACTCTACACCTCGTTTCGTTCTTAGTTGAATCTTTATCTCAATAGCCCATCAAACCAAACGGGACCGAATATTTTTCGAAAAATGTTTGCTCTTAAAATGACCAAGGAATACTCCATCCACTTTTGGTACGTTCGGTGCTTCAGCGCCATAGAGCAGGACTGGAATGATCAGGGTCTTGCATGAGATCTCCTTAGTAGTTTGAGTGAGTGCTTTACTTCTATTTATCCCAAAAAAACAGCGGTTGGCAAGAGTAATTCTTCGTTTAATTTCTGACAAATATTTTGTTCTCAGATTTAATAGCGTAGCCGAGGCAGACAAAGTCTGGTACTAGCTCAAAGTTATAGCTGTCAAGGGTGACGTTCTATCCAATTCGTTGAATGTTGTGTGTCCTTTTCTGTGGATAGCATATACTTAAACTTACTTATGATGTCTAGTAGTTGCACCAATTTATGGAAGATTGTGCTTCTAGTGTTGGCTCGGGAGTTTTGCACAATCCAATCTCCATCGTCATCGTTCACATACGGGCGAGTATTGGTGGTATACCAAAGCTAGACATGGCTCTACAGTACAGTTCTTGTCTATAGATGTTGTGGTATGCGCCTTTGAAATCAATGGGTAGTGGGCATTGAATTAGAATTCTTGAGTTTTTTTTTTCAGCATCTGCCGAAGTGTAAAAATTTATTCGTGGACTTTTCAGGCCTAAATCCACAAGGATAAGGGCCGATTAGTTTGCTGGTAAATGGATACAGGCATTCACATATTACGGAAGATAGGATCTTGTAGGACTTATGCCTCTGTAGTTGGCGCAGTTCAGAGGGTCTTCTTTGTGGATCAGGCAAACGATTCTGAGGTTAGATTTTTCGGACATACTTTCATCCGACCAAATTTTGGCTTATAAGTTGGTTAATGTTACCTACCAAATCATCTCCGACGGCTTTATAAAGCTCGGGGGTAAGGCCGTCATTTCCGAAAGCCTTGTTAAGCTTAAGTTTAGATATTGCTTTCATCACTTTACTTTGGTGGGGTGGTTGGTAGACTATACTATGCCTGACAGCGGGAGAGTGTTCGTCATCGCCGTTTAACAGTCTGCAGATATCCTCATTATCGATTGTGTCTCAGTTACGATCTTTCCTTGTTCATCTCCTGCTTTGGAGTGGCACCTCTCTATATCCTCGATAGCGATCTTTTCTTGCTCTTTTTTCTTATTTCTGAAAACCCGATGTTCTCCCTCCTTCTTTGCATATAATGCTCAATGTCTTCAACTATACAGCTTTTCTTTGGAGTCCTCGTTTTTAGCTGCGAGCATTCTTCATCAAACAAGGTTTTCTTGCTGCGACAGGCGCGAGAAACCTAGTACATCAGCTGCCACTGATCGAATGGCTATATCTTCTCAACTGGCGATCATGAGTCCATCCATAAACTTCAAGGTATATCTATCGAAATTATTTCTGTTTATGTTATAAACTTAATGTCAAAACGAGTGTACCTCTATGGGGTAGGGTAGTGACATTCTTATATTGTGAATAGGACGCGCCACGCAATTGGACACGTTGCAGTCAGTTATTCAGTCTATGCGTTCTTGTAGTTAACAACAAGACCAACACGTTTCGTCTCCTCCTCAATTGTCGTAAATACTTTTACAATGGCACGATGGGACCGATCAATGGTGTCGATGTCGTCTGCGAACCTCAGTAGCTGAGCGGATTTGTTGAAGATATTGCATTGCGTATTTACTCCTGTCATCTGTTTCAGCACGAGATTAACGAAATCGCATGATAGAGGGACTCCGGTACATGTTTGGAAAGTTTAGATGAATTGTTTCCGAACTTAACGTTATATTCCGTTTTCTTCAGTAATAGGCGATACAGATGTATCAATTTTGATGGCATCCCGAATTCTGCCATCGCTTACGAAAGCTCGGCCTTGAAGTCGATGAAAAGGTGGTGTGTCTCGACTGGTCTTTTTCAGTATTTTCCTGAGTGTGTACATTTGGTCTATGGTGATCTGCCGAATCGGAAGCCACACTGGTACGTGCCAATAACCGTATTGCAGAAAGGCTTAAGACATTCACACTTAAAACGTGATTAGCTTTTAATCCATGATTTCCAATGAACACATTCAGCAACGCCACTGAGAAATTGATTAACTCAACTGCCGTTACTGATTGACTAATCTGATTTTAAACGGTTCGGCGCCGCTTGGTCGTTTATAAAATCATATTTTCGCAATTTGAAAGTACACGCGCGCATAACTCGATAAGATCGTAGATACCAATTCATCGATTGCTTGCGAACATTTCATATGTGACATTGACACACTGATCCTTTTTTGCACAACACATATGGTCATGCGACAGCTTATTATCACAGCCCCACAGTAGCTGCAAGTGTATAAATGTTGCACAAGTTTCAGAAACATTCATTTGCTATGTATGTAGATGCAATATGATCGTCTGGCGCCCTATATGATACATTTTTTTATATGTATGTGTGCACATTACGTAGTTTCTTATCTAAAGGAATGATTAATATACTTTTGATTTCAATTTGACACACAACAATGCCGTTTATGGTACTGGCTGGTTTTACACCACTCTCGGTGTATTAATCGAATTGACTGCATGCTTAGCTGTGTACTGTAATTGAAAAACGCTCGCAGATAATAACAATGAATCATTGTTCGAGAATATGCATTTATTCATTTGTGAATTGACTTGCATGTAATTATAATGCGCCAGATGAGATAATTACACTCTTTGAATTACTTTAAATGCGAAATAAACTAGAAGAGGGTTTTTTCTGTTATGATCGAAGTGTTATTAAGAAGAGTGCTTATTAATTGATGAATTAATTAAACACTTTATTAGGATCAATGGCTTTGTATATCTATATGTTTTGTTTGTATCTACTTGTGCAATATGATACCATAGATACATGTGATTTTTTTAAGTGCCACAAACAAATCCAATCCAAGCAAATTAATTATCCACACACAATGGTTTCGTGAAGGCAAAAATACACAAAGGTCCCCATTTCTAATAGACTTTTTGAAAAATATCCAAAGTTTTACTTCAAAGGAGAAATAGAATCAAGAAAATATCCCTACAGGCAGTGAAATCGATTATATTACTCGTTGGGTTTCCTGACAAAAGAAATAGCAAACCGCGAAATTGAACAACGTTATGAAATCGAGTATGGGAATTTCAATAATTTATGTTTAATTTGGTTTACAAAAGAAACATAATGTAGTGCTGTAGGGTATTTTAAAGTATCTATACGTATATATTTCTTACCTTTGATCGATTGTCCTCGAAGTTCCAAGGATACGGCACAGTTTGCAGTTAGTGCCATCCAAAAAAATAGGAATATTGATATCCTGAAAAAATGAAAAAGAAATTCTTTTAGTAAATTTTGTTAATAACGTTTGGTTAACCCTATCCCATATTAAGGTGATAACATAAATTAACTATTATTCAGTTATAAAATAAAAAAAAACGAGTGTAAGTTGACACGCGGTAGAAGTGAACCTGTATTCTGCTTAATCTCATTGCGTCTCTTTTTCTCTCTCTGCTTACCACTACCATATATACATATACTAACTATGCTTCATGGAATCAAATTCACACCGTCCCAAAAAAAAGTTTCACTAAAAAAATGGGTCGAATCTGACCTGTCTGTCTGTCCATTCAACGAAGCAAAGCTAATCTTAATATTTACAAAATCCGCCAACTTTTTTTTGTAGAAAAAAACCTTGTTTTTGTTCAAATTGTAAGGATTTTTTTTAAATCTCCAACACGATATTTAGACAATCTAATTGTCTATTTTTTTAGGGAAGCATATGGTTAGATGTTGTAGTACACGAGCAAAAACAGATCGACGTTAACTTGGGTCACCCAGTCGTTGTAACTTTCACTACACATCGATTGTGGTTATTTTAACTTCAAGTGGAAATCATCGGATACTGGTCTCATGCAACCACATTTGAATTGCTAAACTTATAAGCGAGGGTGTTGATCACAAGTAGAAACATATGAGAGGCTACAATCCGCTGTTCGGATCGTTGAATACCCTATCCCATCCCATCCTTAAAATTAATATCCTCAAAATATAGACTTTATGGCGATGAAATACAGAAAATAACATTGTCAATATATATTGCTCAGACAGTTTATCAAAATCTTTTGTGGCTCGACAAAAAAACAACGTATTTCTATAGCTAATGCCTTTGGATGGGGTATACAAATGGTTTTTGTAAAAAAAACTCCCCCAAAATGTAGGTGAAAATGATCTACATATTGACAAAATGTTTATATTACCATTGCGGAAGTATTTGCATCAACATTTTTTTCGAAAGTGTTAAAATTTGGACAAAAAGCGTTTTTACTAAAAACGCCCCCAAAAAGTGGACGTGGCAAAAAACTTTGTATGGACGAAAAATAGATATTAGGATTGTCTAAATATGCCGCTCAGACACTTTTTTGAAACTCCTTACGGTTTGGCTTAAAACTACGTTTTTCTAAAAGGGGCGTGGTAGTGGGCGGATTTTAAAAATTTTTACACTTGTTCTACTTCGTCGGCCAGAGAGTCTATATACCAAATTTCAACAATCTAGCTCAAAATTAAAGGCCCAAAAATCGGTGACACACAGACGGACGGACGGACGGACAGACAGACATAGCTTAATCGACTCAGCTAGCGATTCTGAATTGATCCATATACTTTGAGGTATATGTATCGAAATTATTTCTATATGCTACAAACTTAATGTCAAAACTAATATACCCCTATGGGATAGGGTATAAAAACAGCAACATTATAAAAATGTGACCAGAATCACTGGGACGGATTATCCGGCCTGCTGGTGAACATATGGACCTGCCTCTCCAGGTTGGGTGTCGTGCTTTAGGTACTCACTGGGGTACAATCATACAAGTAGCGGAAGCTCTTAGCTACTACAAAGAAGACATTACTGCCATCCAGGAAAGTCGTTAGGATTCGCCGAGCAAATAGAGGATGAAAAACTGTGACTTCTAATAAGGTCCGTGCTTTAGGTACTCACTGGGGTACAATCATACAAGTAGCGGAAGCTCTTAGCTACTACAAAGAAGACATTACTGCCATCCAGGAAAGTCGTTAGGATTCGCCGAGCAAATAGAGGATGAAAAAGCAGAGAAAGCGACAATTCGGGTGCGTTTGTTATAAGTGCCACACTTAGGCAAATCCTATGAATGCATAAGCAAACGCATTGTAACAATCTGCATCACGGCCAATTTCGCTCGCCAACAATGATGAAATTGGGAAAAACTGTTTCAACGACCTCCTTCACAAACTTTTGAGCGACTTCCGCAGTACGGTGTCAAAATCGTGCTGGGAAATTTAATACCAAAGATCGGAATGCACAGGCTTAGGCTAGTTGACTTAGCTGCGAAACGAAATCCCTCTACAACCAGCACACGGTTTCATCACCTCGATATCCATAAGGTGAAATTGGCGATTTCCAGATCAACCAACGGTGAATTAAATTTATCACATTGCGATAGACAAGAGCCACGTATTTTGGATGTCCGAATATTCCGAGGGGCTAACATCGACTCAAAACACTACCTTATTGCAACCAAGATAAGAATGCGGACATCCAGCACGCCACATAAATTAAGATATACTGTGTACAAAATAAATGTCGAAAGACTGCAATCGCAAGAGACCCCACTTTTTTTTTTTACAGAACGCGTATCCTATAACATCTTGTTTTACCATCAGCATCGAATGTCGAAGAAAATTGGCAACGATGTCATCCTTGTGGTATTAGTCCAGGAAAGTCTACAACTGATAAAATCTTCACACTTCGGCAGATCCTTAAAAAAAACAGATCCTCCAAATTGATACTCACCACCTATTAATCGATTTTAAAGCCATATACTACAGCATTTACAGAGACGAACTATACAGAGGCATATCTAGTTTTGCTATACCGCCAAAAATTTCCCGTTTGTGCAGGACGACGTTGGAGAATTCTCGCTGCTCCATCAATGTCGGAAACAATCTCATGATCTTTGGCCATTTAGGAAAAAAATTTCTCTAAAACAGTTCGGTCCCGTTTTCGTTGACGAGCTGTACGCGGCATTCTCCTAGACAAAAACATTCGCATTGGACGTTTTAGATGGCTAGAACATGTAGAGCTAAACGCCTTATAAGAGCTCTTTCTCCAGATGCATGACGTATGACATTTGAAAATCCTACAAGGCAGTTAGTTGCAGAATTTAGACATATAGTCCATCTTATACAGACACACGCCAAAATAAATTTTGTTACGGAACGAGAAAGCAGATTTCACGGTGAGCCTACCCACAATAACAGAACCATAGAAAATTTGGTGTAAGAATTAGTGGTAGAATTTTCTCTGAATTGTGATACATGAACTTTTACAGGACATATGCAAACAGTCTAACATTGTCCTTGTTCTTATAAAGACATATGTTTCGAACATGTCTTAATGGTTCCTGATTGTGGTACCAGATTATAGACTCTGGTCAATCTCCGCACGATCATCTCAAGAAGTCCCTTACAACCCAGTCCAAAATCTCTAAGTAACTCTCACCACTATTAACCGAAGTCAGTGATCAGCAGCACCACCAAGCAACTTTTCCAACTTCATGAACCCGTGATTACCTGTATGCCGTCGTACTCCGTACTCCGTCACAAATTATTATTCTAACAGCAAATCTTAGCAGTCATTTGCCATATGAACTTGGACCATCATGAAAATAGTTTTGGTTGGTCCAGGAAAGGCCTTCATAGAGCCTTAGTACAGAATGACTCGATGACTGGATACTTATTGCGGTTTCCACCATGCACGCGCCCAGTTGGGGTTCAACCTCCCCTGGGGAACGAGAAAGCAATGGGAACGGCAGACTGAAATCGAACAGTATATATTGTGAGCAGGTTTAACAAAGAACATCAGCAAGCATTAGTTGGTTGCTCCAGCCTTATAAATTCTCCTTACTTGAGGTAACTGGAAGAGGAAGTGCATATACATATAAACTTACACTGTAAGATTCATATTTCTATGTCGAAACTTTTCGAAAACGTGTTTCTCTTGTTAAATCCAAAAACATGGACACTTTGTGATTCAACAAGAAAAAAATATTTCTCCAAATAAACGTTCTGCACGATCAATTTCCTCGTATTTGAAAATCTCTTTGCGTTTGCTTCCCGGAAATTATTTCCCAAACAAAAGTGCGAACACATTTTCTGACGAATTTCAAAAACCACTCGTGAACATGACTAAATTCACCGCTTGCGGTCGCGTGAGATTACAGAATCAACAAAAAAACCATCAGAACTCAAAATAATTTTCATCCGCATTTCATCGCATCTTTCATTCGGTGAGCTACAAATCACTGCTACAATACTATATTCCTCTGGGTGGTATAGCAGCCTTAGAAATGCCAGCCAATTCATGCAATCAAGTACCATGACTCATTTTCGTCAGAATATGCTTTTTTTTTGGCAGGCAGTGGTTGGCTTATGGATTGCATACGATGTACTCTTCTACTCATGGCAGGGGTCTGCGTACGGACTATACGGAACACCTGTCTAAGGGGCTGGTTTCGATTTAATTAAATTCCCATGCACACGTGAAGTCCACCACAGAAGGGGTTTTTGCGGTGGAAATTTACACCGTCAAAGAATTATTTCCCTTTTCTCGTCAGTAAGGGCTTGTTATGCCTGTGGGTAGGTTTAGTGACCATTATGGTGTTTAAATCACTACGCTAATCGACAATCCCCAATCACCCACCCGAGTTCGTGGATTGCCTTCTCTAGCCGTTCCCATAAATCATTGGAAATTGAAAATTCAAACGATAAAGCTGGGTATATGCTGGACGCCTGGACGGCTTCGACGGATATTCCTAACCTCTGCACCCATATTCGAGTTCTACTCGCATAAAACAACAGCCCAAGGGTAGTTGAAAAGGGACGATGGTAGTGTTGGTAATCAATCAATCAATCGTTCAGATTCATTTGCTTTGTGGGCTCAGTTGGGATATATATTTGCCCGCACATTCACACAGTAGGATGGTTGTTCGAACAGAAGGCCGGACTTGATGCATCGATGTTGCACCAAAAACGGGACATAAATTTCACCGAATTCCGTCCGACCGGGCAGCGCGTAAGTGCTCATACATGTACGATTCGTATAATGGGTTTCCTGTCTTCTTCGATATAGTGAATGGTGTGCTTATTTGAGCCCTTTTATGGTCGCAAGCAAGCATAGGACCAACGGGACCGGATATGACATTTTTCAGCCGATGCTGGTTAATTGGTCATTAGACAAGTGTTAGGCAGTTTTAGTGTGTTCAATTGTGGGAAATGATTGCTTTTGTGTATGCCATTGCTGCGTTAAACAATTATGTCTACCGGGAGACAAATGGAGTATAGGATGGTTGGAATTTTATGATTACCCTTTGACGCATAGGATAAATATTTGATGATGGCAAAATGAAAGAATGCGAAATTTTAGAGTTGTGAATGAAAATTCAGAGATTTATATGCATGACTTGACTTTAAAAACTACGAACAAAACATTCTTTTAGCTGGTTGGGCATCGGGAAAAATAGCTCAAATGCTTACCGGTAGTGGTAAAAAGCCGCAATTCAGAGCTGAAATCTGTGAATTGAAGACCTCAACCATCGAATTGTCAAAATTGAGATCACTTTTGTTTTAAATCGAGTAGATATTTTCCAATGAATAATAACTGGTGATTTTTTAAGAGTTACGTTTTTCAGGTTCGCATCACTGTTTAGTTATGGCGTCCAAACGTCATCTGTCAAAGTGAAAAGTTTTCAGTATACTCTGCCATTTAATCATGGAAAGACTTACAAACGAACAACGATTGCATATTATTGAAATTTATTATCAAAATTCGTGCTCTGTGAATAAAAACAGATCTATGAAAATCCGCTGTTTTATCGAAAAATTGTGTTCAACGATGAGGCTAATTTATGGCTCAACGGATAAGTTAATAAGCAAAACTGTCGCATCTGGAGTGATGAACAGCGACATGCCATACAAGAATTACCGATGCATTCCGAAAAAACGACAGTTTGATGTGGTTTATGGGCTTGTGGCATCATCGCCGATATCGGCGAACGATATCGAGCCATGATACGCGACTTTTTGTTGCCCCAGTTGGCTGAGTTGAACTTGGTTGACATGTGGTTTCATCAAGACGGTGCCACATTTCACTAAGCTCGAGAAACAATGGAAATATTGAAGGATGAAGTTGGTGAGCAGCTTATCTCTCGAAATGGCCCTGTAAGTTGGCCGCCAAGATCATGCGATTTAACCCGTCTTGATTATTTCTTGTGGGATTATGTAAAAAAAATTACCCTTAAAAAAATCACCCGTTACAAACGGCTGTGTGAATAAGCAAAATAGTCGAATTTGGGAGGATACCATTTTATTACAGATACAACAGTATCAAATCTATCCCATGAAACTCATTGTTTTGTCTAAAATTAAGTCTGACGGAATCATCGGTCCGTACTTATTCCAATTATTCCAAACGAATATTTTTCGATCGCCAACCTCGGGATCTCTATTTTATTCTTGACTAGGAATAGGTTTTTTCCATCGAATGGTAACGCCAACAAAAATAATAGTCGAGTTTGGGACGATTTCAACCCACATGAGATCCAAGAGCCCAAAAAAAAAAAAACACTGTGGACTTTGGGCTGGCGGCGTCATTGGTCTATATTTTTTTAGAACGACGTTGACCAGGCCATCACCGTCAACGGGGAGCGCTATAGGTCGATGATTACCAATTTTTTTGACCTGAATTGGATGACATGGACACTCACAATATGTTGTTTTAACAGGGTTGCACTACGTGCCACAAAGATCGCTCCAGGGCACACGAGGTCACCTTACGTGTAGGCGAAGTGAACTGGATTCCTAGACCGTGCGGTTTTAACCGTTCGACTTTTTCTTGTGGGGTTTCCTGACGTCGCAGGACTAGTTAGAACTTACAAAGCATCAGATTTATACCCCTGTTGAAGAAGGGATAATAAGGGCAGTGGACTTTGAAAAAATAACTGATAATATTACTTTTTGTAATCACAATCAGTTGTTACAGTGGCCTTAGTGGGAAATGCGTTAGACTACTAAGCACTGGGTACTTGGTTGCAATTTGAAAAGTGACAACTCCTAAGTTTTGTTTACTGCTCCACATCTTGCGAAGGTCTGACAAACGTCCAGGAGTAACAATTTCCAGAAAAACTTCTCTAATTTGCCGTTTGGATTCGGCATTTAAAAGGAAATCCCCGGAATGAATCTGGACCTTAACCAGCATTCCTCTTCAATTAGCCCGATCTTTAGGTAACTGCCTCCTGTTGCGCACTTCAAGTTGGTTGGGGTCAGCTTCTACTTGTGTGCACCACTTACGAGGTCTTCTTCTGTTTCTGACGTCTGGATTGGAATCGATAACTCCGCGAGCCGGAATATTAGCGTCTATTCGCTCTTAATATCACAGCCATCTTAAACATCCAATGCGATGAAGTTGCGGCACTTCAATTAGGGAGGGGGTTGGTAGTTTTGAATGGTGTCGTAAATATTGAATGGTTCGTTCTGTCTGACAGCGGAAAATTGTTCGTCATCACCGTTTAAAAGTCTGCAGAAGTAGTTGTTTCATATTCTCAGTAATCACTCCGCCCGCCCGTACCATGAAGCTACTGAGCAAATGTTTCTGTTTATTTTCTCAATGCGTCATATGTATAGAATTAATTATCTTTGGTAAAACTTAGGAACATCTTGCCGCGAGTGGCTCCTCTAAATGTCTTCGATTATTTTCTTGTTCATTTTTCTTCTTATTGGAAAGTCCATTTGTGTGTGTGTAAAGTCTATATTATCTGAGATGACCTCCAGTTCACAGTCTTTTGATCAAGATATCAGAACATTATATAATTTCTTATAGCGCATGTGGGTGTTTATCTGACACATAGAGAGATACGTCGCCTGCGTACACAATCTAATCAACTTTACTTTTTTGGTTGCAGATGAATTTAAACTTCGAACCTACTTCATTTGTTCCAAGGAACAAACCTTCAGGGAGCAAAATGTTTACCTGTGAATAACGCTTACATAGGATCGATTCAGAGAAACAGGCTTATTTAACATGAACATAACAACCTTTTTCAAGTTTAAGACAACCCTTACTAATTGCCACACTTAGGCAATAAATCACATCCAATACCATCAAATTGTTCCATATCGGAAAGAGAATGTTAAAAGTGTCAACGATTTAGGCGCCCTTCAGATGTCATATTAATCCTATAAAAGAGCAGCATACAGCAGTCATGCTTTAACAGTTTAACCACAGCCATTGTATTTGGGTACTTTATGGCCCTGCCGGTCCCTTTTTAAGCAATCCCCTTACTCATGAATGAGAGCTCATAACTTAACGCATTGTGCGATGCCGCTACGCCTTAAATAAACCGGAAAATTACACAATTCCAAATGTCAAATGTTGTGATATGTCATTCCCTACACCACTGGGTGTGTCATTCACCAAACAATATCCCCATGCTTAGAAAATTATGAACCCTAAAGATACTTCGCCCCCATATCGCATTTCCATGACTGAATGTCTTCACTGAAACTTTTCATCTTCTCATCAGTTCATCAGCTTGTCACCCCTTGTCATTTTCCCTAATAAGGTCACATTAGTTCTTAATTAATCAACAGGCGCATTAACATGTGAAATGTTGCTTTTCTCAATGTTCACATCTGAAGGCTGATAGTGCTGTCTGTCAAGTCAAGCGAGATAGGATAGATGTCCAGAGATACAATACGATACAGATGGTTATGTTTGATTGCCCAAACTCATGTGTGCCTGTGTCTATGCTTCTCTTCCGGATTTAAATTCCATATCTTGATGATGATGATAATGAAGTCGTTCAGGCCATTTGTCTCACGACGAGGGTCATTAATCATTTAATCGAGTGTCATTCAAGACACTCCGACACAAGGAATTAATTACATATTTCCGAATGGAGGAGGCCTGCCATTGTACTGAGGCGTGCAAGCTCTTGTACTTTTATTTGCAACATTGCACTCTAAAGCGGGTGCCCAAAGTCAATTGAGGGGAAATCTCTTACATAAGTGAACACAGCCATTCACCTGAAGTAATCAATATGAAGACTTCCAAGCGCAATTGTCCATCAATCATATTTTCATTTTTCATTGAGCACGCACAGATGAATAAATGGAACTATTGCTTCAAGAGGGCATAACCGCATTCGAGTAGAGTGGATCTGGTTTAGAGTAATCCATTTGCTGCGATATCAACTATTGATGGGCATTATATGAGACGTCAAATAGCCGAAGCAGACCGTTGATTTGATGTAAAAAAAAACATGTTCTTATGGGTGATTATTATCGTTTAAAAGTACTCAACACACGTGTTGAAATTTTTGTGAATGTGGCACGAAAAATCCAATTGAAGAAAAGTACCTCAGCACACCCCAAAATGAAAAGCCTTGATGGAAGATATTAATGTGAATGCGCTGTGGAGTAATTAAAGTGCGAGGGTCATCGTGTACGTTGGATTAAAACATTCATTTCAGAAGTGAACGATGAATGAAATATTTTTATTAACTTTCTGGAATTTTGTAATGAAGGTGCATCCAGATTGGGCTTTGTAGATATACCTCGCACTGACGTTTATGTGTCTCCTTTCGACGAATACATGATGGTCTCAATACTTTTTTTTTAATCAAACATAAAATTAAAATGTATGAGTTTGGGTCCAATAGCGAAGTGAATATTGCGATGAACCGCGCAAGAGGTCTGAGTTCGATTTTTGAATGGATCATCAACAATTTGGCCTTCGTTTCGACAAGATGTGACAACTCATGCGTATCAGCATAGAGTCATAGGTCCCGCAATCGTGGTAGATGCTTTTACACACATATTGATGGTTGTGATAAAAAATTGTGGGCTCTGGCTCTCTGAGTCCAACCGAACTTGTTTGGCAATTTTTTTTTAGATTTCGTATTTCTTAGGCTAACAAGTTGAAAAAAAATTGGCATTTGAGACAATAGACATAAAGAGAAGCACTGTCAGTTATAAGGTGTATAAGGTCCGTTGGCACAGTCAGCTAGTAGGTTCGGTGAGTGTTCGTAAACCCTCATTAGAGCCATTTTGTGTTGATGATGAAACGTGTTGCAGGTGCGGTTTTGAAAAGATTTTATGTTTCATAATGGTTTTCATCTCATATTTTGGACAAAATTGAACACTCACAATAAGTGTGCAACTGAGATTATAAGAACTTTTAGCACTAAATTTGAAGGCAATTAGTAAGTCATTTACGGGATGGAAAATGACAATTTTTCATAAACATCCGTTAACATACATTTATACTTAAACAAATTATGGGAAATTTCATCAAACGTCATTAGTAAGATATACAATTTGATTGCATTTGACAATAAAATTCGCAAACATTAAATAAGTTCGACATTCATCAACCGGTTGATATAAATAGAAATGTTTTTTATATATTAATTCAACACTTATACAACCATGACAACGCGACGAAATAGTGTTGCTGTATGCTGAAATCAGCCGTTCAGTTGTACTCGAAAATATAATGGCCAACAAGCACGGTCTGACAACAATATTCATAGCTTAAAATTTTGCTGAGCACACGACAGTGGGAGAGCTTCGACATACCGTTTATTAACGCACATGGCGTTCCAAAATCTGATAGAAGCGGTAAGGGAGAGTGTTGCAGATAATTCACATGTGTCGTATCGCAATTGCGCTAATCATTTTGGCGTCAGTTAAACCGTATAAACATTCCCTATAAAGTGCAATTCACTAAAAAAAATATTGAAGACAGATCATTTACATGGCTTGGAATAATCCCAAATAGTCTCCCGAATGGTTGACACTGAATCTAATTTTTTGAAGCAAATTTTGATGACCAACAACACCATTTCAGATCTGGCGTCGTTAACGAGAAAAATTGAGGAAACGGAGAATAGAAAGATTTACGAAACACCATTGCATGTCATAAAAGTGACAGTTTGGGCTAGCGTATGCCCTAAAACCATTGCTGTTCATGGCTAATTATGTCTACCCAAAAATATGTGAAAAAGGTCTGAATGGTTACCTTTTCCAATGAGTCGGTGCGCTATATACCACTGCAATTCAAACTATGCAGTTTCTGTAACGAAAATTACCTAGACGTGCACTGTCAAAAATGACGACATTGATTGGCCACTCAGATCTGGAAATTCTACCCTTCCGGACTTCTTTTTGTGGAGTGTTTTTGAAAAAAAAAAACAAAGTATACGCCAGCAATCCTCAATCCATTAACGAGCTAAAGGCAAACTTTAGCGCCGAAATCATTACTATAAGTCCTGAGGTGATCGAAAAAATGATGGAAAACGCAACAAGAAGGGTACATTTAGTTTTGGTTAATAGAGGCGGCCACTGGATTGATTTTTCATTCAAAAAATTTAACTTTTTCTCTTCACAAATACCATAAATATTTCTAGGTTCAAGCTCAAGACAGTTCAAACTCACCTTAAAATTAAGTAACGTATGGGTATAGTGGTATAGAACAGTTAAGGATACTCAAGCACCCTTACACTGCAGAAAATGTAGAGGAATTCTTTTAGAATGGGACATCCCGCGATGAAGTGAAAACCATCCTCAAGATCCTTGATGTGCAACCTCAAGGACCGTGAGAAAAAACACAAAAAATTCGAAAAAATGAATGAAATATTTATTTGAATCGATAGTTTGAACCTTGCAATTTAATGTTTAAAGATAATTTCATGCAAATGTTGACCGCGGCTGCGTCTCAGATAGCCCATCCGCTAAGTCCAATTTTGGCATACTCTTTCACACATATCGGCCGGTATCTCACGAATGAATGCATGGATGTTGGCTTCCAGTGCGTCAATCGAAGCGGGCTTGTCCCTATAGACATTAGCCTTGACATACCCCCACAAATAATCTAATGGTGTCAAATCGCACGATCTAGGCGGCCAATTGACCGGCCCGAAACGTGAAATTAACTGTTCACCAAACTCGCCTCGCAATTGCGCCATTGTTTCGCGTGCTGTGTGGCATGTGGCACCGTCTTGTTGAAACCACATATCATGCAAGTCAAGAACTTCCATTTCGGGCAAAAAAAAGTTTGTTATCATCGCTCGGTAGCGTTCACCATTGACAGTAACGCTGCGATTCGCATCATCTTTGAAGAAATATGGCCCAATAATGCCGCCGGCCCATAAACCGCACCAAACAGTGGCTTTTTCGGGATGCATTGGTAGCTGTTGCAATGCTTCTGGCTGATCTTCACTCCAAATGCGGCAATTTTGCTTATTTACGTACCCATTCAACCAAAAATGAGCCTCATCGCTGAACACAATTTTTCGATAAAAAAGCGGATCCTCGGCCAGCTTTCCAAGAGCCCATTCACCAAAAATTCAGCGTTGTGGTAGGTCGGCTGGCTTTAGTTCTTGCACCAGCTGTATCTTAAAAGGCTTTACGCCCAAATCCTTCCGCAAAATTTTCCACGTAGTGCTGTAACAAAGGCCTAACTGCTGGGAACGGCGCCGAATCGACATTTCGCGGTCTTCTGTCACACTAGCTGATACGGCCGCAATATTTTCTTCACTACGCACAGTACGTAAACGTGTTGGTAGTTTAATGTCCAACAAAGTAAATTTGGTGCGAAATTTGGTAACAATCTTCCGAATAGACTGCTCAGAAGCTCGAGAATGCCGATCATAAAATGGAAGCAGCGCGCGATGAACATTTCGAACCGAGCACGAATTTTGATAGTAAAATTCAATAATTTGCAAGCGTTGTTCATTTGTAAGACGATCCATGGTTAAATTGCAAACCAAACTGAAGCTGTTTGACAGTGACACAAGGTACTAAACACACGTCAGCTGTCAAAACCAGTGTTGCCAAAACCAAACCAGCTAAAAAATCACCCGTTATATCCGTGAGTATATCTATGTATACCTCTTATTTTTTAAATAGTGCTTATCTTATCAGTAGAATTGTAATAAGTCCTAGACTGTAAATGATGATCCAATCGACTATAGTAAGCTCTGCATTGCATTGACTGAGCTTCGTTTACAAATGTATAGTAGATTCATCCGTCTATTATCTGCGATAAGGCTTTAAATTTTAGTTTTACTAGATTAAACTATTAATTTGAACTTATACTTTTAGACAGACTCGATTTTCTCCTCTTGAAATCTAGATTTTTCGCTTTGGACATATTATCTTCCCCCGCTATCTCTGAATATCATCATCTTTGACTTTTCTAAATTAACTGTCAAGTTCCACTTCTGCAATTTATATTTAGCCTTTTTATCAATTACTGCTGTTATCGTCATTTGAAATTGGCATTCTATTCAAAACTCTCAAAGAAGACTAATTATAAATAAACATGAATACAAAGAAACCTCGCACGCAACCCAAATCCAATTGTGAGCCCAAGCAGGGGGTTCTTTATCTAAAGCGAAATAGAGCCAAACGAAAAAACCGAAACCTTTTAAAAACGAAATAATGTGATTTGAAATTTGGCTTTATTTCATTTGGCCTTAATTCACATCATAAACAAGGCTTAAAATCGCTAGTAATTATGCAAGTAAAAGTAATTATATTCGGTTGGTTGGTCATTGGTCAATTACACGTTAACATATCTAAAGTCGAGGATAGTCGTTTGAATTTAAACAGTGACAACAATCCTTGTCTGGATTGAGTTCCTTCAATTGTTCTTCAAAAATGTACAGCTTCTCCCTCTTAGCCCCTATTTTATTTTTTTAATAGCTCTCTTACGAGCGGTAAATTCCTATCAAAGTGGAAAACAAAGCCTTATGACCGGCGGAAGAAACTATCTTATAGTCCAATCTGCAAATTATCGTTTATACCAACATTTTTTTAAAATATTGTGTTGGTTTTTTGCTAAAGAAATATATTTTACCATTTTTACATGGATTTGTTGCAAAAAAAATCTACAACTACCAAAATTGCAATTTGTTAAAACTTTATTCGAAATAATCTCGATGAAAGTTGTCAAATTGATGTTATTTACACCGACTTTGCAAAGGCCTTTAATAGAGTCAGCAGCTTTATTTTAATTAAAAATGTTGTAAAGATCTTGACTGCATTCAAGTTTATTGAAATAGTATGCAATTTGTATCTATTGACCAAATACTTTCAAATGCCTATAAGGTGTTCAGGTGTTCTCGAAGGAAGCCATCATGGTCCACTTCTTTGTGTTATTTTAATCAATAACTTGCCTGAAATCATTATACTCTATCACATATATTAGTTTTGCTACATAATTAGGCTGGATATACCTTTAAGTATTCTAAAATTGAATATCAGATTTTTTTTTTCATTTCTGGATTCAACATGGGTATCAGCTACTTCCATATGTGCTAAAATCGAAAAGTGATGAATTCACATAAACAATGTTCTTATAAACCTAAACATTCAAAATACCCCTATGGAAACAGGAAAACATTTTCAATATATCTAAAAAAAACGAAATCTCCAAAAATAATCCCAAAACCACTTTAAACCGAAGCTATAATTGACTTCCAACCACATGGCTTAATGTATTCACCTACTACGCGCATCGATAAGAAGCATCGAAAGTACCAATTTCTAGAAATAGAAGCGTTCACCAGTGATGTTGCCACTCGAAAATTCTCAAAATTAGGTTAAGTGGTCGTATACTCGCACCCAAAGTCATGGTAATTAAATCAAGTTCAATGTTGCTCTCGACGAAATTCGAATTTTAAGTCGGATGAATGGGAATACATATTCGAGCGATAGAGAAATATTTAATATTTTCATAAAGACCATATGCACGGAATAAGCATGTGCACAAGTAGGTATTTAAGTTGCTATGAGATATCCTCTAACACTTTATGCATACTTACTCATCTGTGCTTGGGATTGAAAAAAAAGTATTTTTCATAGAAATAATGATCTGAGAAAAAATGTTTGGTTGATATGATTTTTCAGGGAAAATAGATCCATCATTGGACTTTTCAAGCAAAAATTGAAGGCGATATTATGATGCATCATCAATCGTTTTGAATTAGAAGATCATGTATTGGTTGTCAGAGCTTCATTTTAGTTGAATTGTTATAAAATTTTATGCTGTCCACGAAAAATTCCAATTCTTTAAAATTTGAAAGCAGATGCAGTATCTGGTTTAATTATTACTTGCTTCAACCATAAAAGGAGCTATGACTCTGCGAACATACAATAAATTCAAATTTTTGGTCGTACATGCCTTTTAGAACGCAGGACATAGGTAATTCTTACATCCAATTATATATGTACATTGTTAATACCCACTTACGCACTTCTACTATGGAAGGACTTCAAATCGAATACCCAACCCGAGCCGCACGATCTGAGAAAAGCTTTTCACTTTCTAATCAGATGATTTGTCAGTTCGTGATCGCCTGGCTTGATCCGTATTAGAGTAATATTTTGCAACATCCGCGTTATTTGTGCACAAGCACCTACCGAGGACACTGAAGATCACATCAAGGAGGATTTTCACGACCTTCTGAACGGACCCTACGGATCCTGTACGGAATACGATGTTTAAATCGTACGAGGGGCTTCAAGGCCTAATTGGATAAGGAAAACTTCTTAGAAACGACAACAGATAATGGTTTCCGACTAACAGACTTCGAGGGAGCATGTAATACGGTTATCCCATGACTTCGAATCCACAAAGCAACCTGACGATCTGCAGATGGTCGCCAAATAAATCCAACATTCTTGATGTACACACATTCAGAGCTGCAGACGTCTACCCTGACCAATTACTCCTCGCAGCTAAACTCAGAACCTGACAGTCCAACCATGAGAAGCTGCAAATGGTACAAATAAAGAGACTTCAAGTTCGACGCCTTAATAAGCCGGAGATTGCCAGAGTGTACAAACAAAAACTGACTATGAGACTCCCCACTGTCCCGCTACAATGCAAAACAAAAACGCCGTAAGGGAAGAGTACCGTACCAGGAGAAGGGAAAAGCAAAAAATTCTGCGTAGGAAAAAAGGGAACATGCAGCCTCCCAGCTTATGGAAATCGATTCTGGCGACCAGAAGAACATCCGTCAGTTCTACAAGACAGCCAAACAACTGGCAGCTGGCTTCAAGGTGGTAATGCAAGCTCTTGGAATTAACAATGGAAACCTATGATATGGTAAATGCATTCAGGCCAATATACATCCAGTCAACCAAGATGTAACGCTCCCTCCCAGTATTAAAGAAATTAGAGCAGCCATCGAAAAACTGAAGAACAACAAGGCAGCCGGCTCTGATGTATTACTAGAAGAACTCTTCAAATACGGAGGTTTTGCTTCACGAAGGTTTTTTTCTGACCCGATTGAGTCTTGTAGACCATTAACCAAGTTTTAACCCTCAGGCAAATCCTGGAAAAGACTAACAAATTTCAAGTCGAAACACACCATCTCCATCCATCGAATATCGAAATCGGTATACACCAAATTAAATTAATTGTTGGTTATGTTATGTTAGGTTAGGCCGCCATGTTATGAATATTTCCATGTACCGGTTTAGTGAAAGATGTGTAAAACCTAAAATGGAGCGATGGTGCGATGAACTGCTGCATAGAAGTTATGGGTGTGATTCCCAGTACCAGCAGCACCTAAATAATTGTTCACTGACCCTCCTCTTACGATGTTCTAACAAATCATCCAAGTAATATCAGTTTTTAAGAAAAACTTATCTCATCTAATTTATTCGAATTCGGCATAAAAGAGGAGGTCCCGACATCGCACAAAAAAAAAAACATTCGCACACGTTTGTTAGTGAAAAGAAGCTAGGCCATTGTTATTAACGAGCCTGTTGCGCAAAAAAATTGTATTTAAGCCTTCAATTTCGTTGAAGTTATTTCTATAGAACTTCTATAATACATGTGTGGGGAAGTTGGGCATTTTTACGACAATGAGTTAGATTTCCAACTGTGAATGTTTTTATCGTGGTGCTCGTTTTCCAATAAACTTTTTTACAATTGTTATGAAGAGCTTATCACAGAGCTTATCGTTTGGAATCAGCATAAAACATTTGTCCCACCATTTTTGCAAGAATTACACAGCTACTGAGAAATAGAGTGAGATGTAACTAAGACATGTTTTCTTTCGAACTTTTTGCACCAACAGTTTGTAATTGAAATCAACAATAATTAATGGTGGATATAGGTTTAAGGTCCCATATGGGTCGTTGTTGCAGATATTTTTTTACCAATATAGCTTTGATGTTGATTGTTATAAGTTTTTCACTGCAGTCGTTTTTTAGTCTGTCGCTTTGTAATTAATCTTAAATATATTGTCAGATAGCAAGGCTGATATCACACCACAGGAATTCTCCTCACCATGGAAAGATTAATATATATAAAACTTTGATAGGGGCAATCCATGGTACTATGAGACCTTAAAGAGGAGTATTCTCGCTGCTTCAAAAAAAGTCAAAACAAAAAAATAAAAAAAAATCAGTCTTCAATTGAGCCAAGTAAATGTCATACCATAAATTCAATATGAAATAAGATAGGCAGCAACCATATATGGACGATATAGAGCAAAAAGCAACTCATTATCTTCTCCTTACAAGGAGTCCACTTTTTCGACAATTGACATGAACTAACAAATACAAACGTAAACGTTCCCGTGCCTTGGAAATGGTTCGGAATGCTTCTTAAAGAAGGTTGAGATTGACATATATGCCATAAATTTAAAATCAAAATCCTAGCCAAAATATGCTTACACTAAAAAAATAATCCAACCAGCTGATTCATCCATCTTCCTAAATACATACCAATAGTCATTGCATTTGATTAAATACCACCCAAAACTGCTACGTAATCAAACATTCATTCCAGTTAGGGATACCGGATACCTCATAAAAACGCGGTTAAAATTCCCCAATTCCAAAGCACCGCGACCGCCGCACAACTTCCTCAATTCACTTTCCGGTTAATTAGATTTCTGGAATTCAAAACAAAACCTCATCACAACCACATGCAGGCAAACTGTGCCTCCTCAAGTAATCTATCTGTGTCAGAGTTGCCGCGAAAATTCTATTCTCAGCACCCCTACTGCTACTCAAGTCTATGTCTACCTATTACCGCTACCGCTACTTCTGCTACTGCTACTGCATGTGATGCATTCTCCAACTATCGTACTCTTCGCCCATATATCTTCACTCACATAGATACATTGTTCAGCTTTGTCTGCCGTCAACTTTAGCTTTACTATGTCACTTGCACTTTCCGTCTCCGTCATTGTCTGTGTACAAGTGCGGCCCGCCCCGACCGCCTTACTACTGCAACTGCACTCTGCAGCGATGCATGCATACAGATAAACAAATGAAAATAAACTACAGTCTACAGATACACTAGTGCTGGCTGCTTTTCAAGTCGTGAAATCTTCCAGTGCACTGGCTCGACTTTGAGGTTCCCCCGTCGCACAGTGGTTGGCCTGGCTGGGTGAGTTCATTTTGCTTGGCGCAGTTGAACATGGCTTCACAGCTTCTTGTAAAGCTTTTTGTTAATTTGGCATTGTTCCAATTTGTTGAGCACCCTGTATGATAAAGGGGGTGATGGTGTCGGTGACGGGGTGGTTGAGACGAGGTGCCATGTCATACCTACAGTGTTGAGGAGTTTCCCGCTGCGCGCGAATAAGTGAAGCTAATAAAATAGCGCACGAGTGCAGTGTGTGATGGAGCTCAAGCGACGCGACGTTAGCTATTTATAGACATACTTAGGTTTCTCAGCTGTTGTGCTTGGCGCGTTGGTGCAGTCGACATGACTTTTGGATTTCGTCGGAGGATGAGGAGTGGAGCGAAGCTCATCATCATTTTGGGAGTGGGAAATGGATTCATCTGCCGGTTGCATTTCCGCCATTTGTTGTGTCCGACGCAAAGGCTGGGAGATATTACCGGCTAAGTATAGGGTATATATACAGTATGGCGCCCAATTAGCTTACATTAATATTTTGTCCCACTTAATGCAACGGCCAATAAGTCCATTTGAATCTGGGTGATTCATAGATGAGGTGCAGTTTTTTTGTTCGCTACATTGGTTTGGATGATAAATTTCTTATATGGATGGCGTGGTGGCGATGGGAATTAATTGGGCTTGGATGCAGAAAAAATCCGGGGAATATTGTGTTGGTTTCCATGTGAGATAAATCAAGGAACATTTTCGAGATAAATTGGTAAATCATTGTAAACAAAGACCAAAGTCTACACCTATCTATGACGTGGTGGTTTTGTGCTGACAGCAAATCTTAAAATAATATGAATGAAAGGAGTGTGGAGTTAAAAATAGTTTAGGTCTTTTATTTGTGGAATGGTAGTGACTCAAAGAATAAATGTTACTTCAATATAAGAAATGTGATTTTTTGCTTTTTTTTAAATAGTATACCCTCAGGTTATTTTAAAACCACGCATGTCAATCAATACAAATAACACGTAGCAACACTATAAAAAAAGTTTGGTCAGAATGCGCGGAATACCCGGTCTTGGTCCTTAAGCTTAGGGGTTGTGCTTTGCGTCATTTTACTTATGTCGACCCATGCTATACGGAGTTGTCAAATGGTATGTAATGCGATTATATTAAACCATTTAAGCTTTTACCTAGGACATGCCTACCAACTCCGACTATCAGCCTTATTGCGTCGGTCGCCGAATGCCTAGCTCCTTGACCGTAGATATAATTAAAGACTAAACAAATATTTGTACGAGGCAACAAAGGGCGTCGGCACGGATTAATTTTATTGCTGAAATGCAGGAAATGCAACGGGATAGGCCGGGCAAAAGGAGCATGAAAAACTGTGACATCTACGTGTTATAGTAAGCAACTATTTAGATGTGGATTAGTTATAAATGCGATAAAGCAAGAAATCTTATACATTTAAGATATAAGTTCTTTATAAAATACCCATCCCCATCCCTTAACCTCTCTGCTAATACAAACCACCAGAATATTCTGTCGAAGAACAATGTCGACGATGTCAACAAGCCATTAGATGTGCTAAGTTTCTTAGCCACTTAGCCAGTGATACCAGGTCCGAACAGAATTCTATTAAATTGAAGAACGAAAAATCCTTGAACCATTTCTTTAGACTGTTAAGACAATCTTCCGGCTATTGAAATTTGGCAAGGAAATGACGGCCTTCTCGTTCATCTGTGCAGGGTGACGATGGGGAATTTTATTTGCTCCATAAGGGTTGGAAACGAACACACCTTAACATTCGATACCAAAATAAGATTTAGGAAAGGCGATGCCCTGTCATGTGACTTCTTTAATCTGATTTTTTTGAGACGATTATGCAAAACTCAAGAGCCAACATCAGAGGCCATAATCCTTCCAACTACTAGCACACGACGACGATATTGGCATCTTTGGTCGGACTCAGCCACGTTTGCTAGTAAAGAAAAGAAAGGACACCCAACATCGACGAATAGGACAGAACGTGACCATTGACATATATTACTTTTAGTTAGTAAGGACATTGCCTACCATCTCCTCTATAACTCTGACAACAAATCTCGTCAGAAATAAAACGAAGCTTTACTCTTCTCAACCGATATTTCTTCGGACTACGATGGCAATTTAGCAGAGTCCCTAAGGAGATCCTATAAAAGAACCTGATTATCCCAGTCCTTCTCTTTGGCACTGATGAATGGACTGTATCAAAAGCGAAAAAAAAATGTCTGTTCGTTTTGAGCATAAAATTCTTCGGAAATTTTTCGTTTAATCCGCTAGCTTCGCAGTAGCGCATTCTGTCACTCCAAATTTCCAAGACCTTGTCACACAGTTCCCTATAACATGAGGGGTTTCCGAGCCCCGGATGCGGTAATTTTGTTTTTTAACGTAGCCTGAGAGGAAAATGATGATTTTTCGAAAAAATGATTGTTCGCCCAAAATCGTTATCCAATTTAAGCTGCTCTTAGGTCCAAACTGCGAAGCGATATCAAAGTGGACGGTTTCTGAGTCAATTGGACCTTGGACGCATGATCCGAGATCTTTGTGAAGAATTCTTCTAAGGCTAGTAGGTGAAATGTTAAGTTGTTGAGATAGATGGCTAGTTGAAGTTCGTGAATTGAGTCTTAAACTCTCGGCTACTACAGCCACATTCTCGTCTGTGCGCATCGTACGACGACGGGGACCATAAGTGCTGTCCACTAGCATACCAGTCACACGAACTTTTTGCACAAACTTGCGTACAGCTGGCGCGGTGGGTGCTTAATTCCGGCCAAAACTTCTTTCCAAATAACGCACTGTTTCGGCTACACAGCACTCACTTTAGAAATAAGTTTTCAATACTGCCCAACGTTGTTCAAGCGTAAAGCAACTCATTTCGTCCGCGATGGTTTAATATAATACTGACTATCTTTCAAAATTTCGAGTTGGAAATAGCTGTCAATGTCAAAATAACCGATGCTTTAAAAAGACACCACTAGATTTGCCACCCTGTATTAGGCATTATTTATATACTTTCTAATACATTTTTTACTTAACTAAGATATTTGAACATGGCCTATAAAATTTATTTTATTAGAATTTTATTACTAAAGACACAAAAATAATTTTAGAGTAACTTTCACATCAATTAATAACACAAGCACCTGTTATTCGTATTTTATTGGCGGTATAGAAAAAAATAAAATAATTTCTACCATAAAATTGTAAATGGAAAAATAAAATTATATTCAAGGTAAATTCTAAAGTACTGTTGTCTCAGTGTACCGCATCTTCTGTTATGACGAAATATTTTAACAAAACTGCCTACAAAATAAATTCATCCACGTTTTTCTATAAGACGAATTCAAAAGAGCGACAAAGTCCTTACAACACCTAACCACTAAAAAAATATCCCTGACTTTGGAGAATACACTCCAAGATGCCACAATGAATGGTTTCCTTTCAATTGCCTATGCAGTATGGCCCAGTCCAAGGCTGATTTATACCGTTTCCACTTTATTATCCTTAAAAAAAATCTCGTTCCCACCTACGCCATAATTAACATTCCAACACAATAAACAGCAAATACAAAGTTTTACATTTGAATTTAAATTGTTGCAATAACACAATAAACTACACGTGCAATAGTAAATCTTTTCATTGCATAATATCGACTAATACAACAACGTTTCTATGAAATTTATAACTTCCCATTTGCATAATTGACTTGTTTTCTAGGAGCGAAACATGTTAAACCAACGCCAGGAGAACTTTAAATGAAAGTCACGGCAACTGAAACATTGAACCGGTCCTATTCCGTGTAACATGCATCGTTAACAGGGTGATAATTAATGAGTTTTCCGAACTCTTTTGTAATAGACTGAGTCAATATTAAAGGCACCTTCTGGGGCAGATTATGCACGTCATGCGTACGTCTACACTTAGTCATAATAACCCTGCACAACAGACCCTGCCAATGATGTGATTAAAATGCACATCGCAAGTGCAAAAGAAAGCAAAAGCGTGCCGGCTTTAGTTTTGTTTTGTCGTAAAAACCCTGTGCGGTTAACCCTGACCATAGATTATGTTCGCGTACAAAATATAAATGCAAATAAAAATGAAAATTTATCGATCGTAATGTTAATTTCCATTGAATATGACGGGAAATCCAATTTAAAGAGTTTTCCATGGAAAGGCGTATAATGAGTGACGGGAAATTTCACCTCAAGGATGAGTGTTAGAATCTGGTCACTTATTGTTTCATTATTAATTCAATTGGGGATAGCCAACTGACAGTTGAATGGAACATCGGAAATGGTTTTAATGTTAAAATATTTTTGCTTAAGTGCAAATGTCAAATATTCATATGGCTTCTACAGGATTTGAAAGTTTTATTTTAAACTTGAAAAGAAAATTCCCTTTCGTTTGAACAAAATCGACTTTTTTTCTAAAAGTAGGTGTGGGCGTTAAAAATATTTATTCATGTACTAAATCCATGAACAAAGAGCTATTAATATCAAATTTCATTATCTGACCTTTATACCCCAACGGCCTTTATCATAAGCTATGACATATATGCCATAAAAATTGTTTTTTTTTATAAGAAAACGCCCCAAAAAAGTGGGAGTGGCAAAAACAACTTTACTCAGATTGCCTAAATATCTTGCCTATAGTCTTGACATGTTCCACCTCCTAATATGTGCACGTGCATCCTTTGGTGACAGATATAACGCCAAATGATGGTCATCATAGTTGGTTATTGTAGAACGAGGGTAGACTCTGATTGCCTTTAACTTGGAAATGCCCAGTGCTTGCAACTCTGACTACACATCAAACGATTAGTGCGAGTGTTGATAACAAGACGTAAAACAGCAACACTATAATCACCCAGGTCAGAATGGCGCGGAATGAATACCCGGTCTGCCGTCCCAGGCGAACCTAGATGAGCTGCTTCGATATATTTGGACAACAGGTTATCTAGGAATCTCATTTATCTTAAGGGTAAGTCAGGCCTCTTGAACAGAGATGGTGGCGGATGAACCGAAAGGTCAATCCCGTAGAGGATAATGATGGCCCCGTGTCCTAGGGGTATCTAATTAATTGGAACTGGCCCTCCAAGTTGGGGGAAAAAAGAGCAAGAAAAGCGCGCGATCGAGGATATAGAGAGGTGCCACTCCAGGAACGATGTTCGCAAGTTTTACCAAAGTGTAAAACGTCAAGCCAAGGATACAAGACTCGTAGGTGAGACACAGTCGATGCTGAGGATATGGAAGAACTACTTCTGCAGACTGTTAAACGGCGATGGCGAACAACATTCCGCTGTCAGGCAGAACAAACCGTTTAATATTGGCAACGGCAGCGAAAACTGTCAACCACCCGACCTGAGTGAAGTGAGGATAGCAATATCTAAACTCAAGTTTAATAAGGCCGCCGGGTATGACGGCCTTACCGCTGAGCTTTAAAAAGCTGGCGGAGATGACTTGGTAAGCAACATCCACCAACTCATAAGCCAAATCTGGTCGGATGAAGGTACGCCTGAAGAATGTAACCTCAGTATCGTTTGCCCGATCCACAAAATCAAATAGGGCAGGAAAATCCACAACCGATCAAATTTTCATACTTCAGCAGATCCTGGAAAAAACCCAAGAAGTCCAAATCGATACCCACCACCTATTTATCGATTTCAAAGCCGCATACGATTGCATTTATAGAGACAGAACCATGTCTAGTTATGGTATGTCACCCGTTTGTGTAGGATGAGGATGGAGAATTCTCGCTGCACCATCAGGGTCGGAAACGACCTCACCGGAACATCCGATACCAAAAAAGGATTAAGGCAAGGCGATGCGCTGCGCTGTCATGTGATTTTTTCAATTTGATTCTTTAGAGGATTATGCAAAACTCCCGAGCCAACACCAGAGGTACAATTTTACAAAAATCGGTGCAACTACTAGCATACGCCGACGATATTGACATCATTGGTAAGACTCAACGTGATGTCATAGCCACGTTTGCTAGTATAGAGAAGGAAGCGGTAAAAATGGCTTTAGCAGTAAATGAGGGTAAGACTTAGTATATGCGGTCAGAACGAAAGGAAACACAACATCGACGAATTGGACAGAACGCCACCGTTGACAGATATAACTTTGAGATAGTACGGGACTTTGCCTACCTCGGCTCCACTATTATCTCTGACAACAACATCTCGTCATAAATCAAACAAAGAATTACTCTTGGCAACCGCTATTTCTTTGGGCTAAGAAGGCAATTTAGTAGTAAAGCCCTCACTGGAAATACTTAGGAGATCCTATACAAGACCCTGATCATCCCAGTCCTGCTCTACGGCGTTGAAGCACGGCCAGTATCAAAAGCGGATGAAGAAATCCTTGGTCGATTCGACAGATAAATTCTTCGAAAAATCTTCGGTCCCGTTTGGGTTGACGGGCTATGGATACGAAGATTCAACCACGAACAATACGAGCTGTGCAGCGTATAGTACTATGTGGGGTACTGATATTGATACCCCAGTATTCACATTACCATGCCAGCATCAAGCACACGAACAACGAAAATTCCCCTTCGCACTTACCGTCCGCGTCTGAAACGGATACAACATTTTTAGCTGTGATGCGTACTCTATGTAGCTCTATACCTCTTTGCTAATATTGAGTGGATCGTTCTGCCTGACAGCGGAATATTGTTTGTCATCGCATAAAACAGGAGGTCCTGCTATCGTGCAAAAAGTACACAAGCACACATGAATGGTTGTAAGAAAAAGCTAGGCCCTTGGTACTAACGAGCCTGTTGCGCCATAAATTTATTTTTTTTTATGACATCGAATTACCTAGATGCATAACTGCCATCTACTTTTTAGCAGCTTAGGTTCCACAGGTTGTTCGCATGATTTATGTTCTCACATTCTAGGAGCAGATAAGAACGTCGTTGTTCTTTTTTTTTTTGTTTAGCATGGTCGTCAACAAGAAAATCAGTACTCTCTGTGGGTATTACCCAAAGCACAAACCCAACCTGGAGGGGCAGTTCCATTTTATTATATGTATATCCCTAGGCCACGGTATCCACTATGGGATTGAGCGTTGTCGTTGGCTTTTCGGCATAACCGCCACGATCTTTGTTCAAGTGGCCAAGTTGACCAGAAGGTCAGAATAAATTGCATCAATCTAGCCTAAAAATTGAAAGCTTAATAACTGGTGATAGACGGACGAAAACATCTGCGATTTATCCATCAGGCTTCGACTCAAATTCGATTCATATATGTACCTAACGATATGTATATATGTAAAGGGATAAAAAGGAAGCTAAAGTAAAAGAATAGAAATTGGAAAAATAATAACTGCTTATAACTCCTCATAAACCCTATTGACATCTGCATTTTCAATATGAAGTCATCAATTGAGATCAAAGTGGCCTTACCTTAAGTTTACAGAAATAAACATAAACCCCAAACCACCATGCAGATAAGACTTAATCTCCCGAAGATTAAAGCTCCTTCGCTACCGAAAAATATTTTCATTGTATGTGTACACACCTAAGGCTATCTGGTGTCATTATCCAAATAACTTTGCCATCTTCTGTTCATTTGTCATCCTTCACTTGGCCGCAGAAATGCTGGTGCGGTTTTTAGTCGCCTTCTTTATTCGATGAAAGCAACCCAAGAAAAAAAATATCTGCCCACCAGCAGTGCTCAAGAGAATAAGAAATCCTTTCTTTCTTCGCCAAGGATAGTAAAGCATTTTTGGGGAGTTTGCATATACCACAGAGGCGAAAACGTCCGTTTATTAATCGTCTTTGAGATGTCCTTTGACGTGGACACCCGAGGCGTTATTTTCCTATCCATATAGCTTGTGACATCGTGGCAATAAGGAAGAGGAATAAAAATAAAAAAAATAACTTAAGACGAAGAAGAATACGAAATCCGGAAATTTAATATCTTCATTCTACGAGTACGTACAAAGCACGATGACGCTGACGACAACGACGAACGAACGATGGTGTGTTATTGACAAAGCTCTTCCTTTCTCGGCCACAAACCGCAGACTAATCTATAAAACATGACCGCTGCCCGAAGACAGGGTTAAGACTAAATGCGACCGAAAGCCGAGTAAAAGAAACCCTATGGGTTGTCGTCTGCACTGTTCCAAGCGAATGCTTCCTTCTTCCGAAGGGCAAAAGGTGAAATTATGATATCTCTGGAAATATCTTTTTCTTCGATTGTGTGCGCATCTTATCCACTCATTCATCTTTGGGTCCAGTATGCAAAGGAATTTTTGGATTTTTGTGTGAAGATGCGAAAGTATTTGCAGAGGGATTTTATGAAAGACTTTGGAGATTTGTGGTATTTCAGGTAGATACCTTCGAAATTAAATATTTGATAGATTGCTATTGCTTGGTCCGTTTGAAGTTGGGTGCTAAGTGTATGGTCAAGTTCATTAATTCGACGAGTTGATGTGAAATCGATTGCCACAACTTTGCAATAGAAGGAGAACTGGAATGAAAGGAGTACCATATCAATGTGTCATGGGTGTCATGGTGGAAGGATATTGCATGATTTATTTAACACTTGGTTTTTAATATTACTTCTGAAATTTCCAAATACTTGTTTTCAGAAGGATACACAAGAATGGTACTACAGTAACCAAGAACTAAGGAAGAATTTAAACACATGAGCAAACATTATAGAATATATATAAACTCACCTGTAAGTCAGAACACGAATCAACGAGCGGAAGCCTAAAGATGCTACAAAACATACACTATTGCCATTCAGGAAATACGCCTGTACAGGAAGGGCAAAAGAAGGATGGAACTGCGTCCCATGATTGGCGCTTATCATTGTGGTTTAAGGTCAGAAAAGTCAGATCAAGGTCAAATCTTGACACTTTAGCAGATCCAGGAAAAAAACATGAAGTTCAAATCGATACCCACAACTTGTTCATCGATTTTAAAGCCGCATACAATATAACTTAGTTAGAACTAAACAGATCCATGTCCACTTTGGTATGCCGTCCAAACTTATCTGACATTGAAGGAAAATGATGGAAAAATCTCGCAGCTCCATCAGAAACTTTCGACAACGTAAATGGGTTTAGGCAAGGTGACAAATTGTCGCGTGAATGTTTGTTTGAATTTCCCAAGAAAAGACCAGAGGCACAATCTTCTATAAATCTGTACATACAATATTGACGAATTGGACAGAACATCATCATTGACACCTACAACTTGAGGTAGTTAGGGAAGTCTAACTTGCAGCTCCGCTCTGATAACGACATCTCGCCAGAAATCAAACAGAAGGTCAGAGTAGGGGGAGAAGACGAGTTCTCAATCTAAATCAGCGGTAGCGTCTTCAGTCTAAGTACGGATGGACAAAATAACAAGTAGCTGCTCCGACATATTCGGAGAACAGAACATCTACGAATTTCAATTTCATCTCGAAATGAGATAAAGGGCTGCGCTAAATCCCCTAATGGATACTGATGGACCCATGTCATAATAAATTGGAATACAAGTTGGGAGTTATGGCTTCAGAGTAACTTCCTTACAACGTGAAAAATTATAACAATAAGAGGGACAACAGCTTAAAATAACGGAACCCCCTTGAATACAACCATATCCAAAACGACGAGAACTTGAATCTACTCGCGCGCTATACATGATGTAACAACGATTCAGGAAATAAGTTGGACAGGATCAGGCATAGAAAAATTAAATACATACGACTGCCACCCTAGGCTGAGCTTATTAGAATGCGGATTCGTTGTAGTGAGCCGACTTAGGTCAAGAGTTATCGACTTTAAGTCGGTAAGTGATCGCCTAGTTGTGATTCGCATCAGAGATACGTTTTGCAACATCCGTCTTATATGTGCACATCCTACTACCAATGACACTGAAGTCCCTATCAAGGAGGAATTTAACGACCTCCTGGACGGAGCCTACGGAACTTGTATGGAATACGATCTGAAAATCGAAAATGAAAACATATTCGGCGGATTAGTCAGAGAGCACAGCTTCCACGAATCGACAACAGATAAGGGCTTCCGGATAGATGACTTCGCAAAGGCATGTAATACTGTGATCCGCAGTTTCCAATCTCCAGCCTCGCGCCACTGAGCTCGTCCGAACGAGAATCTGGAGATTGTAAAAGTATGCAAGGAACAAATGAATAAGTACGATAATCCTCGATCCCGATTGACAGCAACTATGTTTTTTATGGCTAATTTTTTTGCGAAAGTCTGACAAGCATCCAAGAGTAACACTGTCTCATCACAGTGTCACAGCTTCGCAAATCTACTGCTCGGATTCGGCATCAAACAGGAGTCCTCTTCTTTGTGGTAAAATTAAAAACTTCTCTCACATCAATGAAGGTAGATGCTAGGTCTGGAGCCCTATATGCGCCGTTTATGCCATATATTTCATTTCAGTGATGCATTCAGTGTCGCATTATCATAAAAGATGTAGTCGAAACAACTATAGGCTAAAAGTTCTCCCTCTGCAGTGAAGAAGCTGCGCGGCCAGCCAGGAGGAGTAAAGAGAAGAAAGTCCTGCATAGAAAAATAAAAGGAACACGAGCGGCTTATAAGCTTAAGGGAATTTCTCAGGAAAAATCCTCTCGATAAGAAGAACATTCACAAATTTTACAAAGATCCAAACAACTGGCAGCTGGGTTCAAAGTAGGAACAACCATCAGCTGATAAGAAACCAACCCACCTCCAGTCGACGAAGAGGTAAAGCTCCCTCAAAGTTTTGAAGAAGTTAGAGTAGCCATCAAAAACCTGATAAACAACGAGGCTGTCGGTTCTAATGGAATACCAGCAGAATTCTTCAAATACGAAGGTTCAGTCTTAAAAATTTGCATGCACCAAACAAAGCCTGGATGGATCAAATCATCACTGCTAGATGTCGCTTTTAATCAAACGAATTGACTTTCCCCAACACAATTATTGGCACGTACCAGTGTGGCTTTCGGTCCAACAGATCGACAATAGACCGAATTTTAACGCTAAGGCAAATCCTTAATAAGGCCAAGGAATTTAAAGATGCACACATCATCTTTTCATCGATTGTGAGTCACGTTGATTGCATCCATCACCTAGAGGTCTTTAGAGCGATGACGGAATTCGGTATACCAGCAGAACTGATACAGATGTGTCGCCTAACACTGCAAGACACGCGATGCAAAGTTCAGTTTTGAAGCAGATCATTCTATACTTTCCATGCAATGTACCGGATTCCGATAAGTAAACCAGACAACCCGTAGGCCAGGTGTAAACGGAGTCGGCGTTAAACAGGAGGTGATCTTTTTTGTAGAAATAATAATAACATCACTCATAAATAAAAACTTGAGGCCCTATATTGGCCTTAAATTCCAGATATGTTTTTTTTTAAAGTACCTACCGAAGACAGACATTTTTTCCGCAAGGCTTACCTTACAACTCGTAACGAACGCGGTTTCGCAAAGACCTATGTTTGCCATGAGGATTATTCGCGTTTTTTTTTTTTTAATTCAAGACACAAACTGTACCTACACTGACAATGATAATATTGAAATCCACAGATATTCGCGCCAACATTATATCGACACTAAATGTACATCGTGGCACACGTAGGAGCAAATCTTTTAGTCATCAAAAAATCTGTTCATTTTATTCTAAGATCCCTTTGTAAGTCCACACCAAGCAAAAGAAAAACAAATCACCAAACAAAACACTCCTCTTCCGACGATAACCTTTAAATAGACTACCATCACAATTCTGACACTTTTCGGTGTTGAATGCGATGGGCGTCCTTATCACCTCGTTACAAGTCACACAGCTTCCAATAGAGTAGCACTATACCCCATAAGACAGAGACTCCGAGACAACAAAAATTCCCAAAACCTAATCTAAAACTACGGTGATAAGGAACCACACTACTACCACAAGACATTTTCGTGAGCTCAGCAAGTGTATCTGTGAATGTGCGTAAAGCCGAAGAGTAATGACAGAGATTATGTGCGGTCATTTCGATGATGCGAAAGATAGTTACTGACGGGAATTTAAGGGGAAGTCCGAAAAAATAAGAAGAAACCCCATGTCGTATTCAAGACTAAGAAACAATCACGTGTATCACAAACTTTATATCCAGACATGCTTCGCTCACATGGAATTGATCATAAAATTGATTAAATCAATTAGTTATACGCTGAGGGTTACGGATCGGGTGTTGAAATCGAATACCAGCGGAGCCAAGCCCCAGTAGAACAGCCACCAAGACTGGTTGCCGACTGAAATGTCATATTGTATGGCGGTTTAGTCATTCCGATTGCGCTCGCAGATAACGCGCACTCCACCAATCCCTCAAGAGCAGTGCGGTGGCGCGCAAACTCATTAAATCACCGACTTAATCAAATTGTCTGGTGGTAATTGCGCGACAGGCGGATAGATTACGAGACACTCACTCGGCTAGTGCTGAAGTGCTGATTAGGTACGTTAAACTGCTAAAACCAATTTGCAAACCGAGACGGGTGATTAATTCGCCTCCGTGCTTTCAACAATACCACACGGATAGCTTGCCTGAAATGAGAATTGACAGGCTGAGCGAATTCCCTTCAAACAAAAAGTTGTCGAATTGTTTTCTGTTTTGCCAACCTTTCTGATGGCCTTTAAATTGGCTGAAGAGGGTGAGTTGTTTTTCATTGTCCGCCATTAAAAGCCAAATCCGCTTAGACAAATATGCAAAAAGTTCAAATCAATACAATAGATACAGCCGGTGTGGTGGTACTCGCAGATACATGGCCAGCAAAAAAGTATCTATTTGCTATGCTGACAAGCGGCGGCTAACAATAAATGACGTGAGACACGAGCCATGTACGTTGTGCCATATCAATATGTCATTGATATTGACAAGGTTTGTGTGTGTGTTTTTTTTTTTTGAAAGATACTTTTTACCAAATACAATATTTCAAAGGAAAAAAAAAACAAGAACCGACCTTTTAAATTGTGTGCATTAAGACATCAACACAATAAAACCAGAAATCTTTTATAGGTTAAGCGGTAATTTATACCCACTGGCTGATGGAATTTTAATCGAAATTAATTGAATGGCGCTACAGAATATAGAGATACTCGAGTATTATATCATCGTATGTGGTTTTGCAAAAGGGACGTCAAAGAAAAAAAAACGGGATGAATGAATTTCGTTCGACCTAAATTCCATATGAGGAATGTAAATTTAATTGAAGTTGTGATAAATCATTTCGCTATATCATCAAGATGATGACAGATAATACGATACTGGGGGCGTTAATTCTATTGGATACTGTTTTTTTGTAATTTCTTTGGAAACATATGTGATGAAGTGATGAGAGAGTGGATTTAATATATGTAATTACATTTAATTGTAGGATAAGCACAGGTGATATCTTTATAAAGGTCTGTGTAAAGCATTGTTTTGTAATCCGAGCAACAACCTTTGGAAAGCTGAGCCTTTTTTAGAAGGATTTAATTTCAAACATTGCTAAAGACGGACGAATTGAACAAAAATTACTTGCAAACCACTTATGGCAATCGATAATCTACGCAATTGAAACTTGTTTCGCTCACTGGAGTGGGTAGTAGATTTCTCCAAACAAAATTGTATGACAAATCTCAGAAGTTTTTATTATACTTGTGGACTTTGCTATATAAGCAAAAAATTTAAAAGATGAAACTGAATCAAAGTCCTTGGTAAAATTAAGCAGTCTAGCAGTAGCGTGACATCCATATATGCCGATTATGCATTTGACTTGTTAAACTTATAAGTGCTAGTGTTGATAACAAGACGAATTAAAGTAACATTATAAATACCTGGTCAGAATGACTGTCACGATATATCCGGCCTGCTATTATTAAGTGAACCTATAGATTTCGGGTTGTGCATAAAAAAGACAAAAAGGAAGCCCTAAGACGCTATAAAGAAGACATTACTGCCATCCAGAAAATACGATGGGATGGACCGTGTCAAAGGAGGATGCAAAACTATGACACCTACTACGATGCTATAGAGAGCAGAAACAGCGACTATTGGGATGTGGTTTTGTTATAGCAACAGACTTCGGCATGAAGTCTTATGCTGTGAAGACATACACGAACGCATTGTAAAAATCCGGATAAAGGCCAATATAATCCTTATATGAGCTCAGGCTTCGATAGAAGAAAATCATGGGATTGCAATTGATTGATTCTACGAGCACTTCACAACGCTTTAAAGCGACTACCGATATGTGATGTTCAAATCGTGCTCGGAGGCTTTAATTTAAAATCAGTAAGATAGTTGCAACTTCTGACAACGGAATTTAGGTAATTGAATTCGCTGTGGAGCGAAATGCCAGCTCATAGTTTCCTTACCTGATATACATTAGGGGGCATGGCAGTCTCCATATCAACAAATTGTCAATTAAATTGATCATATTACGAGACACATGAGGCATGTATCCCGTGTTCTGGATGTCCCAACATTCCAAGGGGGTAGCATCGCTCCGGAACACTATATTGTTGCAACCGAGATAAGAATGCGGATATTTACTACGCCACAACGAATGCGAATGACTGTAAAAAATGTTATGTTGAACCTTAAATCGCATGATACCGCAAGTCCTTTACAGAAGGCTTATCCATTTACCTGTCGATTAACAGAATCCTACCAGCATCTAATGTCGAAGAACAGTGGCGACAGAAACGGTGCCAACAAGCCAACTGATCAGCCACAACTGCTCTAAGTTTTTCGTGCCCCAAGAGAACGAAAACAAGGGTTTCTTGATTTGATCAAGAGTGCTGTAAGATGCACGCATTCAAGAATGAGACATATACGGCAAAGCTGCATGTGAAGTCGAGAGCTGCCTTTGACATGTTTAGACGAAAAAAGAGTTAAGAACTTCGGCTTTTGAGAAAGCAGAAAAAACAGCAAGAAAAGCACGCAATTGAAGATATAGAGAGGTGCCACTGCAGGGATTGTGTTCGCAAGTTTTACCAAAGTGTAAAACGTCAATGCCAGGGATACAAGGCTCGGACAGAATCCTGTCTAGATAAACAAGGAAATATCGTAGTTGAGACACAGTTGATCCTAAAGTCATATAAGAACCACTTCTTTAGACTGTTAAATAGCGTTGACGAACAATCTCCCGCCCAAGTGAGGTGAGATTAGCAATATATAAACATAAGCTTAACAATGCTACCGAAAAAAAGGCCTTCCTGTCGAGTTTTATAAAGCCGGTAGACATGATTTGGTAAATAACATTCACCAACTCATAAGCTAGGTCCGATCTTTGGCCAATCCACAAAAAGGAGATCCTCTGAACTGTCCCATACAGGGTCTTAAACCTAGCTCCTCTTTTTATTTATGTGTGCGAAGGTATTATTTTTGCCCCAAAGAAGAGAACCTCCTGCTTAATGGCTATTCGGAACAAAAATTTGAAAAGCTTCTGAAGACAGTGTTACTCTTGGATGCTTGTCAGATTTTCGCAAGAGGTGAAGCGGTGATAAAATTAAGGTGTAGTTACCTTCGGGGTATGAACAAGAGACCACGCGGTTAGTAGTCCAATGCGCTAAACATTACGCCACTGCACCCACCTTCAACATTGCCTAAAAGATCCTATCTGCTGTAATGTGTGATAGCAGCGTGGTTTTAGGCCAGGAAAGTTCACAACTGATAAAATCTTCACACTGCGGTAGATCCTAGAAAAAAAAGTCAAAATCGTATTCAAAGCCGCATACGACAGCATTTATAGAGACGACCTGTACAGAGCCACGCATCTGGGTTACAGCAGGGTTACCGAAACATTTGATATCAAAAGAGGATTTGGGCAAAACAACGCACTGTCATGTGACTTCTTAAACATGCTTGCTTGCACTCAAGGTGTTATGAATATCCTTTCAATGTTTTAAAACAGTACGAGCGTTTAGAGAAGGGGAAAAGAGAGAGCTATATGAGAGATTTTGTATCTAGTGGAAACTTACTCCATGGGTGGTGTCTGAACTAACATGGGGGAGTTACTGTTTGTTGTGTTCGTTATATTCGCAGGACGTTCAAGTGGTTTATACCTTTATTATTTCTTTGAATAAATGTTTCATAGAATTTGGCTGGGATTGAACGCGCAACCTTCCACTCAACAGGCAAACACATTAGACCCACACCGCGGCTTCTAACTCCATCATCCACATCCCATCCCAGTGCTCTTCTACGCGTCCTCGGGTGGTAGATAGAGGCAGCCGCAGTAAAGCGAAGTTTCGGGACTAAACGGTCTGCGGCGAATGAGGCAATATCAGTTTACTGTAAAATCCCATCTTGAACCAATCCAAACCGACTTCATGAGGTCCGCATCCATCTGGCTACAATAAATTGCCGTAAGAATAGTCAGGCTCTTTTTTCTAAATGAACAAATGTGTGTTCAATAAGCAATTAGATTAAATGACAATGAAGTGGGAAAAGTTACTGCTAATTACTTACCTTGGCAAGTAGTGACTTAGTAACTTTGATCCCGGACTGGTTTTGCTATAGAACCCATAAGGAATCGGTGCGGAGTCTCACCATAGACTAAAGCATGGTACCACGGGAATCAGGAGCCCCTCAGACGTATCTTACCCTGATTTTGAGGTAGGCCCCCTTGTGGGAGTATCGTGGTGGTTCTGGTTTATCCAAAAGTCGTTAGAGCGTATGGTATTCTTAAGTTTATAGACGCAACTTTAGAATACAAGAGGTGCAGATAGATCTCACTCCTTATCAAGGATGAAGTTCGTACTTGGCAATATGATTTTCGAAATGTACTGATATAGTGTGTCCTACATTGGGGTTTTAACTACAATGTTCTATGGTTCTGATATGTGGGTAGGCCCACCATGAAATAAGATCTGTAATGGCTAGGTGTTCACGTTAAGCTCTTCTTCGGCGACTGCAGTACGATTAAGAAATCCTTGATGGTTTTGAGCATAAAAAGCCTTCCTTAAATCTTCTGACTGTTTCCGATGACGGGCTTTGGAGACAAAGATAGCAAGATGTTTTGCTTACCAATGTTTGCATTGAAGTCCACTAGTAAGATTTTCAAATTGTATTCCGGACCTCCGTCGAGGAGGTCGTATAAAATGTCTCCTTGAAAGAATCTTTAATCCCATCGGTATGGGAGTGCAAAATAAAGCTGATGATGATCTGGATCACAGCCAGAAGATCACTAACCTGCTTAAAGTCTAATATACTCGACCTAAATCGGATCCCCACAACGAATCCTTATTCTTATATGTTCAGCCTTGGGTGGCGGCTGTAATAAATGTCGAATGTTTTTCGTTTTTGTTTTATTTTTACAGATCCTGTCCAACGTATTTCCTGGATCGCTGTAATTTTTGCCCTGTACAGCGAGAGGACAGATTCAAGTTTTTGAGTAGCACCCTCTCAGCTTTCGTACGTTCCAGGTGCATACTTGTAAATCATTGTCCGTCGACGTTACAGGTCTGGTTGATATTTTAAAGGATCTATTTTTCAAGGCTGTTGTCTTTCTCCTAACTAGCTATTTTTTTACGTGGTAAGTAAGTTACTCTGAGGATGAAGCATTATTTAAAAACAAATTTCAACAATGTTTCCTTAATTATTTCTTCTTGAAGGGATGTTAAGATTGTAAATTTGTAGCAAAATATTTTATATAGTTATCATACAGCAACATTTCTTTGCTGTTCCTCATCCCACTTAAACATCCATCGATTTTCTCATTGTTACACGAACAATTCATTGACAAGGTGCGGAAACATACAATGCCAATAATTAATATCACTTGTTCATCCAAAACCCCCATTCCAATATGTCACCATAAATAAAATAACTCACTCTCAATAAAAGCGCACTTGTCAGCTTAAATAAAAGCCATAAAGCCTGGAAGTTAATTCTACTTAAATATTTACAGACTCCCCGTGGCTACTTGTCCATAATCCATTTAACAAAAAAAATTTACATGCACACATAAAACGGCATCACCTGGCTCCTCCATCTATAGCTTTAGTTGCCACAATCAAACATTCTAATCGAGAGTGCAGTCAATTGCAATTTATATGTCTGAACGTTTCCCCCGTTATGGGTATCATTCACGCCCACTCTCACCGAGTCATTGCATACTTTCAAAACAAAACTCACCTCATTCTGTGCGCATTAAAGGTGTTATCCATTCTGGAGGTATTTAGTATCTCAATCCAATTTGTCGTTTTAATCCAACAGCAACGGCTGGGCCACTTACTCACTTCCTCAGATGTATGCACTTTTAACCAATAGGTGTATATCACTTCACTTAGCTTTCACTTGGTCACTTTTATGTTTCACCAACTTTTTGCTTATCTTTTCCTAAATAGTTTTCCACTACACCCCCCTGGGGATGGTTAAATTTACACTCAGCATATCACTTCATTTGGATATTGACTCTACGTGGCTGGATAGATACACTGCTCCTGAAATGATAAAAAAGGAAATCACATAAAAATGTATCTCGTCCATGGTATGAAAGAATAAAAGATTTGGTATCTGTTTTAAGCGGCAAGATTGAAAGGATCTGTAACGGCTACAGAAGCGGTGGGTATTTGTTTTGCTCTTTTGACGGAGGAGTCAGTTTATCTTTACGTAACAAACGATGGGCTTCTTATGTTTCATGGTGCACATGTACATTTTCCACACGACTGGTTATGAATTTTGCCATTTTGGTGATCAATCATCATGCGCATGGCGGAGGATATTGAACTTCAAGCGGCAGCGGTTTTTTTCGTTAAAGAGAGAGATCTCTGCCGGGGCACGCACAAGATGACGCCTGAACCTCAAGCTGACATCGAGAAAATTACGAATGCAGGACAGCGCTTTTGTGTTATATAGTGAGTTTTTTTTTGTTTTGTCCGTGTGGTGCGGATTGAGGAACTATGAGGGCGCTACACAGTAAGCGGCCGACTATTGGCGAAATGCAGTTAGGTGAAACATGTGCAATTCGACAGGAAACGGATCATTAATATGCATGATGGACGATGGTACTTTTTGGCACTTCCTATTGTGGGTTTTTTTTTGTTTGCAACTTTTGTGTTGCAAATAAAACGGTGGATGAGGTAACATGCATTTTTACATGAACATTCGTGGTAAATAGCATTTAAAATTGAATACATTGCAACTATGTGTAGAACGCACAATTGATGGGTAAACAGTAAATGAATAATAAGTTTAAAAATTCCTTTTTTGAAATGTATGACCACTATATGAAAAAGAAATAATTATGAAAATTATAACGCTAGTAATGTTTATAAATTGAATCGCAATCGAAAGCTGGAATGATCTAGCCACAAGTGTCTGTCCGTCCAACTAAAATTAGAAATTTGATCTACGAACTTTTTATAAGTCAAACAATTAGAAGTGTGAACATTTCCAAGTTTTATCAACTTTTATGTTCATTTTTAAAAATGCATATAATTCATAAAAAAAAACTTTATGAAAAACATACGTAGGTATGTTTTGATTCATCTATATACATTTTTTTTTTAATATTCGTAGTATTCCAATTTGAGTTTTTAGGGGAAATAATTTGTCACGCCTATTTTTACGGCCACTTTGGATATATCTATATCGATGAACTTCATGACCGATTTGGCTAATTTTTGTTTTAGATGTTTGTAATAGTCCATAAAAGTTTTTTAAGGAAAGAAAAATTGTCCACACTCACTTCTACGTGTACTTTTTTTTTAAAACCTCGGCTAACTTCATTTATAAGTTTAACAGTCCACACAAAATGGGGAATGAAAAATAAAAGTGTGCCATGAACATGTCCGGTAGAACTAAAATAACTTTATTGATCGCATAGATTTTGGCAACGATACGCTCGCAGAATGATATTGTACTTGTTTCATCAGGAATGATATCTACATTGTTGGAAGGCGTTTGAACTGCTCATTCAGCGCTTAAGTTGCCATTGATTATGAAAAGCAATGAAAATCCAACGTGAAAATTTTTCAAATTTGCAGCAAAGCAAACTGATCGTTTGGGATGAGTGTACAATATCGCATAAAAAGTCTTTGGAAGCATTATATAAAACGCAACAGTTAAAGACGGTTTGGTGGTGCGATGATTCTGTTGGCAGGTGATTTTCGTCAAACGTTGCCAGTGATTCCACAGTCAACGCCAACCGATGAACTTAATGCATGTTTGAAGTCGTCCGTTTGGTAGAAACACTTCAAGAAACTCAAACTGACTACGAACATGCGTGCCGAGCTGAACGTGAACGACCAATCTACAGAAGTATTTTCAAGAATTGCAGAACGACCAATCTAGAGAAGTATTTTCAAAGCAATTGACGAAAATTGTCAACTACAAAATCTCTTTTGACTATTTTGGCTGTATTCAATTTCCCGTCACTTTCTGTTAGCTTACCGAATCAAAATTAAAGAAAAAACGATTGTTTGAGCGAATATTGGTTGCAGAAAATATTGATGTCGGCGAATTGAGTTGAATTGATCTGCTGGGTAGCTCTAGAAACACTCTCCAACCTCAACCCTTTAGGGTAAGTTCAAGGATCAAGCTGCATATGCATAAAAACATCCCACTCTGTAGCCCTAGATGCTATCCTACGCATCTAGTGCCCATAGATATTTACGGCAAACGGACCGCAGCTTGTGAAGCTGTGAGACTGAGAGCCTCGTCACAAGGGACAACCACTCAAGGTAAACACACAAAGATAATGAATCACCTTAACATTACAGAAAACACGGACCACACCACTACCCAACATAGTTTTGAGCATAACTTCAGGACAACCATTCCCAGTCGCCTTGATTGAGAGTCGGATACGATCAGTAACAATAACTCGATTTACATCTATAAAAGGTATGTGATGAAAGGTATGTGATATCCACGAAGTATATTGACATCTTGAGTGACAGCCAAGCGGCAATCAAATCCCTAGAATCCATCTATTTCAAATCGAAATCAGCCCACGAATGCCGACTGTCTCTTAATGAGATGGCAGAGCATTTCACCATTCATCTCTTCTGGGTGTCGGGCTACAGAGACATACCAGGGAACTGCAAGGCGGATGAGCTTGCCAGACATTGCACTACCTTTGATATTCTACCGCCAGTAGAAATGTTAGGTATACCTCTCGCTACATATAGTAATCAAATTGGAGATGGATAATCGGCACAACGTGTCAAATATCCATGTAACTCTAGCCAAACTATAATAAGAAGCGACCTCTCTGCTGGACAATGTTGAACAGATCAAACATCAGTAACATCATTGGTGTCCTTACAGTACACTGTCCTATAGGCCTATTTACCAATGACTTCTGAAGAAGCGGCTTGCACGAGAAAGAGGAGGAGCGTATTCCTCACCTTCTCGGCTTTTGTCCAGCTCTTCCCAACAGAAGAAAACTTAATCTAGGAGGCTATATCTTTGAAAACATAGAATTAGGCAAACGAATATCAGCAATAGTCGAATGATTAGAATTCGAGAAAAGTGTGCATTACGTTATTTTTATTCTTACCCTCAGCACTCCGGCCGACTCGAGTTTTTGACACTTGTTAGCCGAACTCGAGATAACAAATGAATCTGGAATGAACCTGGGCCTCAAGCAACATGGCTGTCAAATTAGCATTTGAAAATGGCTAATGTTGAGTACGTCAAGTTGCTTGAGGTCACTTTTCAGTTGTGCGCTCCACATTAACCGATGTCTTCTTCAACAGCGTTCCACATCTGCCTGAGAATCGAAGACTTTTCGAGCCGTTATGTTAGTTTCCTTCGCGAGAATGTTTCATCGCCATTTTGCAGAGGCGGTCAAGTTTGGGCGGTATTCGAAAACTAGGCATTGCATAGTTCGTCTCTATATATGCTGTCATATAAAAAGTAACAATTAACATTGATATTAATGTTGCTGTGTTCAATGACTTTCAGTCGGGCCTAACTTACCCATCCTTCCAAACTAACCTAACCATACCAATTTTATTACTATACCAATCACCTTAATTGCCTATTTCATACCCTGTTAGGAAAAAGCTAAAAGTTTCCTTCATCAACCTATGCCTAAGCGTTCCTTGTAAGCCTTCTCCAAAATGCATAGCCATTGACGATACAAGTTCATATTCCACAGAAGTATAATGACATTTGCCTCTCAATTTCTCCGAAAGTGTCTCACCATCCATACAGCCTACCTAGCTCTTGACTTTCTAGCCCCGATTTCATTAGTCACCTGGAATTCCTTTGTCAAAATTTATTTTATAAAAAAAAAAACACCTCAGATATGGTTCTACACATTTTAATGTCACACACCGGAAGTTGCTACAATCTGTGAACATACACATATCCTGTACCTATGCACAGTTTCCTCTTAGCTAGGAATGGCGCGCTCTCTTTTATAGGACAAAGTTTCACATCATGTCAGAGGAAGTTGACAAAGTTCTCCATGTCATTCCCGATGAAATCTGAAGACGACGACGATACATCAGGAAGTTTCAAGGAATTCAATTGGGGAATCCCCATAAAAAAAACACATGCGAACGATGCATGGAAGGCTCTATTGGAATATTTACTGTCAACGGCAGATAGGTAGAGCTACGTTCTTACTGTTCTCCTACAAAGTGCCTACAGCGAACAAACGTTATCAAGTGCCTATGTTATGCCTAAAGTGTGTAAACGTGACTTTCTATTTGATTGTTGTTTTTGCAACACCAGAATGTTGTTGCACACAAGGCTGACAAGGCACTTTGCAGTCGGAAAGGAATATAGCCATCCGATGGGGGTATACACCCCTAAAGACGTGGCATCCTTATCTACTTAATGGGAGAATGGTTTTCTTCCTTTTGATTTCTATTTCATTTTTTTCCTACCGTCACTTTGACTTCTGCCTTCTTAACCTTTGGAGATGTTTTAGTAGCGCCCAACGATGCTGACACATTACAGGGGTTTACCAATTTACAAACCACAGCAGTGGAGGGGAGTCTTTCAAGTTGTGAAATAAAATAAGGATGTAATGACCTTCTTTCGGGAATTAAATACTTGACTTGCCATTTATTTTTGGGGTGTAGTGGGTTTTTGCCCTGGGGCTTGTGCATAGCGAGGTGTGACAGGACAGGTCGCTCTTGTAAAAGCCACTTGAGGATTATTACAATTTTTGTATGTGTCGAGTTGACAATGTGGAGTTTTGGGTGTCACCACACCGTCAAGAGGAATGGATCAGTGATGACATAATGGATGTCGCACATGATGAAACTATTTACTGTTTAGTTATGGAGATGGGTTCACAGTTATTCCCTCCTTAAAATTGTTAATTCACACATTCTGCTAAAGGGGTATAGACCATGAGCACCTATTCAGAAGCGATTCATAAGCGGTGGATATTATATTATCATCGTACATGATGCGCTCCGTCATGAATACTAATTTCCATTTAGAGAGTGTAAATTGAAAGTAATTGATCTGCAGTTTGAACGGACTAGTTGGTATTCATTTCAGGCTTTGGATAGCCATGCTAGTGACATGCCCGATGGGAAACAGTAATTAAATTTTGTCATATTTCTGTTTTCCTCAATGAGTGGAACATGAAAGTGACTGGATATGGGTATTTTTAGAAGTGATTTGTCTGAATTGAGGTATCAACATGATTGACAAGACGTTGCAGAGACCGTGCCAGGAATAATAGGAGAATAGACATTACAGTTGGTAGGCGCATTAAGATGTGTATTGTCTGTGGTTTTGTGTTAATTAAAGTGTTAGAGATCTTGGGAAAGTTAAGTTTTTTTTTCATTGTAATTTGCATTAACGGAAATCATTCAACTACCTTTAAGAACTTGCATTTGCAGCTTATGATGGTTTAGTATCAACGGAAATCATTCAAAGTCCTGAGTGTAGTGCAAAGACTAAACAGTATAAAATTATACCGCGAACTTGAAAACGGGTTCAGAGTGGCGATGGTAAGGGCGATTTCCAGTCGTAGCAACAACTTAAATTTCTGCCTTTTCTCTCGTGATGATATAAAAAACCATCTGAATAGTATCAATTGTCAAGACAAGTTTATTTCGACTCATCCGTAAAACAGGAGGTCCCGCCATCGTGCACGCATGAATTGTTGTGAGAAAAAGCACTAACAAACACGTTGAGCCAGAAAATTAAATTTTTTTTGCCTTAAAAGCACTGTCCTTGTGCCTTATTTATGGTCAACGCAAAAGCATGATAACCACCAAATTGAAAACTCTTAAAAATCAAAGGGTAAATCTGGTTTTATGAATTGAAACATCTTCGTCATTGTATTTCCAATTGAAAATAGTTGCTTTTTTATGAACTTTTCTCAGGTGAAGTGAACCTAAACTGCCCATGAGTTGATGCACGTAGATGTTAATTACCTTTGTTCTTGAATTTTTGTAGATTGTTTATTGGTAGTTCGTTCCATTGTTTGCTAGTTCTGAAAAAAAAAGAGTTTTTGTACTGCGTTTTTGGTGTCGTTGTTAGATGGACAATGTATCTATGAGCTGCAACTGCTTGTCTTTAACATAGATCGTTGAAATTCTTATGCACTCAGCCTTTTCGGAAAAAAATTGAAATAGTATCTTGAAGACAAGGTCAAGCCATATAACATAGTGGGTACCAGGCTACATCAATTTCCCTCCCTGGCATGCTAGGTCAGATCTTTAATTTGCACATTCCCCATCCTTAAAACGGAGACGTTGATGCAGATCATACTGGGGCACCGAAGATAAGTTTGATCCGTAGTGCTCTTTCTTTTTGGCGATCTTGGTGTATCCTAGGCCTCAAATATGGTCGCAAGTATGGTTTTGATATTCGATGGTATTAGTATTGTTGGTTTTAGTGTTAGTTTTTCTTGCATGTTGTTCACCCTGGAATAATCCCACCGGCGATCCAAAAGGGGAACGAGTTTACCTTCGCAGTTCGTTATTCCAGGATGTGCGATGGCACTTCTTTTCTTGGTCTCCCACTTTTGCTGCATACCAACTGGTTCACCATTATTAGGCCCATATTGTGTTTTGATTGGCATGACAAAACCTAAGAATATATTTTAATAACTAAATTTTGCTTAAAAAACGCATTTAAGCGTTGTCCAAAATATTGTAAGTCATAGCACAATTTTTGGCACTAACTGGACCTCAAATCTTTTTCGCTAATTGAAATGAGGCGGGATTCCGTATCCTAAGTAATTCCTTTGCATGTGTCCCACACCACAATCTTCCTAATCAGTTCTGTTCTTTTATAGCGATCTAAGCGATTCGAACAACGTCAGCACGGTCGACATAAACAGATTCATTAAGATCTCAAATTGGTTTCAGATGGAAATGCATAAAAATGCATAAGCCTGCCAGCCGATGTGGTAACTAAATGGACCTTTTATGGTCTAAATATACCTCTTATTTAGGACAACTCTTAGAAAACGAGCTTATCGAAAATTTATTCCTCGAATTTCTCGAAGTAATAGAAATGCGACACACCGTCAGGAACCATGATACAAAACCTAAACAGATATGGTCCTCGAGTTTTATTACACCCTATCCCCTTATACCAATTTTGATACATAGTTTGTAACAAAGGGAAATAATTGAGGTCGATATACCTCAAAGTATATGGATCGACTCAGATTCGCTAGCTGAGCCGTAGTCACGACTGTCTGTTCGTCGCCGATTTTTTGGGCCTTATATTTTGAGCTAGGATATTGATATTAGGTATGTAGGATCCTTGTCCGTGCTCACAGAACAAGTTTAAACATTTTCAAAATCCGCCCACTACAGCGAGTTATTCTTAGAAAAACCTTGTTTTTGGCCAAACGGTAAACAATTTTTTCATATAACGATTTTTATCACCCCAACTTTTTGGGTGCTAAATACAAAAATATAAAAAATACATTTTTGGCGCAATAGGCGTGTTAGTACCCATGCCCAGCTTTCTCGGAACCATTCATTTGCGCATATATACTTCTTGCACGATGGCAGGACCTCCTGTTTTATGCCGGCTCCGAACGGATTAGTTGAGATAAGCTTTGACAATTGATACTACTTGGATGATTTGTCAGATCATCAGGAGAGCAGGGCCAGTGATGAATAATTTAGGTGTTGCTACGTCTGGGAATCGAACCCAGAAGGTTCATTTTATCCATCGCACTACTAAGCCCAATTTTGGGGAGTTTTTGGTAAAAAAAACATTTTTTTAAAGAAATGCAAATACTTCCATAATGTCAATATAAATATTTCGTTTTTAAATTATTTTAAGCCCACGCACACTTTTTTGGGGCGTTTTCTTAGAAAACGCATTTGTATACCCTACCCCAATGCATATGACGTCTGTTTTTGTCGAACCAAAAAGGATTTATATTCAATCTAAACAAGATGTGGTGACAATGAAATTTTCTTCATTTCATTACTATTCCGTTTTTAGTCACATCCAATTTTTGGAGATATTCATTTTAAGCAGGGAATGGGATAGTGTATTCAATGATTCGTAGAGCGGATCAAATTTTTTTGTCTTATTTTGCGTATCTACTTCATTGACACAAATACAAACACAAATTTTTCGCGCAACATGTTCCTTAGCACCCAGGGCCTAGCGGTTTCTCATTCATGTGTACGTTAGTACCTCTTGCACTATGGCGGGACCTCTTGTTTTATCCAGAATCCGAACGCTAGGTTGAGATAAGCTTTTCTTGACAGCTAATACTAATCGGATTGTCAGATCATCTCGAGAGGAGGTCCAGTGAATGTATCATGACATGATCCAGAAGGGCAATATTTGGTTCAGGCTATAAAGTATGCAGTTTCAGAGTAAATAGCTAGTTACATACCTATAAGTTTTCGTTAAAAACATTACTTTCAACTCTTTCCATCGCGTTCTAACAATATATTCCAATATAAGTAAAGTCGACGACCCATTCCGCCAAAAATTGCGTATACAAGTTCCCAACGGAAGTATTCCAATAAATCTTTTGCAAAATTCCTCTCTTCTCTTATTTTCCCGATATCATTGCCTCCAGTAACATAAAACACGTGGTATAATTTCTCACAAAACAACATCCTGCCACCATACTTTGAGTTTATAACACCAACAACACAGAAAAAAAAACCTAAATCCATCTACATCAATGACTATGCTAAGATTGATTTTTCGTCCCAGCTGAGGTGGTGAGCAAAATTCAATACGAATCCCTGCAGTCTGTCAATTCTCCGATGTATATAAAGTAATAACTTGCAACCGTCACAACACCTCATAAAGTATCCGAATGTACATCCACGAGACAGAAAGACATATTCAAAACGATCACATCACTTCCACCGAGTATTGACTTTGCAACACCACCAGTCCATCTGCAACCATGTATATCGGTGGCAGCAACCAAAACCAATTTCAGTTTGAATTACCATCGGGAAAATCGGGGTGCAATATCACCAACCCTTCCTAAAAAACCGTAGCCGCCCACTGGGATTGTCGTTACGTTTCAAACAAAACGTATCTGCTGCAGCATAAAATATAGCAAAATCTCAAATAGGTAAAAACGTGATGTAGATACTCAACTACTAGTGCACGTATACTTTTGCAAAAAAAAAGAAAAAAACGCAATGAAATTGCAGACAAAAAAAAATAGAAAATCACTTCCGAAAGGAAAATTGAAAAACGAAACCAAAAAAGTTGCCCTAGTGTTTCGGTTTTTCCAAGAAAGGCACTTGTGGTTTACGGGATACAACGCGAACGGGGTGGCGTTCATAATTTCATTTCGTGTTGTTGTAAGGTCAGTTGAATGCGATTCTACTCGACACCACTTGAAAGGCATTCCTTCATCAGTCATGCTGCCTGCTGTTGGAGTTTTTATGACGTAGGAACAATTCCACTCTGCCATGTCGGTTGTGTAGTAGAATTTTATGAGACTTTTTCTCGTCAAGACTAATGAAACCTTGAAGTCACTGTAAAATAAGTCTCAATAGCAGCGAGTCAAATTAAAACAAAACGGGCTTTTCTGTTCTTCTTTGTATTCGTAGGTAAATGCTTTGCTATTGTATTTTCATAACTAAATTTTTTTGTTAGGAATGCACTTTTTTTTTATTCAACAAAACACTCCTTTTATTTTTGGACTTTTGAGTAATCTAAACAGCTGAGATTTGCCGTGGTTCTTCTGCTGAAAAATTTAATTAAACACTTCCACAACTACGATCAAAAACGTGGGTGGGATTATTCCAGCAAGTTAATTGCTCTCATGCGATTAAGATACACTCACAATCTGTTGATGGTCTTAATAATAGACGGATTGCACAAGTCCCTTAGTGACAACGATCAAAAGTACCGCCGAAGATATTCTAAGTCAAGCGACAGCATTTTGTCGAATAAAAAATGTTTGTGTTCGATCGTAAAGCGGATGTTTGTTCGTTTTTGCAATCTTTTTTTACTAAATGAAGGGGACGACAAGTTTTATTGCCCACTTAATGGGTGGCAGATGCTGCATGCTGTGTAGATCACTTTTGAGAATGGATAATTCTAAGTTTACGGGATTTTTTAGGGTAATTGTTTGTTTATGGACACACACTGAGGACAGATGGGAATTATATAGGGCAGCAATTAGGTGAAATATGTAGTTTAGAAAATGTCTGCTATTAATGATTAAAAATGAGTTAATGATAAACTTGCTGGTGCAACATTTTAATGTTTGTGCAAACAAATTTTAAGAAACAAATTTTAAGAAAAGCACAGACAAACAACTGTATTATATGATAAAAAAATCATATTTTTTGAATGTAATAATATTTGTTTTCTAGTTTAAATTTTGTAATAAATTTTTTTAAACAAGGATATAAATGATCCTTATAAGGCTGTTCTATAATTCACGCAAAATGTAATTGTTGAATTAAATTGTTGAAACCATATCTTGGTCACATCTATATCATGTAATTTAGCCACTAAAAACTGGGTTAATATGTCACGATAAGAAACACTATTCATTTTTAATGCTTGACCAGCTGCTTCTTCGAAGAATAATGGTCCATAAGTATTGAACACCCGATATTTCAAAAAAAAAATTTTGTAAATTGAAGAAAAGCGGATGTGCGGATGCCATAGACAAATTAACTTGTCTCAACAACGTTCAATATCAGGTCTTAGGCGGATTATGGGCGAGTTCATAAATGCAACATTGTTGCACATGCCATGCAGAAAATATTGATTCAAAGCAATTATGAACAGAAATACTGCTGCAAGTTTTGCGTTTTCAAAAAAGAGTTCATACATGCAATAGGCAGGTAAATAAATATTTAAGACATTTCTAGTTTCTCTTTTTTCTTTCAGTGACAGAGCTTGGCTGTGTTATTTACAAAAACTTGTTAATAATGTCAATTAAAAGAATAATTTTAGGATTGATTCTTAATCACTTAAGTGGATCAAATTCTGAAACTATTAAGGCAAAACTATTTGAAAGAAATAGAAACATAATTCAAAGAAAAAGAAAAATTATTTTAATAACAATGAACTGGATATCAAGAAACATTTTAAAAACTATGAATTTCCTCAAACTCATAGGACAATTTCCAGATGATGTTTTATTTTCGTATAAAAAAGGAAACATTTCAGGTTCATTTTTTATAATGTAAAGTCATCCACTTTATAAAAAAATCAAATTTTGGTCGGCCGAAAACCTCTCTGAGGCTAGCAGTTTTATTAACTACAATTTTGGAAACTTTTCCTTAAAGAACAGATTTTTTTTTGAACTCGGCCTATCTATGTTCGTATCTGAACCTACAACCATCGGAACCTTTCCGAGTTGATATAAAACTGGATTTGTTCAGCCTGTTCCCCAAAAGACGAGTCTTCTTCTCCCTCCAGTTACCGACCCGTTGCTCTTATGTACCTTTTTTGTAAGTTTATAAAATGCTGATAAAGCCTGAACTAAAAAAAGCCCAATCTTCTTCTCCCTCCAGTTACCGACCTTACCTTTTTCCAACGTCATAAAACGCTGATAAAACATCAGCGTATGAAATATCTCGAAACACGAAAACATCTCAATTACCGTCAGTTTGGTTTTCGCAGCAATAGGTCGACTAGTGATAGGATGACATATCTCATCGAAAAGTGGAACCAATCAATCCACCATGGCGGTGAAAGCAATATTATTGCGCTTGATATTTCAAAGTCAATTGGCATCAAGCCCTTTTGTTCAAAATACGTGCATTTGAGATTGAAAACGTGTTTTATGGATTAGAAATTATCTTTCGAAACGATCCTTTAAATATTCATTTTCAGGTAATCTTCAACCAACTTCGGACGTGGTCTATAACGACAAAATATGTTAATACATTGAATTCCAATCCTCACAGAAATATCAAATAGGGTAAATTCAACAGACTTAAATTCAATGCCCTTCTCATTTTGCCACAATATACAAAGCGTTTATTCTCCCCAAAACTTGGGTTCAACGACCAGGTCTGGTCAGGTGCACAAAAATTAACATTACACCTTCCACATAGGATTCAAACGCGTGCGAAAAAAAGGAGACATGATAATAGCGAACTCTTTAGTTTCGGTTGAAAATCGTCGAAACCGCTCTTTTTCAGAACTTCTTGGCTAACACCAGCCCCATCTACGGTCTAACTCAACAAGCCATAAGATCAGTCGAAACTGATGGGCTAGGTTTCTCGAGTCCACCAACAAGAGACCCCTAGTTTGATAAAGATGATCGCAACCAAAAACGAGGTTGCTGCAGGTGAACACGCGAGCTCCCATTGAGCTTTATAGGCAAAGAAGGAGGGAAAAAACCGAGTTTTCAAAAAGCGATCAAAAACATAGAGAGGTGCCACTTCAGGAAAGATGTTCGAATGTTTTACCAATGTTTACAACGTATACATGGAATACTGTCGACAGGTGCAATGAAATATTGAAAGATTGAGATTTAGACACAGTCGATTCTGAGAATATGCAAGAATCACTCTGCCTACTGTTAAATGGCGATGACGAACACGAACAGTCATCTACTAGCCACTCGAAGTGAGAATAGCCTACAAAGCTATTGAAGATGATTTGGTAAGTAACATACACAAACTTAAGCAAATTTTTGGTCGAAAGTATTCCTGAATAATGGAACATCAGCTCTATTTCCCCAATCCACCAAAAAGGGGCATTTTGAGCTGCGCCAACTATACAGAGGAGTACGTCTACTCAATATCGCCCTCAAAATGTTTTTCTCCAGTTAAAAATGAACTCCTAAAACTATTCACCAACAAGCTAATCGGTCCTTATCAGAATGGTTTTATCCCGGCAAAGTCCAAGTCTTATAGAATCTTCACATTTCGGCAGATTCTGCCGGTAGTCCCGTTTGCGTTGACGGGCTATGGAGACGAAGATTCAACCACGAACTATACGAGCTGTACAGCGACATACCCCTAGTCAAAAAACTCCGCATTGGACGTTTAAGATGGCTAGGACATGTAGAAAGAATGGACACCAATACTCCGGCTCGAAGAGTCTTCGATTCCCAGCCAGACGGCGGACGCAGTAGAGGAAGACCTCGCTTTAAGTGGCGCACACAAGTAGAAACCGACCTCAACCAACTTGGAGTGCGCAACTGGAGGCAGTTAGCTAAGGACCGGGATAATTGAGAGGCATGTTGGTTGAGGCCCAGGTTCATCCCGGACTGTAGCGCCACTTAAGTAAGTAAGTAAGTTCGGCAGAATTTGGAAAAATACCCAAGTCAAGAGGGACCGTTGTCGTCTGACTATAGCATGATTCTTGATGAGTGCAAAACTCTTTAGCGAACACCAACACAAAGGCACAATCATTCATAAATATTACCCTATTTACCGGTAAACAAGTTATTTGCTGTCAGTATGAAAGGATACACAACGTGGACGAATTGGTCTTAACGTTACCACCGATTTTTACCGCTGTTGACATTCAAAACGACATCAAAGGAAGAATCACCCTCCCCAGCCGATGTCTGCAGACTAAGAAAGCAATTTAATAATACATAATAAGTTTGTTCCCGTACTATATTATTTTTGCCGATTTTTACTTATTGCCGTTCCCGCATGCAAAAATTAGTAAAAATCGAGTCGATTAGATTAAATAAAATCTGTAAACAAATTTACTGCAGAAATGTCTGTTGGTTGGAATCAGTAAACTGTCAGTTGGTATCAGAAAGTGACAAGTCGTTTGTTTAGAAATGTGCTTTATGTCAGTTATTCTTTAAAAGGCACTAGAAACTTATGGTTTTTCTTTAATTTACTTAAACGCGTTTCGGTAAAGTTGTCGTTATCTGTAAGAAATTACTGCAAAGGTACAAGAACAGAACTAATGTCATATTGGAACTACTAAAGAGAATTAGATATCCCATAATATTATGAAAGCAGATGAAGAAATCCTTGATCCCTTTAAGTGAACAAATCTTCAGCAAATCATCGGTCCTGTTTGCACTGATGGTTTATAGACACAAATGTTCAACCAAGCTGTGCAGCAACATAGGCCTAGCCAAAATTCCATTCTTCAGGCATACTTTCATCCGACCAAATTTTGCTTATTAGTTGCTGAATTTTACTTACCAAATCATCTACTTCGCTTTATAAATCTCGTCGGGAGGTCCGTTATTTCCGGCAGCCTTGTTAAGCTTAAATTTAGATATATATTATCTAAATATATCGTTGGTCGGGTAGTTGGTAGTTCTGTTCGTCATCGCCGTTTAACAGTTTGCAGAAGTGGTTTTTTCATAGCATCAGCATCGACTATGTCTCAACTTCGATACTTCCTTGTACATCTCGACAGGATTCTGTTCGAGCCTTGTATACGTAGCATTGACGTTTAACACTTTGCGAACATTATTCCTGGATTGGCACTTCTCTATATACTCAATAGCGCGGTTTTCTTGCTCTTGTTTCTTCTTTCTGAAAAGCCGGTGTTCTTTCTTCTACTTTGCCTATAGAGCTCAATGACAGCTCAGGACTTTACCTGCACCTTAGCCTTAGCCTCGTTCTTGGCTGCGTGCATCTGTCAACATTCTTCATCAAACCAAGGATTTCATGCCGGTGGGCGCGAGAAACCTAGCACATCAGTAATTGCGGGTGATCTTATTGTTGACATCGATGCTATAGTTCTTCTTCCATGCTGGCGGCATGGAGTTAATCGCGAGGCTAAGCCATATGTATTCGGCAAAGGCCACGGCATGGCAGTCTCTTGCGATTGCATTCTTTCGACATTAAATTTGTTCACAGTATTTTTTATTTGGTTTTTACGTGGTGGATATCACAATTCTTACCTTGCCGGCAACAATATAATGGTCCGAGTTAGCCCCTCGGAATGTTTGGTCAAAATTCTGGATGCATGTCAATGATCAATGATTGACAGTTCATTGATCTGGAGACCGCCATGTTCCCTTATGAACATCTAGGTGAGGAAATCGTATGCTGGCTAAAGTGCTATTCCGTTGCGCACCGAAGTCCACTAGCCTTAGTCCGTTGACAGACTTGTTCTGTGTAGGTAGTGTTTTCCGATAACACTGCTAAATATTCTCTTCCTACAACATGGTACTTTGGTATTCGCTCATATGTTTTGAGAAGGAGCTGTAGAAGCAGTCATTCGCTATATCATATTTATCCTCCGTCGGAGGGTGAGCGCATATAAGGCTTACGTTGACGAATTTGGACTTAATGCGGATTGTTACAATTCGTTCTTGCTTAAGTCTGGCACTTATAAAAAATCTACATCTAAATAGTTACTGTTTCTGTTCACACAGACCGTAGTAGATGTCACCATTTTTGTTCCTTCTTTTGCCTGGCCCATTCCATAATATTTCTGCTTTGTAGCAGCTTAGCTCTTCCGGTAGTTTTTCGCCAGCACTACTCCTATTAAATGTGTTCTCACATTCCAGGTGCAGATACTAACGTAGATGTCTGTTCGAAAATGATCCATCAGCATTCTCCCATTTAACTGGCAGCTTCTTACCCGAAATAACAAAAAAAAGCCTATTAGCCGCTTTTGTCCACAACTCTAACTATGTACTCCGCAATTTGGATTAAATTCCAATTTCCCACTCAAGAATTTCAATTACGGTGAGCCTGATCGGGTATCGCAAGCAAATGTTATGCAATTGTCCTTAACATACCTAATCGAACTCCAATTCGATCGTTAACCTAATTTCCAGTTTTTGATTCCAATTCACTCCTACCGTGTCTGTATCTTGTTTTCAAACTCTTGGTTGGAACTTGGACACTTAAATAAGTTCACCGTGGGGGGCATAACACCTATTCAATTCTCGATCGTGACCATTAATTTTGTTTGTGATTTTTATTTGGTTAATTTTTTTTCCATTTTTATTATCACAGTAGAGTAGTCGTGTTTCTGCAATTTATAATTTTATTTAAATTTATTTTCCTGTTGCAAATCAATAACATTTTGTGATATACCCGAAAACTTTTATAGATCTCGCTTTTTATATTATACGATCGTAAATTGAAACTAATGAAGCCTGTTCCATTAATAGGCGCTTAAACTGAATTGGGTTACTTAATCAATTAGCGCCCAGGGCATGTTTAGCCAGTTAGATACCATAACCAGTTTTTTGGATGACAAAATGAATCTATTGGTTTCTTGGGCAAGTAGGTACTTTTTTTTTAAATTGATATTGATTAAAATTACCACGCTTCAAATTTGATTTACTAACTCTACTAAGTGCTTAAATGAAGTTTACTTTACTAATTGGTGCTGGATTTTTGCTTTGAAATTGCTGTGGGCTATCAGAAATGTTTTTTTGAATGCGAATATCTGGTCGTTCCATTGATTCTCTTTTTTGTCTATTTTTAGATTTTAGCCATTTGTAGCACATGCTCACGGCTGGTATTCAAAAAGTGTCGATAACATGGTGTTAATTGAGATGACACTTCTTACAGCCAGTACATTGGGCAGTATCTTTTCTTACAAAACGACATAAAGATGTTTATATGACAGAGAAATAACTTAGCTTTGGTATTTTGCTACAGTTTCCTGTCATGATCGCCGTTGGTAGTTGCTGTTAATGGGGCGCGAATGAAGCGTTCATAATAATGTGGATGGTTTTATGATGCTTCTCAGTATTTAATTGCCTTCGAGAAGTTGTACTTTCTAATTCTAATAATACTACTACAGCTCTTTCAACAAATTGAGTTTTTATGGGGCTTTTAAAGCGGTGCTGAAATATTAAAATCACTTTTCACAAAAAAATATAACTTAGGTATTCTAAAAAATTAAAAATTCAGTTACTCGATATATGTAATATAAGCTTATTCGCAATAAATGACTGGCAACACCAATGATAATTATCTGACACATAGGCATAAAATGAAAGTGAGAAAAAATTATAAGCACTTGCCACAGACAGTGTTCCAACCCCTGCTTTTTGTAAATTAGAACTACTCTTGCCCATAGGTATTTCAACAATTATTCCCTTATTGCTCACAATATTTCCAATTTAGGTAGTTTTATGTACTTAATCGCAGTTATTACAACAAAAGTGTTTTAAGCATCGTCACAAATCCTTTCGCAAAGAATAGGTGTTTCCTTATTTTCAGACTTTTTATAAGCCCCGATAGAAACTGAAAGAATATGTTGGGGCTTGTCTGAATAACGATTCAAAACGATTATACTTTTCACTAAAATTCTATTTCCAGAATTTTACAAAAAGGTACCTGAGGCTACCTTCAGAATCTCAAATGAAATAAAAAAACGACAGCACTTACTGGAAATCTAGCCAAAATAACTTGGATTCTTAAGCTCTTCCACGGATTTAATTAGAAAATAAATATTTGTGCGACAAATTCTCAAAAGTGTGAAAAAGTTTTTGTTAAACCAAGCTATCCAGTTATTGGCCTAATTAGTTAATTCGGCAGTTCCTACGAGACAAAACAAAATTAGCGCTTAGGTGCGTGCTCGAGAAATGTTTGTCTAGTGTTCCATATCTGACTCTTGCCAAAGCTTGGCATTCGAAGATGGCCTAGAGTATCTACATATTTGCAGATGATTTAGTTAATTTTGTGCGGTATGCCCGCTAATGCAGCGTGATTGTCGATGGGCCAGTGCTCGGTAGTGATATCTACCAAGTTGTAATATGGTGTCATACTCATTAATTTCCATTTATGTCACTATGAACTGTTACCTGACCCATATTAAAGTGGTTTCGTACTCCCAATGAAGATAATTACGTTCCGTTATTCAAAAACTATTGGCGGTATGGGCTTCTCTATCTCAAAGTCACCAGGAGAAGAAGAAGGCACACTGGGTCTACGGAGGAAACCTAAGCGGAGTCCACCTCGTCAGGCTGCGATAATAATGAAAAAACAGAAAGTGCTTAAAGATAGTTTAACCAGGTTATGCGACTTTATGGATGAACACAGTCTAATCCTGCCTGCAGAAAAAAACGAGATAATAAAAAGGAAAAGCGTATTAAGTATTCGAGTGTGACCATCAACACCAACTGGCGTCGAAAGTAACCGCGTCATTGATAGACAGATGGCGAACAAAGGCGGCCCAACGGCTAGCAAGCGAAGGCTCCTGATGTCGATGATGCATGTCATCCTATTCTACGGATGTGTGATTTGGGTAGACCCACTTCGAGAGGAAAAGTACTGAAAACCGATGTTAGCTGTTGAGAATGGTGTCGGAACCAGCCATCTTTGTTGTCATAGAAGTGACTCCAATAGACCACCTATCTTACAGCATGAAAGTACTTCTATGACAAAAAGACCGAAGTTGGAGTGGAAATGGCAACGGGAGATGCTAAAGAGCTCACAAATCAAATGTGCCAACAGCAGTGGAAAGCGGAAAGCATATGACTATGGAACACGAGGCTGATTAGGAACGTCGCCGAATGGATATATCACCCAGTTAGATACCGGACACGATACTTCAGCGGCTTTCTTCACAAGATCTGTAATTTGAACAGGCCAACCTGCCAGTACGGGTATTCCCAAACAGACGACGTGCACCATATACCTTCTTCGCCTGCAGCAGATGAGAAACCAAAACCGGAGAAATAGAGAGAAAATCAGTATCATCATGCCAGACAATATAGCCAAAAGGGTGCTGTCCAGTGAGCAGATGTGGAACCCCTGTAGTAATGCGTTCCGGGATAGTGGATCAGAAAACGAAGGAGCAAGAAGAGTTTTTAGTTGACGAATACCCTACACAAAGGATAGCCGAACAGGCAGTGATGGTCAACGCTAAAAAGACCTCCTTATGGTCCCCCAACAGGAAGAAAGGGCTTCTCTAGGTAAGGTTTAAGTAAAATATCTATTTTGGCTTTCTTTAACAAAACCAATAAATAATTGCTCTAGAAGGAGCATGCAAATGTTAATAAAACAAAAACGCAGCGAACCCTTAGGCTTAGGCAAACCTGGAACAGGTTGTAATGTGTAGCCTGTTGTGTGGATGATTGATTGCATCCAGCCAAAATGCATGGAATCATAAATCAAAGAAATGAAAGTAATAAATATTTAATGCATACTCGGCAATAAGTAACACCAATTTTCTAAAAAAAAGCCGAACACAAAACAGTTACTCCAAAAACTTAATATAGCAGTAGGTAAGTTTTCAGTACACCTATAATCATTCCTCTATTTCTCTTTCTTCATCTTCTTTTCAAATAGCTCGCTATATATGTATAATAACACCTATAAGGCAATCATAACTCTTTAAGTGCGGACAAATTAAAAAAAGCGTTTTATAAACAATAACGTTTGTTATAGCTTCCCCGTTAAAGAAAATTAGAGCTCACATGTAATTTAATTTCATAAAACCAACAACCACTACTTCCATCCACTTGTCATTCGTTAGACACCTTCTTTACATTATTGATTCCCAAAACTTCACGCAAATGCCAAGGAAATAAAACCACAAGTTTTAACACATAAAACGTGTTATCTCTAAATATGTATCTCTTACATATTGGCATGGAAAATAAATTAAATTTCACATAAAACGGGACATAAAATTGATAGAACATGCACCTCCAATTAAATTCATATAATTTAATGGATAAACCGGGCAATTAAGGAAACCCGGAAATGTTTTAAACTAACAGAAATTTTGTTTTATTTCATTCATTTCAAGTCTTGTGATGTAGAATTTGTCATAAAATCAGGAATATTATGATCCCCAAATGGATTGCATGATTTTATTAACCTACTGATTGATTGATTGAGGAAGTCAAGAAAGTATCCAACATGAAAAGGTCTTTAATGCAATAAATTATAATTCTATTAACGGTTGTTTTTTTTAGAGAGGTATGTGTTTTTTTCGGAGCAAACACGATTTTACAAATTCGAGGGCCAAGGCTAGATACTTTTCCTAGCCCTTGTATTTTTATGACTTTCATTTCAAATTAAAGAATTTTTGTCTTAAAATTTCATGCATAGAGTCGAATTTTATGAAAATCGTCCATCGGAGACGAGGTGACAATATGCCGGAACTAAAAAAAATTTCATGAATTTACATTTCAAAAAATTCCAAATTTTGGCCAAAAATTGTGTTTCAAAATAAATAAAGTGTGAGTTCACACGCGGTATAAGTGAAACTGTATGCGACACAACTTTAGAGTAGTAGAGATGCTGGTTCGTAGCGTCTCTACTACTCTACCGTTGGAGAAAATGAATAGGGAAACTATATAGAAATGCGTTTAATCTCATTTTTTATAAATAGATTATAGTTGTCTCTTTTTGGTTACACTTTTTCGTTTCTAAAAATCCAATTCACACGTCCACAAAGAAGTTTCACTTCAAAAAAATAGTGTCGCACTACTCATGTGACTAACAGCCCGATTCTCCCCCTTGTGAGGAATCAAAAGTCACAAGCTCTTGTGACTATTCTTTGTGAGGATTATTGTGATTGTGACTCGATAACATTTGTCGGATTCTCCGACAATCCTCACAAGAAAAGTCACAACGAAACTCACCACAGCAAAGGTGAATATATATAAGCAAAGTTTCTGCAAATTGTGACTTGGCTGAGAGGTATTATATATAGTTATTTCGTATACACTTCTGATAACAGCCATGTACAAGGAAATATAGCACTGAAAGAAACTATTCAAAACAAATTTAATAAAACTGCAATGAGAACTTGAGAAGAACAATATGTAATACATACTCGAAGTACAAAAAGGCAAGGCATCAATATTATTAGTTTGTTACAAATGGTGTGCTTTTGTAAATTTCTTACTTTTCATTTACGGAGGAAACTTTGTCAATGATATGCGCCATATTCATTTCAACTTCCATTTTTTACACTACTCAACAATCAAAATATCAAATCTCAAATAATTTGCTTGTTGTGACCTGCTCTGAGGGAGATCACAATTTCGATTGTTTTTGTGACTCTCACAAGTTGTGACTGCGGGGGAGAATACGAAAAAGTCACAAAATCAATTTCACCTCTCCTTGTGACTTGTGAGGTATCAGTGATGATGGGGAGAACCGGGCTATAAGCTACAAAACTGTCAAGGTTAAATTACTTAGTAGTAAGGTAGTAGAATACATTTCGCTACTTTTTCTGAATTTCGTTGCTGTTAACATTCAGACATTCGATGTCACACTATCCTGAGTGAAGAGCCTCGTAACATCTTTTTACGTAAGGCAAATTTGAGAAGCTTATCATATTATTCTTGGATGTTTGTCAGACTTTCCCAAGAGGTTTAGCAATGGCAAAACTTAGCCCTTGTCACTTTCGGGATTTGAGCCATGGAACCCAGGCTTGGTAGTCCTGAATTCTGTGGACTACCAAGAACTATCCGCTGCAGCCATTTTTATAAGAAATTTAAAAAAACACAACCACAAAAATCGCATTAGTCCCTTGTAAACAACTCACAAAATCCAACTAAAGCTACACGCTCCACCTTTCGATAAAATCGTCAAATCTGTCCTCGAGAAACACACCCATTCAAAATCCAATCATCATCACAAAAGCCACAGGCTTTGCAATTAGCTTCCTCCGAAAGTCGCAAATTGGAGGCGAAATAGTTTCGAGAGAGCTTTATCAAAGCAAACTCTTTAGTTGGGGTCTCCGTTCTCATTTCGAAAGAAATAATGATCAAACACTTGTGGATTGTATTCCACACTGAAGTCATGATGACGACAGTCCTCTAGACAAAATTCTCTTTGCGCATTTATAACTGAGCTGGAATTTCGGAAATATTGTTTTTAATAATTTCGCACGTTTAACAAGTGTGAAACGATGCATGATGCAAATGGTGAACCATAATGAATATTTAGACATACAGCATCCTAATTGGTGGTTCCAACAGGATGGAGCAAAAACGATGGACCTGCTGCGTGAAATTTTTGATTAAAACATATGAGAAGGCTACAATCCGCTTTGCGGATCGTTGAATACCCTATCCCATCATATCCATAAAACTAAAATCCCCAAAAAAGTGGGCATGACTAAAAACACGATGTGGATAAAATAGAAAAAAATTTATAATGACAACAAATTCTTCAGACTGCTTACAAAACACTTTAACGATTCTACAAAAGACGAGGTTTTCTCCTGCATATTATGTTATGCAGGCCCCAAAAAAGTGGTCGTGGGTTAAAATGGTATATAGACGAAATGTTCATATTAATAATGTTAATGATTCTGCATCAAAATTTTTTTCGAAAAATATAAAATTTGACCGAAAACAGTTTTTTATTCAAAACGCCCCCAAAAAGTGGGCGTGGAAAAAATCTTTATATGGACGAAATATAGATATTAATATCGTCTAAATATGTTGTAAATTCCTTACGGTTTGGCCAAAACTGAGTTTTTCTTAAAAGGGGGCGTGGCAGTGAGCGGATTTCAAAATTGTTTACACTTTTTTTGTAGGCACGGACGAGGATTCTATATACCAAATTTCACTATCCTAGCTAAAAATTTAAGGCCTAAAAATCGGTGACGTACAGACGGACGGACGGACGGACATTGCTTAATCGACTCAGCTAGCGATTCTGATTCGATCCATATACTTTGAGGTATATGTAGCTAAATTATTTCTCTATGTTACAAACTAAGTATCAAAACTAATATACCCCTATGGGATGGGGTATAAAAAAGCAATTGCAAGTTTACACGCGCAGAAGTGCAACTATATACGACGCGGCAGAGTAGTCTGGATGCTACAACCATTAGCACAAAGAGGAGACGAAGGATATTGAAACTATATAGAAACGCGTTTTATCTTATTCTCTTATATATCTTTGTCGTTAGGCAAAAACGTCTAAACGCAAGAATTGCATTTTGAGTTTTTGATTGTGTTTAACTCAATTTTGTTTTCTTTTTTTTGGAAGTAATAATTTAGTCTTTAGGCAATAAGTCAGAAAAATTCATATTTTGTTTGGTATTAACGTCTTACTGCAAATATTTAAACTATTTTCAATTTGATCTGCAGTTTCTGACTTAATACCTTTTTGCCTAGCATCAGAGACATAGGAATTGGAAAAAATTGCATTGTTATCTAATTATCCAAAATATAATTCTTTCTTTATTTGTAGTTTTCACTGTTTTATGATATCCCCTCAAATGCAATCTCATTGATGTGTGCGGTGAAATTCCACATTCGCAGGGTTGTCTAACACGAAATAACAATCCAAAGCTTGATTTTGATGCATTTTAACTCTCTCAGACTCAAGGCTTAAAATTAACTCCAATACTCAACCTTACTGAAGTATCGACATAAACTTGTCTGCAGTCAATCATATTGACAGCCGGCTTTAGCAGACAATCGTGGCAGTCACGTAGTGCATTAAGTATCGAGATCACATCCACTCTAGACTTAAATCGCTGTCATTCAAATGGAAAACATTACAGTATGGGTAATTACTGTTCTACGTACATTAAATCCCATGATAACAACTTTCAAAAAAAAAAAAAAACACCTCGATCGTTCCTCAATCTCTGGTCCATTAATTTTACGATTGTACCTATGGTCTGAAATAATTTCAATTTTATGTTTCATGTCGAACATCGAATTTTTAATATTCTACCAGTTAATGTGCACATAATTGCGACTTACAAAAGTGGGACATGGATTTTCAATTAACTGTATTGGCTACTCCAAACGCATCTCTCATGGTTGTTGTCATCGGTCTTTATTGGATTTTAAGAGTCATGTTCCGTGTTGTTTATTTGTTTGTTACTCGCATTGCAGTGTATTTTGAAATACTTTTAAAATTAATTAACATGTTTATTTGTATTATGTTATTTTTGTTTACATGTTTGCTGTCAATGTTAATTATGAAAGAATCTGTTTAATCATATTCGTGGCATACAAATGTTATGCAATGCAATGGGTGAAAACATGATTTAAACATTTAGACAAACAACCCGCCTCAGATAGTTTGGTAATAAATCATAGATGATACTTTGTCGGTCGATAAGGCTGATAGCTGTAATTGCTTTGTAATTTCACGAAATTTTTATTTAAATATGCGATTATCATAAATATGTTTTCAGTTAATTGGCTTCTTATAGCTCCTGCGATAACCTTAAAATTATACAATAAAATGTATATTTTTTACTAATCTTGTTATTGCATAACATTTTTAGTTATTAAGGTCCACATGCATAAATACATTTATTCAACTAGTTCAATAAATACGTTGTTGTGTTGTTCATCCTTAAAAGACATGAGTTGCAGTCATATAAAAATCTAGAACATCCATTTTTATAGCTAGCTGCACCATAATATGTAAAACGGATTTATTGAAATTTTGTATCTTAGGCTTTTTTATTCAGAGATAATTTTGGAATTGACAGAGAATTTACAATAATTAATTTATTAAATATCTATTCCTATTCCTAATATATTTATATACTATCAGCCGGAACATGTGAACGTCTAAAACTCTTGACCAACAACTTGATCCGCCCTTATCAGTGCGACAGGAAAGTTCACAACTGATTAACTCTTCACCTTTCGGAAGATTCTAAAAAAAACCATGAATTTCAAATCGATACATACCACCGACTTTAGCCGATACGACAGCTTTTATAGAGACAAACTATTCAGGTCCATGTCTAGTTTTGTTATACCTCCCAAACTCGTCCTTTTGTGTAGGATGATGATGGCGAATGCTTTGGTTCTGTTTGCGTAGACGGGTTGAAAGTTCAAGTTTACGAACTATACGAGTTGCACATATCCTGGTCAAAAAACTACGCATTCGTCTTCGATTCATAGCCAGACGTCTGACGTAGTTGAGGAGGAATTCGCATTAAGTGGTGCGCACAAACAATTTGAATTGTGCAACTGGAAGCTGAGCTATGGACCGGGCTAATTGGAGAGGTAGGACTATAGCGGCACTTTAGTTAGCTGTTAGCTGTAACGTAGACTTTAACAAAACCTTTAGTTGTATTTTTATGAATTGACTAGATGACTAGATTTCGACTCCTTTAACGCCTTTTACTAAATGTCCACAGTTCAGCAAATTGAAATGGAGAACACAGTCACCAAATCAGAAGAATCCATGCATCTGGTTGGTATGTATCACAATTAGGTCACAGGTATCATGACAAACTTCATGTAATCTCAGCATCCAATCTAAGTTACCTTTTTAGAGCTAGAAGGTGTAAAATAAATTCATGTTAAATACCAGCGTAGATTCTTTTTCCTTATTAAGTCCAAGTGGGATCTCGTTTTGAATACTGTTCTCAAATTTGGAGTTCGGCCCCGAAACACACGCTAAACTGAACTATATTCGCCTTCTACAGGATTCTTCCTTTAGTTCAACACTTCTACCTTTGGTACAACGATGACTTGAAGAAGATCTTTCTTTTTATTATAGACCCAGGATTTCTTCATCCGCTTTTGCTACGGTCCATGCTTCAGCGCCGTAGAGCAGGACTGGGATGATCAGGGTCTTATATAGGATCTCCTTATTAGTTCGAGTGAGGGCTTTACTACCAAATTGCCTCCATAGCCCGAAGAAACAGCGGTTGGCAAGAGTTATTCTTCGTTTGATTTCTGACGAGATGTTGTTGTCAGAGTTAATAGCGGAGCCGAGGTAGAGAAAGTCCCGTACTACCTCAAAGTTATATCTGTCGATGGTGACATTCTGTCCAATTCGTCCTTTCGTGTTGACTTCATATAGAAAGTCTTAACCTCATTTACTGCTAAACCCATTTTTCTCGATTTCTTCTCTATACCAGCAAACGTGGCTATGACATCACGTTGAGTCCTACCAATGATGTCAATATCGTCGGCGTATGCTAGTAGTTGCACCGATTTTTGGAAAATTGTGCTCTGGTGTTGGCTTGGGAGTTTAGCACAATCGTCTCAAGAATCAAATTGAAGAAGTCACATGACAACACATCGCCTTGCCTAAAGCCTGTTATGTGTCGGTGAGGTCGTTTCCGACCCTGATGGAGCAGCGAGAATTCTCCATCGTCATCCTACACAAACCGCCGAGTTTGGGCGGTATAATAAAACGAGACATGGCTCTGTATAGTTCGTCTATGTAAATGCAGTCGTATGCGGCTTTGAAATGATAAATAGGTGATGGGTATCGATTTAGACTTCTTGGGTTTTTCCAGGATCTGCCGAAGTGGGAAAATTTGATCGGCTGTGGACTTTCCTGGCCTAAAACCACACTGATAAGGGCCGATCGGCTTGTTGGTAGCCGGTTGCAGGCGTCCACATATTACGGCAGATAGGATCTTGATGGCGATGTTGAGGAGACTTATGCCTCTGTAGTTGGCGTAGTTCAGAGGGTCTACTTTTTTGTGGATCGGGCAAACGATGCTCAGGTAATATTCTTCAGGCATACTTTCATCCGACCAGATTTGGCTTATGAGTTGGTGGATGTTACTTACCAAGTCATCTCCGCCAGCTTTATAAAGCTCAGCGGAAAGGCTGTCATTTCCGGCAGCCCTATTAAGTTTGAGTTTAGATATTGCTATCCTCACTTCACTTAGGTAGGGTGGTTGGCAGTTTTCGCTGTCTTTACCAATATTGAATGGTTCGTTCTGCCTGAATGCGGAATGTTGTTCGTCATCGCAAATGGACATGTAGTTCCATTATAATATTAATGCAAAGCAGGTCTGGGATACGCCACCAGGAACTACACACTCCGGCTTTCAATGTCTTCGATTTCCAGCCATCGGACGCAGTAGATGAAGAGCTCGCCTTAAGTAGCGTGAACAAGTAGAAACCGACCATTGACTTGAAGTGCACAACTAGAATCAAACTAATTGGAAATGTATATTTTATTGTTAGAAAATAATAGGTGGCTTTCGTTTTAAAAAGTTGTTTAAAGAATTTTGGAACAATGGGTCCCTTTGTAGCATTTTTATTTATCGTATGAATTTCCTACTATTCCTGGCGCTGATGTTGTAAATAAATTATATTTTTCAGAGAAAGCGTATGCTTTCAAGGTAACAAACGAGATAAACATAGAATTTCTAGCTAAATCTCCTTAGATTCATGTTTTTCTCCCGACCATCAAAGCATTTTTCAAAACAATTTTACAAAACTTTATTAAACCTCAATATTGTGATGCAGTATTAAAAAAAATAAATAGACCTGAGCAACGAAAATATTTATTTAGTTGTTAATTGTGATTATCTTGGGGCTAAAGTATTAATTATTATAAATAAGGAGGAAATAAGCACTAATGATGTCATAAAAATAAAACAAAATTGTCGTGAGTACTACAAAGAACTCTGCAAACAAAAATTGTCACATATTAATTTCAATGACAATTTTTTATAATATTATTATAATAATTTTTTATAAATATATAATATAATATCTTAGACTAACGTTTACTAGACTACTTCAGTTAATCAATTTTATGATTAATGGCATGGGTATCTCCATTATTCCCATAAGTATTTTGAAGTTCGTATCCATACATTTTGTTCACACTTGTGACATGCCTACTTTTGTTTTAATATGGGTATCTTATAGCACTACTATGCTTCATGCATACATAATCATAACGAGCATAATTGTCTTTCATCGTTTGATGAATTACTCAGAAATGACGACGTTTGTCATTTTAATTCTGAATGAATGAATTTATTGAGACATTTATTGGCATACCCAATTGACGAAAACCCCAACGCCATGTTAAAATTCATGTAGCTATAGTGAGTAAGAATTCACTCATAGGCTAATCGATTTTAGGGAGTAATATCAATTTATTTGAAGCATTGAAGTTTTACAAATTTTCTTAATTAACCTTAGAGGGTTGCAATGCCTTTGACTGTACAATATGCCGGCCGGTCGCCTCGCACTGTAGCTTCAACTGATACTTAACACCTAACAGTTATAGCTTTTTTATTTGTTTCAGTAATTGTAATTACAAACGTCTGTCCATTATGCGAGTCTAGTTATAGTTTTTCAATTAAAAAATAATAATACATATCGCCTATTATCATGCAATTCAGCTATTAGAAAAAATCAAGCCCAATTCCCTCCTTACTGCATGTTTCTCTCAAGACTTGACAATTAATTACTATCTCTGACCCAAAGGTCTGATTACCAATTGTTTTCCCAGATTTATTCAATTCACAAGAAAATAGTAAACAAAAGTAAATAACAATAAACAAAATCAGATTATTAAAAATAATATGAAAAAAAAAAAATCAGACAAGAAAACTGCATGACCTAATTACGAAGTCATTTCATCATCATCTGTCATGATGCTGGTAAAACAGCAGCAACTTCAATGTCAATGTTTATACAGTACACTCGCGATATGGTGGACAGTTAAGAAATAAAGCCAGTTTACGTTTCAGAACTATTTACGTTTATGATTGCTAAATTTTAAATAAAAAGGAAGATTATAGCTATTTGATCACATTTACAAAAGAAACAATAGCATACCTATACTATTTATTAACTTTTGCCACTTATGGTACAGAAGATTGATAAAGCCATTTCTTAGTATGTCTGAAACCATCCATGAGGATTTTGAACTCTTGTAATTGACTGGGCATTCAATTATTTTTTTAAACTACGTGAGTTATTTGCCTTTTCAATCACTCAAAATTTCAGCATTGCATTTGAGAAAGTCAAAAACGTGGGGTAAAATGATTTATAGACAAAATTTTCTTTTATTATTGCCAAAGTTTTTGCTTCGAAGTTTTTTCGAATTTCTGTAAATATGTACCAATAATTGTTTTTTAATGGAAACGCCCCTAAAAATGAGTGTAAATGAAAATGTAATACAGACGAAATATAGATATTGGGTTTGTTTAATTATGTTGTTCAGACAGTTTTTTTAAAATTTTTACCGTTTGTCCAAAACATTTTTTTTTTAAAGTGGGCGTTGCACTAGGCTGACGGACGGACGGTCAAACAGACAGACTTGGATAGATCGACCCAGTTAGCCGGATTTCAGACATTTTTACATATGTTCTGCTGGGAGCAACAACGAGTAAGTGTACCAAATTTTATCATTCAAGATCAAAATGTTAGGCCGAAAAATCGGTGACAGACAGAAGGGATGGGTTAAGACTAATATTTTGAGATATTACCTAATACTAATATATTCGTTTACTAATATTATAATATTTAAACCAACACAAATATGTCACTAATATTTTTGATTGTTATTAGTTTTAGTACCGACCACATTTATTAAATGTTTGTGTTTCCCATATTTGAAAAAAAAAATAATAATAATAATGTAATTATATATGTACATATTTTCATACATATGTGTCGTTTGCTAAAATAAAATACATTGTAGTACGAATAGATTTTTTATTTGTTTTATTGACGTTAAGAAACATTACATTACCTTTACAGGCTATAGACGAGCACTTCTCTCCGATATTAATTCGCCAGATTTGTAAAAAATTCGTTCACAAGGAACTAAGGTAGCGATGATGTAGCAGTGTTGTTGATAGACTTTGCTCAAGTTTGGACATGAATAGCGTTTATTCCTCCACCATTCATTGGGCCTAGTTTTCCTGTATACAATTTTTTCATTTAGGTACCATTGCAAACTTAGCAATAGATACTGCTCTCGATGATTGAACAATAGAATAGATTTTGCCGAACTTTCAACCGTTGTTGAAGTGTTTGGTGTTGCTTCCTTTGCTTCTGTGCTTACAGCATGCTCCATATTGGTCGCTTTTATTATCTGGATAGTCAATTCTATTACCTTTTTTTCTAGCACCCTCAGCCGCTGTGTTGTCTTAAAAAAAAGTAATTTAAACCTCGGATCAAGGACGGTGCATACTCCAAATGTTCCAGACTACTCTATATTTAGAAATCGCTGTTCTACACCGTCTTTAATCCCATTAACAACTTTAACCACGCTGTTGTGTAGTGTGATGTCATTAGAGATACCGTTCGTATAAAATTCTGTCAGAATTTTATTAAAAATAATGACGAGGCTGCCTGTGAGATAGCGTTTTCCACTTATTTGCTCAGTGACTTGTTTCAAGGGTTTTAGTTCATGACATAGTTGATCACATAGGGTCCACTCCTCTGAACTTATACATTGTAATGAAGATCTAGTACTACTTCCGAGTAAAGCCAACGTAGTTGTAAGTGGTTCCTTCAGTAGTAATGCTCTTTCAAGCATATCACAAGTCGAATTCCATCTTGTCGCCAAATCAATGATTTGTTTTTTTGTTGGGCTACATTAGTTCGCATTTGGTACTTTTTTAATTTTTCTGTGGCTGTCGTGGTTCTTTTGAAATGGCTGATAATTCCTCTTAATATGTCAGAAATATTAAATTATATTTATCGTATGCGGGAAACAACCAAAATTCTTCAGTTCTTTGATCAAATTATGAATTTCGGAGCATTATCTGCTATAATCAATCGCACTTTTCCATTCCATTACCACTAACTTATCACCCTCCACAAGTCTTGTCTTATGTTAGAAGCTTTGTGCGGCCCCTCTAAAATCTGACACTGTAAAAGGGTGGATTTGATGTCAAAACGATCGTCTATGTAATGGGCTGTTACTGCGAGATATCCTTCTTGCAGTCGGGGCGTCCAACAATCCAGAGTCAGGCATGTTGCCTTTAACTCATTAAAACACTTCTTCACCTCGTTTTCGCATTTTTGAAATTCAGCATTCAACATTACACTCGAGGTATGTTTTCGACTCGGCAGCTGGTATGAGGGATTTAATGAAGGAACAAATTTTCTGAAACTGGGATCTTCGACCGTTAAAAGGGCAGGAAACTTTTTAAAAATAATCCCATCAGCGCATTATCCACTTCTATCCGTTGGGCTGATGTTATATTTGCAAACCGAACCAATGTTGACTAGAAAAGGCTTTTAGATGAAGATGGTTGTTGGCTTACGATTTCTGTACTCTACTTCTGGGCGTTTGAAGAACAGGATTCACTCTCATTAACAAGAGTTGCAGATGGAGTTGTTTCATTATCAGATGTAGAAAACGTTAAATTGTCGGTAGCGATTTCGTTTCTTATCATAAAAATCAAGGTATCGTACGATCCGCGGTATTCGTATCCGTGGTAGCCTTACCTAATATTTTTGTATCATAATACATGGCGAATATTTTTAATGAATATAAAAGTATTATAATATCTACAATATTCGTATTAGTGATATTGAATATTAGCAAATATTAGTAATATCTTAATGAATACTAATATATCAGTCACGTCCCTTACAGTTGAATGGACATACGGTCAGACAATGGACGGACGGACGAACAGTCATGGCTTAATCGACTCAGTTAGTAATTCTGTGTCGATCTACTTTAAGGTTTATCTAGCTAAATTATTTCTCTATGTTACAAAATATGTATCAAAACTTATGTACTCCTATGGGATAGGGGCACAAGAATTTCATTTTATGTAAACTGAGATCCGTTGTTAAAATATTACAGCAAAGGTAATTAAATATTGTCTACAAGTTCTACATTCAAATTGAATAATTGGTCTTATAAAACGACAGCTTTCAGCCAATATTATTCATAAAAATAAAAAGAAAATCTCTTCTAATCTAATTTACAGGGCCTCCTTAATTTAAGGCAAATCCGATTTTGAAAATCGGGTGGTCCAAATAAAAACACTTATCTTAAGTGAATAACTCAGAGGGTCACAAAAACTATATTGAAGAAATTATTTACAAATTCAGTGTTTTAATATAACGAAAAATTAAAGGCTTACAATTGTGGTCTTTGCCCTATTTCTAGACCACCCCGGTTTACTCGGGGTGTGTTCTGAATCACGTCCTTAAGGTACTGCCAAGTTTTCAAAAAGTTCTGTAAATAAAAAAAAGAAAGCAGGTTTCATTGTGCGTATATGACATATTTTTCAATGTCATATATTGAAAAATATATGACATAGGTATACGCATTATGTAACCTGTTTTTTTTTTTTTATTTACAGAACTATAGTAGACTTTGCATCAAACCAGTCTCTATACTAGTATACTACTAGTTAAACTACTTCTTGCTGATTTTTATATACTGCCGTTCCCGAACGCAAAAATTAGTAAAAGAGTGAAATTTTGAGAGAGGAAATGACTATCACTGCACAAAATTCAATAAACAAAAATTTACTACACATATGTATGCTTGTTAGTAAAAACAGTAAACTATCAGTTGATAACTGGAAGTGACAAGGACACGAAACGAATCATTTAACTGTATTTTGCTTTAACGAGTTCCCATATTTTTTTTTTCGTAAATTGGCCTATCCCTGAGAGAATTTAGAATTCGATAAACGTACAGAATTGCGAGACCTGTGTTTTTTTGTACTTCTCTATCTTAGTAATGTTTGGTTTAGTATCTAGAGTTCGATTATATTTCCATGAACGCCATACTTGCTCTATTATAATATTAATGTTTACATTAACTAAAGTTCACATTATCGCGAGTGTACTGTAATTGCAATCAGCTAGTGGATGTTTTTTGTCAGTTTTTCCAAAGGAAAAATAATTATAAATGAAATAAAATGAACCACTTTGTAAGTCGAGATAACCCAGCTGGTTGTAGTTCTTTTGCTAATTTGTCATCGCATCAATGTGATACGAGAATGCTTTGACTTGGTTTAACTAGATTTTTATTAATAGCCGCATAAAGGATGTGCAAATTAATTATGCCGTGGAACCGAGGGAAGATTTTGTTTTCATATTCAAAAAAAAAACGAATAGCTAAAAAGATTTCAGTTTTGCAAGGGTAACATGTGATTTTCCTTTGAGGTTAGTTTTGAATGGAAAAACTATTTAGAGGAAGATATATTTGTGTTTTATAAAAACAATACAACGACCTACAAAATTTAAAAACAAAAAAAAAACAAAATGGATGGCTTTGAGAAAAAGTCGGTTGTATGATTTTTAATTTGAAGCACTGATGCTAGAAGAAGTTTGTAACGATGATTTAAAATTGATTCAGTTGGACGAAAATTCAGATAAACTGATAGAATTTCGTTTCATAGAATGCAATTGAAAAACTTTATGGACGTTTAATTGGGAAACTATACATACTATGTATCATAGAAGAGATAACGAGGTTGTTTGTATAATATTATGCATAGAAGCACATATTGTGGTGGAGATAGAAACCTAATAAAGTAAAATTCCCCAGAAATTTTGAAAATTAAGATGTTTGATATATACTTTAGCTTAAACATTAATTTGGTGTTATACGGTTAATATAGTATTTTTTTATGGAAACACTGGAAGTGGACCTTTTTATCAGCATTCACGCTAGAGTCCTTCTGAGAAAAGAAAAACAGATATATAATTATGTTGACCTATTTATTATTTGAAAAGCATTTTCAACTTTAGTTATAGCAATTTTTATGAATGTTTATTGTGTATGCCCTTAATTTGCCAAAAATTGACAAATCTTTTATGTGTCAATAACCCACAACTATAGCCAGTTATTCCACTTAAGTCATAAAGCTATGCTTCATAAAAAAGTAAAAATTAAAGATTACAAATAAAAAAATTAAGCTTTACGAAAGTTTTATCCTTTTTGTTTTTAGGCTTGAGCCGGGAAATCTAGAACTCGTTTGTGTGCTCCTACTTTTGAGTTGGAACACATAAGATTTGTCAATGTTTAGTTGCCAGTTATTTTGTTTCGTTTGTATTTTGTTATTATTAAAATGTTAAGCATTTAAGATCTTTGGGGCTAGGAATTTTTACATATTAGAAATAAGTCTCTATCAGTCCAAAAATATAAGTTACAAAACCCTAATTAGTATATTATAATCAGCTAACAATTTCGCTTCGATAAACCACTATTAGAACTGTTTTCCCTCCAGCAATATTAACTGTATGAAGCCTTAGAGAAAAGCATTTGGCGCACTCTATAGGGCTTCTATAGAACATACTTAGCAAAGCCACAAAACAACAAAGAAAAAACTGTTGTTCTTTATTTATATCAATTTTATTGTGAATAGTGTTATTTATGGTAGTATATGGTGTTTTTTTAGAGGCATAGAATTTAAAAATAATAAAACACAACAAATTCAATAGATTGACGAAAATTTTGAATTTATTACAAAATTTCAAATTTCATAGCATTTAATGTTTTAAAATAGTTTCAGTCGTCTAGGAGCTTTCGTCTGCGCATGACATCTCTTATTGACTTTCCCCATAGTGTATTCGGAAATTATTCAAAATATCTAAACGCAATAGATCACCCGAGACCGAGGACAATCGCTGGTCCTCGGAGAATAAATATCGTCGGACAATGAATAACGTAAATAATTCACGTAAAAAGGATTCTAGTTCTAACTACTGGAGTCCATTACAATGTCTACCTGACAGTGACAACAGCGACGATATGGACGATGTAGTTGCGGTTAGTGCAAAAAAAGTATATATACCACCAATAAAACTCCTCCAAAAGTCGAGTGATTACGTTCATAGTTTCATGAAAACACTTAATATTAATGACTATTACATAAAACGAATATCCATTGGGATAAAAATTGTCTGTGAATCCCTTGCTTCATATAACTCAGTGTTTGACAAGTTAAAATCTGAAAACTGTCAATTTTTTTCACATGATATCCACAGTGAAAAAGCTTTCAAAGTTATTCTCTACGGCATGGGGGATATGGATGCAAATATATTAAAAAGTGAACTCATAAAAATCGGCTTAAAGTGCATTAATACTAAAAAAATAACAAAAACATATGAACGTTATAGTGATGTTTTTTATCTAGTTTCACTAGAAAATAGTTCAATCAGGCTAGCTGATCTAAAAAAACAGTATCGGTCTATTTTACATACTCAGGTCAATTGGAGTATTCAAAGAAAAATAAAAGGTAAGCTGACTCAGTGTCACAACTGCCAAATGTTCGGGCATGGTGAACGAAATTGCTACGTTAAAGCCTACTGCGCCATCTGCGGAGGTCAACACAAGACTTCATTATGCGACAATGTTACCGTGAACAAGTGCGTTAACTGCAACGGCTGTCACAAGTCTACTGACCCAACCTGTGCCAATAGGATAAAATATTCTGAGATGAAAGAAAAATCACAGAAGCAAAAACCAAAAGCTTTTCTTAAAAATAACTCTTCTCAGATCCCAGCTCCCGCAAATGCCAAAAATACACAGAAACACATACTGTTCACTTCTATGTCCGATTTTCCTTTGCTGCCGCAGCCGCGAAACCGTAATCAAGAGAGCAGTAACTATGCTAGCACTAGCTCTCAACCTCACGCTCATACTCAAACGACAGCGCGTAATGCGTGGGAGAAGGACGACTGCAATATGAGCAGCTCTCTCAACCATACTGCCGGCAACATTCCTGGTAACATTCCCAGCAACATTTCAAGCAACATCCCCAATACACAATCAACATTGTTCACGATCGAGGAACTCAACGCTTTAGCTATGGAAATGATCACGAGCTTGTCTACTTGTAAATCCAAAGTAGAACAGTTTCAAGTTATTGCACATTTAGCAACTAAGTTTTTGTATAGTAATGATAAGTAATATGATAGATAGTCACATTAATATTGTCACTTGGAATGCGAGAGGTATTCGCAGCAAAACTGTAGAATTTATAAACTTTTTAAAAAACAGCAACATTGACGTTGCTTTGGTTACAGAGACTTGGCTCAAACAAGGTATTAATTTATCAACACCTCAATACAAATGCTACCGAAATGATAGAGTCGATAGGACTGGTGGCGGGGTTGCGATTCTTATCAAAAGATCAATTCAGCATTCGCTCCTGCCTGTTGTCAGAACACGTTACGTGGAAAATGTGGGGGTTGAATTAAAGCTAAGAAATCAAAAGGTTGTTAAGGTTTTTTGCGTATACTTTCCAGGTAATAGCGCTAACGATGAGAAGAGAATTAGCTTTAAAAACGATTTAAGAAGGCTTTTCACCATAAACGGCGATTTCGTAATTGGTGGAGACCTTAATTCCAGACATAGGAATTGGGGTTGTGTTCGAGCAAATGCTTGGGGAAACCTACTTGCTGATTTTCCTGTTATACTGCCAATATCTGTTTTGTTTCCTCCTAGTCCAACTTACGTTCCAGCCAGTTCTCGTGGTAGTCCTTCCGTCCTTGACTTATTTATTACAAATGTCCCTTGTCTTATAACAAATCCAGTATCACTTAATGAACTTAGCTCCGATCATAATCCGGTTTTCTGTCGTCTCATGTCGTCAAGGGAAATAAAAGTGCAATATATCCAGGATTTAAAAAATGCTAACTGGACACGTTTTCGTTCAGAGATTAAATCAAAACTAAGAAATATCACCCTGAATATTGACGACATTTCAACTACGGAAGACGTTGACTGCCTTGTAAATGATTTTTCTGATCACGTTCTTAGCGCGGTGGATGCTAGTATCCCAACTATTCCTAAAAAGTTTTACTGTTTTAAACTGCCCCCTCATATATTATCTTTAATAAAACTGCGTAATATATGTAGACGAGATTGGCAAAGGTACCGACAACCTGTATTCCGGCATCAAATGTCATACTTGAACAAACAAATAGCCTTACAAATTTTAAAACACAGAAATATAGAATGGAACACTAAACTCAATATACTGGACAAAAACGGTAAACCCTTTTGGAACATCGTCAAATTAGTAAAAAATAAAAACAGACAGTTACCCTTCTTAAAAAACTCATCGGGCACTTACTTTACTGATATCGAAAAAGCCAACGCACTTGCCATAAACTTTTTCAATAACCA